>CAJQZJ010031773.1:1904181-1920732 GCA_907164525.1 Lophiomys imhausi
TTTCGAGACAGGGTTTCTCTGTGTATCCTTGGCTGTCCTGGACTCACGTTGTAGACCAGGCTGGCCTCGAACTCACAAAGATCCGCCTGCCTCTGCCTCCCAAGTGCTGGGATTAAAGGCGTGCGCCACCACCGCCCGGCTCCCATCTTTTTTTTTTTTTTTTAAATACTTTATTTTTTTTTCCAAGTTACATCTCAGTCACAAACCCTTCCCTATTCCCCCTTCCTATCCCGCCCTTCCACCCTCTTCCCCCCAGCAGTTTCCCCTTTCAGTCCAACAGATGGTTCCTTCTCTTATAACAGTAAACACTATACAAAACAACAGATATAAATATGCCACATTTATGAGAATACCCCATCTTTTAATGGCTGCAGCAAGCTAGAGACAGAATGTCTACAACATGAGCCTGTGGAGGCACATTTCAAATTCAAATCATTATACGCCACCTGTCAGGACCCCCACTCCAACCCCTACCCTTCTGCATTTATCCATCTTCTGTTGTTGCCATAACAGATTACCTGAGCTGGGTCTGGGGTACAGGCTACTCTGTAGGCTGAGGCAGAAGGCCACAGAACAGGTTCGTGGGCAGTGTGGTCAACTCAGTAAGATCATAGTTTGGAGAACAAGGCAAAAGGGCTGGGGATGCACTTTGCTGTTTGTCTAGGTTCAGTCTCCCGCACTAACAAAAACAAAACCAAAAAGAAAAACAAACAAACAAAAAACCCAAGGACAAATAAAATTTTGAGCTGTATAGTACACAAAGAAAAGATACTTGTTTGGGTCATGATTTTGTGATCTGGACGGTCCAAACAACATGGTATTGACACCCTGATGAGGCTCAGATGGCTGTATCACAACACAGTGGAGTATTTGAGACCAGTGAGTGAAAACAAGACAGGAAGCCTCATGAGCCAGTCTTGTTCTTTTAACAGGAACATGCTGGGCTCCTACTATGAGAACTACATGAATCCCTTCTGAGGATAGCACCTTCATGATCCAACAAACATTAGCAACTGGAGGGTGACATTTGTAGCATATGAGCCCTTGGGAGACAAACTATGCCCAAGCCACACACAGCACAGTCTGATCATCACACTGTTGAGTGGAGGCTGTTTGTCCTAGTGGTGCCAAGGATGGGCAAAGAGAACCTCTGAGTCCAGTTAGACCAGCCTGAGACCTCTTGGGGATTAAAAGAGCAACCTTTTTTATTATGGAAAACATCAAGTATGCTTAACAGGGAAGAGAATTATAAACCCGTTTGTGTCTTTTCTTTCTTGAAGGTCATGTTCTTTTTAATTAAAAAAAAATGTGTGTGTGTGTGTGTGTGTGTGTGTTTATGTGTATGTACACATATGTATGTAGAGACCAGGGGAAGACATCAGGTGTCCTGCTCTATCATTTTCTGTCTTATTCTTTTTTGTTTTCATTTTTTTGAGTCAGGGTCTCTCTGTGTAGCACTGGATATTCTGTCTGTAGACCAGGCTTGTCTCAAATTCACAGAGATTTGCCTGCCTCTGCCTCCCAAATGCTTATTCTTTTGAGGCAGGGTCTCTCACTGAACCTGGGGCCAGACTGATGGCCAGCAAAGCTTCAATGATTCTCATACCTTCACCCTGCCATAATTCTGGAGTACAGGCTGGCATGAGACCATGCCCAGCTTTTTAGTTGGGTGCTGAAGATCATGTCCCTTTCCTTGCACAGCAAGTGTTCTTACCTACTGAGTCCTCTCTCCAGCCCAAGACTCTTCTTATGGCACTCTTCTCAGTGAAAGCCTCATCCCTGAGCCCATGGGTGATTTGCTTTCCCAGTCTGGCTCCAAGGTTTTATGACATTTCCTGGCAGGAGCCAGGTCTGTGATCGTTTAACATAGAAGGTGTTACATTTGTGGCCCTAAAAGCCCTTGTTGGGTGGTTATGTCACACAATCTCATGTAAGTCATTACTCTGCACCCCACCCCAACACTCCATGGATTCTATTTGACAAAGAAGCAGAGGGTCTTGGCTGGCTGACTTCCCTCACTTCAGGTCCTGCTGGTTACATCCTACAGGGCTGTTGCCATGTTTTCCTGTCCCTAATTCCTTGTGAGCTGATAGGTCAAACACTTGATAGACTTCAGCTTAACTTTTTGGGGAAAGAACAACTCTTGGTTGGTTCTGAGTTCCTTGTCCAGGTAGGTACATGCGATGTTCAGCTGTGTCCCGTTTTCGTGCAACCACTGTTGACATTTAGGACCTAGAGCTGTTCTGATTTAGGACTTTGCAACAAGGCCACATTCCACTTCAGTCCTCTCCTCCTGCAAGAATATATTTCTATTGACGTTATCAGTCAGCTGCTCTGTCCAGACAAACCTTGTGGATGAGAGAGGAGAAGCTTTGCCAGTGCTAACAGTTTTAGGTCCTTTAGTGTCCATGACCTAGGAGCTGGACTGGCAAGCCCATAGGCTTATAGCTGCAAACCCTGAGAGCCAGGCGTTAGAAGCTGGGGCGACACATGACTTTATGTACTCAGGTCAGAGGCTTATTGGTCTGGGGTTTAACAAGCAGCAGCCTGGTACTTTGAAGCTATTGCAATCACCTGATAGCCCCCAAATGGGCCTCATATATTAGGGTTTTCAGGCCCTGCTGATTAGCATTATAGATCTTGGTGGCTAGTGTTACCAGTCTCGGATCTAGAACGCCAGAACCCCCAGCCATTCACAATGGCTGGCATTATAGTCCTCAGGCCAACTGTGTCTGAAACTCTTGGTCCTTAAGGTTTAAAAGCTCTCTGGAACGTTTCCAGTGATGGCACTGGGCAGCTTCTCTTTTCTGGCTCTTCACAGCCTTATCTTTCTTCAGTCTCTGCTCTCTGCCTCACCTCACCTTTTCTCTGCCTCTGTGCTCTGTCATTTCTATGCTAGAGCCTCTCTGAACTGCTTTACAGGCTTTCTTGACCACAGCTGCCCATTTGTAAATGAATGCTTTTCCTACTTACCTTTACCTATGAACTGGAGGGCAGGCGTTTGCTTTTTCTTTTTTCTTAAAATAATTTGTGTTATATGTACATTGAAGTTTTGCCTGCATGTATGGCTGTTTGAGGGTGTTGGATCCCCTGGAACAAGAGTTACAGACAGTTATGAGCTGCCATGTGGATGCTGGGAATTGAACTCAGGTCCCCTGGAAGAGCAGTCAATGCTCTTCCTGCTGACGCATCTTTCCAGCCCCTTATTTTTCCTTTTATGGTGGTGCTGGGGATAGATCCTGGTCTCAGACATGTTAGGTAGGAGGGCACTCACCACTGAGCTGCCTGTACTGTGTTTCCATGCTCTTGAACTCTCAGGTTTTATGTTTTGTGCCAAGGCAGAACTCAGAAACAAGCTGGGTCCTTGACCACCCTGGCCATAAATGGAACAGCAACCTTGGCAGAGGGCGTCAGGGCTGGAGAGCTGCCTGGATCTTGCTTGTAGAGTTGACTTTCTAAGGATCCTTCCTACCCTCAAGGCACACGTGAGCCCTGAGGTCGATCTTTACTTCCAATTACCCAGACAGGACCCTTGTTGAATCCACACTGCCCAGTGTCCCTGTGGCCTGAACCATGTCCTTGATGGGGTTGGATCCCTTCAGTCTTCTCTTTCAATGTAGGTACTGGCCTCTCATGAGCTCCAGGGTGGTCCCCAAACCAGGCCTCCTGAGGCAGCGGTGAGGAGAACACATCCTTCAGTTCAGCTGTTCTTGCCATGGGAGAGCTGACATGGTGGAGGCCAGGCGGGGTGGGAGCAGCTGCATTTGTTGATTAGTTTCCTTCAAACCCTCCTCTGGTCTCAGGAACCTGCTGGAAATAAGGCTGGGCTGGGCAGCAGCCGTGAAGAGATAATCAAGACAAATGAGCCGTCTGGAAGCTCATGGACATGGCTGCACTCATGCCTGGCACTGCTTCTAGGCTGGATACAGCCTCAGTGGCCATCAGGACACAGGATACTACAGGAGGGTATCCTAGCTGCTCTATTCCCTAGAGACTGTGGTGGGTGTGGTCTTGGCCATCCCCTCCTGTTCAACTAAAGGAGACTGAAGGTTCCATTCCTCTTTGGCATTGTCATAGTTCTTGTCCTCGGCACCTGTGACAGGTGCCGAGGCCACATCCCTGGCTGAACCCTGAGTCCCTGGATCCTTGGTGGCCATTCTGAATTTATTTTCTCCTGCTTTCAGATCAGAGAGCAGAGATAGTTTTGACAGACTGCCCATTCACTGGGCTGGGTGTATAGGCTGTCCCAAGGTGTTGGAGTCTGACAGGATGAATGTGGTTTACAGGTGCTGTCTGGGTCTCATCAAGACATAACAAACTGGAATTCTAGGGTTCTATGTAGTATACACCACCTGATAGGTACTACATAGATTGCATGGCCTGTTTGGAGAGAACACCTCTGTGGCCACGAGCTCTGGATGAGCCATTTGTGTGATTTCCTATAGAGGAAAGACAGGACCAGTTGGACAAGGAGGAGGACTTTGGGAAGAAGACTGGGCAGGAGCAGGAAGATTAGATTCTGAGATGGACAGGTGGTTACATGGGATACTTAGGATGGTTAGTCCTGGGCCAGAGGTGTTTTTCTTGGGAGGGGGAGGTGTTAGGGGTATTGATAGTGACCTCATCATGTCCTTCACATTCCATCAGTTTCTGTACTTAAACCAACCAAAGCTTGGAAAATTCAGGACCTCCCAAAGACCTGATCACTCACCATTAATTAATTCGTTCATTCATGCCATGCACCTGGAGTTGCTGTTTTGCCCTCTGGGCTCAGGACTCTACTCTTAGGTATCTAAGTGATGAACAGAAATGAGTGTGTTTTGTCATCTAGCATCATGATGGGTCCTGGGGCCCCACAGACTCGCATAAGGGGCTAGCTGACTGGACTCCAGGGCATGTCCCTGGATTCCTGAGCTCCTTTGTTTATTACACCCTTGTCTGGAATGATTAGTCCTATCAGTTTGAGATTAAGAAATACCTAGGAGATTAGAAAAGCACTTCCTGGGTGTTAATTCAAGAGGGCTCTGACCAAATCAGTTGATGGACTCAGACAGCATTATCGGGAGATGATGGAAAGTAGGAGGAGGGGCTTAATAGGAGGAAATAGGTCACAAAGAGGAAATGGGTCAATGGGGACATGTCTTTGAGGCTTATATCTGAACTCTCATTTCTCTGCTTCCTAGCAGAGGAGCTGAGTGACAGTAACTCAGAGTTCTTTCTGCTATGGACAAAACCAGCCTATCCATGGCTTTCTTATTCATGGCATGCTTCCTTCACATGGCTCTCTCAGGTCTGTATGGCTACACTGTGCGCTGGCAATTCCGAGGTCCAGTGATTTCCATTTGTATTACATTTTTAAGTCTCGTGCTTCTTGGTTTTAAATTTATTTTGTATGACTGTATAGGATAGTCACATGCTTCAGAAGTGAAGACTAGACAGAAACATGTGTCCAGTGACACATTCCTGTCTTTATACACCTCCCTCCCTTGTCCACACGCCAATGAACACCTGTTAGGATACGTACATTACCTAGTGGCCTACAGGGATCCTTTGGAGAAGAGAAGAGGAGGAGACCTCGTCCTGACACTGGTTGAGCTGCTTTAAAGCAGGTGTTCTTGTGAACATGAAGGAGCTGCCCTGTTGATTATCTCCCTGGATCCTAACCCTGTAGCCAGCCAACTGCTTAGGCAAGATGCATGGCAATCCACCTTGCCTCAGCTCTCAGCCTAAAGGTGGGGAGTGAGTGGGAAGTGATCTTCAGTCAGCCTTCAGGGATGATCTGGGCTTGGGATGGCCCTGTTGGTGCCTTGGAGTAAGAGGGCGGATTATAGTCTTAGTGAATGGGGGCTCTGTTACTATCCCAGGGAGCCCTTTCCTAAGTGTTGGGTTTCTGAGGGCTCCAGAGTGGTGCAGGATTCACAACATGAATGGGTGCTAGATACAGTGGTCTTCTTGGGCAACCCCCCTTGTGCCCTGGGTAGCACATGTCACATCTGCCTTCCAGCACTGACTGCCACAACAGATGAATGGAAGAGCTCCCCGAGGCCGCCCTTCCCATCCAGTACTTCATTGGTTAAAAAACAACAAAGATTTCCCCCATTTCACTCCTGGCTTTGTCTCCTGGGTTGGAGAGGGGATGTCTTTTTTAAAAAATTTAGTATTTTCTATAAGTAATTGATATGTTTGTTAAAAATTGTATCTTGTTACACTCCAAACAGAGATCACAATTCTCTGCAGAAATACATTTTGTGCATAAACAAAACAAATCACTGTCTGCAACGGGAGTCGCTGGAGGGGAGTTGAGTTGCGCCGCGTGGCGTGATGACATAATGAGAACCTAATTACTTCACGGTGATTACATTATTCCAGTAAGAAGTTGTGACAGATTATTTGTGAATGCTGACACAGTGACTAATAAAAGGGGCTGCATTTCTGAGCTATTGGTGACGCTGATTTATGGGATGACAATTTGTGGACGACGAGGAGAATTCAGATGGGCTGGTGTCTGGGCTCAGGTGAAGGAGGTGAGGCTGGTGGCTTGGCGGTCTCTGCAAACCCACCCTGGTCTGTCACAGACTGTGCAGCAATGTGGCCTAATCAGGTGGGATCCTGAAAGGGGGGTGACATTATCCCTGTGTGCTGAGTGTTCCCTGCCCCAGACCTCAGGCTGCAGTCTCTACTGGGGGCACTCATAGCTCCTCTGAGTCCCCCACTGGTCACTCAGGCTGCCTGCTCTGTGGAACCCGAGTGAGGGTGGAAATCCCAAGACAACTTTGTCTTCAGGAACGTCTCTGAGGGGTCTGAAGAGCTGAGTTTGAGATGGAGGAGAATGAATGGTGGAGCTACCACCTCACTGCACCGCTGCCACGTTCTTTCATCTCTGGGCTGGAGTCGAGTCTGGGAGGTTTTAAGGTCTCAGGGACTTTCTCACTTCCACTGGGTTCAGTCCAGAGGAGCCCAGCTCTCCCAGGCACCTACACCCTGTGAGTTAAGCCAGTTTCAGGTAAACTACAAAGCAAGAGCCCAGTCAACCCTGGGGTTGCCCCTCAGCAGTCCAGGCTGCCTCAGAGCACTGGGGTGTTTTGGGTGTCTCTGCACCAGCTGTCCCCAGTCATCCAGGCCTATGTGGTGGGCAGACATGTCACTTTTGTCATTCCTGGTCACACTGCCCAAGTGCGAAGCAATGCTTTCTGAACCTAGCCTAGCCGAAAACCCAGCCGGCTAGGACAAGGAGCTGCTTCTAATCTTCCCTCTGCACTTGGTCTTTTTTTCCTTCCCTGCACATGGGGTCTCTGGCCACCAGGAGGCAGCCTTAAGGCTGAGCGCCAAGGTTAGAGCAGAGAGCAGATGGATCTCTCAGTTCACAGACTCTTGAGGGCAACTGAAATACTCTTCTGGGCAGGTGCAGGATGCTGTACCCAAGCTAACATGATCCAGCTAATGTTTTTCCCCCATCAGCTTTCTGCAACCATTAGACTGTTTCTCAGCACCCCCCACCCCCCCTTCCACAGTCTCAACCTGCCACAGAATGGCTTTTAAGGAAGATAAGCTCTCTTCAAGTTGTTTTCTTAAAGGGCCGATTTCCCTTACGCAGCATCTTACGAGAAGCATGCAAACGAAGCTTGGAGTATAGATTGAGACAGGCTACAAGATAATTGCTAACGATGAAAACGCGCGGCGTTGCTGCCGAGCCCTCAAATTCTAATTTTATATGAGAATTAGTTCACAAACGTGTAATCCCAACTGCATTGGCTGCCATTTTTATGCCTCTGCATCTTATAACTTCACCCTGATTTCCAATCTGTCTTGAGAGAACGTTTACTATGAGTTTGGCAGTGGCGTTTCCGCGCTCTCCCGAGGGGTGTTTGTCAAGCTGCCGCCCAGACACAGTTTGTGTAATTTGCTGGTGTTCATTATTGCAGATATCAGCAGTCAATATTCCCCCCACCCCAAAAGGACATTAGTTGGCTTTTAGTAACTCACAGAAAGCTTTGCCCGTCTGAGTGTTCATGGTGTGGGCCGTTGGTTAGTGTTCTGGGGACATAGGACAATCAGGTTCTCAGATGTTGAGAGTGAGAGGGTGCTGAAGGGCAGAGAGACATGAGAGATAGATGAAGAGATAGACAAACAAGGAAAAGACAGACAGAAAGACAAGAGAGATGGAGAGAAAGTTGGAAACAGTGACAGAAGCAGACTGAGAGAGGAGGAAAGAGTCATTAAGACCATTAAGGCACCTCAATCAGGAGGTAAGGAGGACCATCGTTGGGGGGCTCCTGTGTGAGTCAGGAATGAATACTCTGGGAGAGGAGGATCTCCCCAAGATAGTACATCAGGAGGGGCTGCAAGATAGCTCAGCTGGACAAGTGCTAACTGTCAATGAGGGCTTGAGTTTCATCCCCTGAAACCATGTTTAAAATCTTCACATGAGGCTGGGCGTATGCCTTTAATCCCAGCACTCGGGAGGCAGAGGCAGGCGGATCTCTGCAAGTTCGAGGCCAGCCTGGTCTACAAAGCAAGTCCAGGACAGCCAGGGCTGTTACACAGAGAAACCCTGTCTCGAAAAACCAAAAAAAAAAAAAAAAAACCACCAAACAAAAAACTTCACATGATGGTGTGCACTTGTCTAGTGCTGGGAGGTGTAGATAGGTGAACCCTGTGGTTTGCCGGTCAGCCAGCCTGGTGTATTTGATGAGCTCCAGTCCAAGGCTTGGAACCTGCCTGGAAACACCTACGTCTCCTAGGTCTAAGTTTAGTCAGTTGACAATGGAGATCAGCATAAAGTGTTGATTCCACTATGCCTTTACTATCCAAGCAGGCAGATATGTCGAGAACTGCAAATGATTACCTGGGCATCCAGTACTCCGTTTGAACCAAGTAAGCAAGGAAGTACCCCAGGATTTCTAGGCCCCCAGTGGGATACTCCCCACTTGACTCCTCTTCTACCATCCTAGGGAAGTGTCGTCTGAATTTTGTGTTTTCCATGACCTTTAAAAAATAACATTTCCAGCTGGGCAGTGGTGGTGCATGCCTTTAATCCCAGTACTCTGAGTTCAAGGTCAGCCTGGTCTACAGAGTGAGTTCCAGGATAGTCAGGGGTACACAGAGAAACCCTGTCTGGAAAAACCAACCAACCAACCAAACCAAACCAACCAAGCAAGCAACTAAACAAACAAACAAACAAAAAAAAAAAACCCCAAAACTACCCCCCGCCAAATCAAAGAAAGAAACAAAAATTTTCACATTGGCAAGAACCACTACAGGGATATTGCCTGTCCCCATGGCACAAGAGTTTAAGAGAATCCTTCATACTGAGTGCATGCCAGGATCTGAATGTGCCACAATTGATGTCCTCACTGTCCTATTGTCAGGGATTTGGGTTTCTTCTATGTCTTGTAAAACTAATAAAATTGTCCTGATGAACTTTTTTTTTTTTTTTTGAGACTGGATTTTTCTGTGTATCCCTGGAACTCACTCTGTAGAACAGGCTTGCCTTGAACTCAGAGATCTACCTGTCTCTGTTTCCCAAGTGCTAGGATTAAAGGTGTGTGCTCCCTCCACCGCCGCCACCACCAGGCCTGATGAACACTCTTGACCAGGTCCAGAGAGGAAGCCACATTGAAGTTCCTTAGGTGGGCAGAGGTCTCACTGTCTACCCTGTGACTCTCAAGGTGGCTCAGAGAAGCTTGGGGGAGCCTTACTAGTGCGTTTGGATGCTGTGGTGGGAAGATACTGAGAACTGCTTATAGTAGCACAGATGACTGTAGGGGCACATGGCCTCTGTCAGTTTCACATGGCGTTATTAAAGTTTCCAGGCCAATCTGGAGGTTTGTGGTAAGAGTTTTGTTTATTAAAAAAAAAAAAAACCAGTTATGAGAATGCTTGTGTTTAATCCCAGGTGTAATCAGTATGTGCCTCGAGCTCTAGCAGGGGTGTGGCTTAGTCAGCTGGAGGAAGTTTAACTCTGAGGACTAGGGAGAGGTATAAAATGCCAGCGCTCCATGAGGAAGTGGGTATTCTGAAGGAGGACGAGGTTGCTGCTGTCCCTGCTTGTGGACAAACCACACTGCTGCTTGCTGTGGCTGTTGGTTTGCTGTGTTTCCTGGTTTGCAGGTTTACTGGATACCTAAAATGAGCCTGACAACTCTTATCAGCAGGAAGTAGTTCTAAAAGACTTAAGTCTGTTGCTTCCCCACTAACCTTTTTCTCCCGCCTAGGGTTGGGGGATAGGAAGGAACAAGGGTTGGAAGGGAGGTAGAGGTATTAAGCTATAAAATTAACTAGAGAGTAAAATAAAATAAAGAGACTTTCAACAGAGGTCAGCCTGCTCACATCCTCATTGAAGCCTCAAATTGTTGTACTGGTGACAGATTAGCAAAAGTATTTTAAATGTGATTTTACTTTACATACCTAGATATGGATGCTTCTGAGCTCACCAGCTCCACTCCTTGTCTCTGTTCAGATCTGATGCACATTTTTAACACAAGTGATTTGTCTGCTTCTTTCTGCTTTGGTGGAGTTACTTATACATTCTGGACACTAATCCGTTGTCAGCCGAGTGCGTTACAAATATCTTCTCCCAGTTGGTACCCTGCGCCTTCCGTTTGTTTATGCTGTTTGATGAATTTCAATGCCCCAGAATGTGCCTCCTCTTCCTTTGGTGTTTGTGATTCTGGGGTTTTAAGAAAGCATTCCTTGCCCTGCAGCCATAGGATACTCTCCTATGTTGACTTTTAAAGCTCTATAAATGTTTGTTATCGTTAAGCCCTTAGGCCATTTGGAACCAAATTTTGCAATGAGGTAAGAACCTGTTTTTCTTTCACTCTTTTATCTTTAGATATTAACCAACTCCCCCAGCATTAACAGTTGCAGCCCTCACACCCACAATTTGGTGTTGCTCTGTAGCTCAGGCCGGCCTTGAATTCATCCTGTCTCTCTGCATGAGTTGGGATAACAGCTGGGCAACAACACATTTGGCTTCTCTCTTCAACTGGCAATGCAAGATTTTACTAAAGGTATGTTGATAACTTATACATGCACGTCCTACCTTTTGTACATGGATAACCATGTGGGAGTGCACATCTGTGCATTCACACGCACACATTTGTGCAAGGAATTCTTCAATTTCTTCACTGTGAGGACTCCAGGGCTCGACCGGAACCCTTGGGGGCTTCAGGAGGAAGCCTGTGGCCAGGGTAAATCCAGCCTCCAGAGTGTCCACATTCTGCCCTCTCACACTGGTCAGTGAGGTTTTTAGTGTTTTTCAGAGGCAGGCAGACATTCAAGACCCCTGACCTAATACAGACATGTTGTGCAGCCATGACCAGGGACTTGCTTATGGTGCACATGTGGTCCTCAAACCTAGCCCTGGGCCACGCTGAAGTGTCCCCTGCCTCTTCTTGAACTTTGAGCTCTGGGCCTTGGGGATTCCTCTTCCTTCGTCATCTGCACATCTTGATTTTATACTTCAGCTGGCATGTCTGCGTGCCTGGACAGGAGAATCAGACAGGTGAATGTGGCATAGACTGAGCCACAGACATTAATCCTAACCTTCCTCTGGCTACAGCCAGAACCCCCTGTGCCCAGGCCCCTTCCCTGCACCTCCCTGAGCTGGCTCCCTTGGATACTGCCTGGGTACACATGCCTTCCTGTTCTCTCACTGGGTATTGAAAGGTCTTCGCTGCTAGGTAACTTCAGATATACCCACAGGGTCCTGAGTTCCCAGGCTGGGGAGATGAACCCTTTAGGGACTGTCATACTCATGTGCTGGGCATCACCTGCTCGTCGGGGTGTGGAAGTGTCCTGAAGTTCAAGGCAACCAGTGGCTGGTCAGGATTCTGAGCGTGGCGGGTGCAAGCCTGCCTTCAGAGGCGTGGTCCCTTCAGAGGCGTGGGTACCCACTGACACAATGAAGAAAAGGTCTGTGTGTAGGCGAGGATCCGCCTTCCTGAGAGTGAGTAACAGCAGCAAGGCCCAGGACCACATCCTCTGCCTTGCCCGAGTCCCAGTTGTCCTGTTGTTAAAAGTGACAGTAGTCTTGGGCACTGAGGTTATGGGCCCATTGCTGTGAGCTGGGACATACACAGAAAGTGGCAATAGGATACTCCATCAGCTTTGGGACTAGGAGGGCTTTAGAGGGCTTCAGGCTAGCTCTCAGATTCATATGCCTTTTTGCAAACCAGAACAGCATGGAGAACCATAGACTTTCTGAGTCTACAGGGAGAGTCCTTCAGGCCGAGGCACCCTGGGCAGTCCATGAGGCCTGGATCCCACCGTCTCATTGCTGTGGCAGACAGGCTTCTCCCACCCATTCTGCTGTGTGTCCCCAAGTGCTGAGGGCCTGGATGCTCCAAACCTGTTCCTGTTGCTTGTCTGTTTTACTTGTTATCTGCAACTGCTTGGGGACAGGTGTCAGGTTGTACCCATTGTGGAGCTTCTGGTCCTCACACCCTCACTTTCTCAGGGGCTCAGTTCAAGCTGGGCCTGTCCTCTGTGTCATTTCATGATTAACATTAGAATCCTTCAAGTATTCCGGGATCGAGGCTATAGTTTCCACCCTGAAGTACCTTTGTTTTCAGAGCCTCCAGGTATACTTCCTCACTAACAGATCTACCTGCCTATAATGTCGATATTCCTCTTGGTCTGGTCCTCAGTGGCAGCATCCATTGGCAAATTACCACCCCCCCACCCCCCGCCCATCTCTTCGTGAGCTCTGCTGCAGCTGAGAAGTTCGTGGCTTTGGAACCTAGAAATTTCCCCTCCAGGATGATCCTCTGATCTCATTATGTTCTCAGTCTGCCGTGCAGAGTTAATGCGGCTTCATCTCTAATCTTCCCGAAGATGGTTTATGGTTCGTTACTGCAGACAGTGCTGGGCTGGAGCCATGTGGTTGTGTGATGTGTGAGAGTGTGTGTGTGTGTGTGTGTGTGTGTGATGGGAGTAAGGGGGAGGTGTGGTTTAGCCAAGTGCAAAGCAGAGAGGGCTCTGGGTTAGGCGCTCACTACACAGTTTCTGGGTGGATGGGAGCAACTGCTTTGTCAGAAGGGATCCCCAGCCTGTCCTGTGCATTTCTATTGCACAGACAGAAGCTTACTATGTGCAGAGAACTGCTCATTGGTTTCTCTTGGAGGCATGAGACAACATGGGGACAGGTGACAGACTTCAGGATGTGACAAAATCTAGGGCAGGTGACTGTTTAGATTTTTTTTTTTGAGACAGGGTTTCTAAGTTTAAGAGCCTTGGCTGTCCTGAACTCACTTTGTAGACTAGACTGGCCTCAAACTCACAGAGATCCACATACCTCTGCCTCCCAAGTGCTGGGATTAAAGGCGTGCATTGCTATGCTCAGCTCTGACCGTCTAGATTTTGAAGCAGCTTCCTCATTACTGCTGTGCCGTGCTAGAGAACTTGATTGGCTTCTCAATTCTATGTAAACCAGACCTAAAAGATATTACAGGATGGGTCTGAATGTAATGCAGGCAGTGTTCAGAACCATCTCTGATAGCAGGTGGCATATTTATGTTATCTTCTCAAAGGCTATTTTGGATCATTTAAAAAGATCAGAAGTAGCTGGGCGGTGGTGGCGCACGCCTTTAATCCCAGCACTTGGGAGGCAGAGGCAGGTGGATCTTTGTGAGTTCGAGGCCAGCCTGGTCTACAAAGCGAGTCCAGGACAGCCAGAGATATTCAGAGAAACCCTGTCTCGAAAAACCAAAAAAAAAAAAAAAAAAGATCAGAAGTGTGTGTAGACATTATCTCAATGACTTACTGTCAGATGACCACAGCGCAGGGTTCTGCAACAGCAAAGGCTCTCAGGGTCATCCAGCTTCCTCCCTCCAGGCCAAGGTCTCCTTTGGCATAAGATGTTCCAATGACCAAGGCATATGGGATAGTGGAAACATACCTATGTCACCATGGTGCAGCTGCTTCCCAACCTTAGCCCTGGTCTGCTATCATCTCTGGAAGACTGGAACTGGAGCCTGGAGGCCCAGGTCATCATCTCTGGTTCTGTCCCCTTCTGGGTCCTTGAGCACCCTGGGCTGAAGTGCTCCATCCACAATAGTCTACACTCTGCAGCAAGATCTGAGGGCATTAAAGCTGGTGCCACTGGGAGAGTAAGGAGGATAGCTTTATTCCTCAGTGGACTTTGAAAATTACACTTAAAATTACAATTGAGAGTCAAATTTATAATGCCTTTGATAGGAACTCAGCAAATGTACCTGTAACATAAGCAATGATGACAGCAAGACAGTGGGATGGGGCCAGGGACAGACAGGGTTCCATATCCCATGGAAATGTAAAATACTATCTCTATGCAGTCAGAAAGGAAGGAAAGTCATGAGTAGGAGACCAGAAAAATGGGACAGACTCTGTCTGGGAATTCTCAGAAGCATAGTGGAGAAATCCCGAACAGAAAATCCTATCTCCATCCAAAACAGCAGAGTGCCCTATCTAAAACCCTGTGGCTGTAGCCAGAGACTTTGCCCAGGATTGAATCTCCATCAGCTAGGACTGCTCTTATTTGCATTGCAGAGATCACATATCTGCCCAGCAAGCCACACTAAGTTTCCAGAGCTAGACACTGGCTGATGTGGAATGCCAGCATCCACATAGGGTGAACTGCCCATCAGGCCACTACACAAAATAATATACCACCTGATTGGATACATCTTTATTATTAATTTTTTATGTTTATTACTTCAAGTTACATCTCCATCACTGTCCCCTCCCTCCACCCCTCCCTGTCCCACTCTCTCACCCTTTCCCCCCTTCTCCCACCTATCTTATTCCTCTGGTGTGAGGTGCCCTACATATCAGCCCACCTCAATTCAGCAGTCATATGAGTGTTAAGAGCTTCCTCTTGTACTGGGGGTCTATATGGCATCTCCACTAGAGCAAAGTGTCCCACTAACAGGTGGGGTGGTTCAACACATGAAAATCCATCAATGTAATCCACCATATAAACAAGCTGAAAGAAAAAAAAACCACATGATCATCTCACTAGATGCTGGAAAAGCATTTGACAAAATTCAACACCCCTTTGTGCTAAAAGTCCTGGAGAGAGCTGGCATACAAGGACCATACCTAGAAATAATAAAGGTGATATACAGCAAGCCAGTAGCCAACATCAAATTAAATGAAGAGAAACTTAAAGCATTTCCTCTAAAATCAGGGACAAGGCAAGGATGCCCACTCTCCACATATCTCTTCAACACAGTACTTGAAGTTCTTGCTAGAGCAATAAGACAACTAAAGGAGATCAAGGGGATACAAATTGGAAAGGAAGAAGTCAAATTATCCCTATTTGCAGATGATATGATAGTATACATAAGTGACCACAAAAATTCCACCAGAGAACTCCTACAACTGATAAACACCTTCAGTAGGGTGGCTGGATACAAAATTAATTTTAAAAAATCAGTAGCCCTTCTTTATACAAAAGATAAATGGGCTGAGAAAGAAATTAGGGAAACAACATCCTTTGCAATAGCAACAATATAAAATATGTGGGGTAACTCTACCCAAGCAAGTGAAAGACCTGTATGACAAGAACTTCAAATCCTTAAAGAAAATTGAAGAGGCCATCAGAAGATGTAAAGATCTCCCACGCTCATGGATAGGTAGGATAAACATAATAAAAATGGCCATCCTACCAAAAGCAATATATAGATTCAATGCAATTCCTATCAAAATACCAACACAATTCTTTACAGACCTTGAAAGAACAATTCTCAACTTTATATGAAATAACAACAACAACAAAAAAAACCCTGAGAACAGCTAAATCAATCCTGTACAATAAAGAAACATCTGGAGGTATCACCATCCCAGATTTCAAGTTATACTACAGAGCAATAGTAATAAAAACAGTATGGTACTGGTATAGAAACAGACCAGTTGACCAATGGAATAGAATCAAAGACCCAAATATAAACTTACACACCTATGGTCACTTAATTTTTGACAAAGAAGCCAAAACCATACAATGAAAAAAGGACAGCATCTTCAACAAATGTTTCTGGTCTAAAGATGTCGACAGGTAAAAGAATGCAAATAGACCCCTATTTACCACCTTGCACAAAACTTAAGTCCAAGTGGATCAAAGACCTTAACATAAAGCCTGACACATTAAATCTAATAGAAGGCAAAGTGGGGAAAACCCTGGAACTCATCAGCACAGGTGACAACTTCCTGAACAGAACACCAACAGCTCAGTCTCTAAGACCAACAATCAATAAATGGGACCTCATGAAACTGAAAAGCTTCTGTAAGGCAAAAGACACTGTCATTCGAACAAAACGGCAACCCCCAGATTGGGAAACGATCTTTACCAACCCCACGTCCGATAGAGGGCTAATATCCAAGATTTACAAAGAACTCAAGAAATTAAACACACTTTTAAAATGCAGATGTGGTCACCTCAAGGCTAATATCCAAAATTTGTAAAGAACTAAAGAAATTAAACACACCTTTAAAATGCAGATGTGTTCACCTCAGCCAGCCTGCAGCACACCTGCATTCTACAGTTAGGTACAGCCAGCCTGCGGCACACCT
>CAJQZJ010031773.1:1920742-1946587 GCA_907164525.1 Lophiomys imhausi
GCCTGCGGCACACCTGCATTCTACAGTTAGGTACAGCCAGCCTGCGGTCTGCTTGCGCTGCTCCCTATAATCTCTTTTCTGGTCTGAGCAGTGAACTCACTCACTCTCAGCAGCTCTCTTCCACTGCCACAGTGACCAGTGCACTATTGGTGGGAAAAGCTGTCTGTATTCTGTGATAATACTGGGACTGTCAATAAAAAAGTTACTCAGAGTGACGCAGCAGCTCAGCAGTTGAACAAAATACAAAACATTTGTCAGGATCAGGGACAGAACAAGAGAAAGCAAGAAATGCAGAGGAAGCAAATAGAATGGTAGACACAAATTCATCACGTGAACTCTACAGTAAACACCAATGGTCTTTATTCACAAGGTACCACAGGTAGGAACAACTGGAGTGTCTATCAACAGATACACAGAAGGTATGTGTTTATATACAGTGGAGTACTATCTGTGTATAAGAAGGAATGATGTTTCAATACACAAGAGGGCGGTTGCTATTCATGTCCACAGGTTTTGGGTGCAGACATAGGATCACATATGATTAAAATGTTAAGTAGCACATTAGGTGTACTTTACTACATGTCTTTAAGCACTTGGGAGGCAAGCTCATCTCTGTGAGTTCAAGGCCAGCCAGGGCTACATAGAGTGACCCTGTCACAAACAAACAAGCAAGCAAACAAACAAACAAAAATTGATTAGAAAGGAAGAATGAAATGAAGTGTCAAGGCAATGAAGACAAGAGCAATTCATGAAAGAGGATGACAAGCTCTAGCAGGTGCTACTTTCTTGAAAACCATGGCCTGGTGTTCTAACAAGGTGGGCTTCGAGGGAATTCTGGGGCCATCTGAGATCTAGCTTTGTTTTTCAGACAGTCACAAACACAATAGCCCGGACAGTTTGTCTCTCTTTAGAATCTACAATTATGACACCAACACTGCTTCGAGCTGTTTTGCAAACAACACCGTGAACAGTAAGAGAATGGTTACAATACCATCCAAGAGCTACATGTAAGTACCTACACAGTTTTCACTTGGACAACTGACCTGGGTGGTCATAGTTAATCTAGACATTTGTCCCTGGTAAAGTGAGCCAAACAAATTCTCATTGGGTGTTAAAGATTAAGTGGCCATTTCTCTCAGACCTCTGTCCTGACTTCTCAGCTTAGGTATTCCAGATGCCATGAATAATTAAGTGGCCATTTCTGTCAGACCTCTGTCCTGACTTCTCAACTTAGGCATTCCAGATGCAATGAATGCTATAATTTTGACAGAACAGTCAACAGTTTAGTCAAAGAACAGAAGTTGTCAAACTGAGGGCTGGGAGATGGCTCAGTGGTTAAAATGTTTGCAGAACAAGTGTGTAACTGTACTTTTTAATTATTAAATATTAATTTATTAGTAACTATATTCACTTATAAAAATATAAACACTTACTTAACTACTAACCCTACAAATTCCTACAACCCCTAAGACCTACCCACTAAACCTATTGATAACTATTACAACTATTTTCATAACCTTTTAGAAGGATACGGTCTCTGGGGCAGGTCCTCAGTTGCCAGGAACACAGTCTCTGGAGTAGACCCTTTAATGCACTTAGCAGGCTTTCTTCTGGAATATCTCAGACATAGATCCATCATGTAAATTGGCTATGGCAGTTTCACCTTAAATAAGGCTTGAGGCTTTCTTCTCTCTGGGAGACCTCAGCAGTCTGTAGGCCAACTTATTTCCTTAGTATCAGCAACTCTACCGCTCTGCCTCAGTCTTTAAAGTCAGCACAGTTTCATTTAGGCCACTCTAGGCAAAAGCTGAGCCACAGGGTTTAGTCCTTGGCCTTTTGCTGTCTTGCCTGAGGCTTTCTCTGCTCACCAGCTTCTTTCTGCCTCAGGGAGATCTGGCCATCAGTCCACCAGCACTTTCTCCATCAGAGGATACAAACTACTCGTCCTTTCTAGCATGGGGACTTGCTAGAGCTCTCTAGCATGGAGCCCCTAGCACGCTGCTCTTCGGGGCCACTCTCCCGGGCTCATCCACTTGTCCTTAAATAGGATCTCTCCTTGTTCCACCTGCTTCAGCTTAATTTGGGCTCTGCCCACTTAGCAGCTGAAAACAATGCCAGGTCATAAAGTCCCTTCCTTGTTTCACCTGGCTTCAACCTTGTTTTTAGTCCATAGGCTCCCCTAGTTTCACGTGACTTTCACATGACTTCATCCTTGTTTTTAGTCCACAAGCCGATAAGCTAATTAATTGCTCACAGCCAAGTTGATCTTCATGCCCCGGATTAAGAGACTGTATCAGAAACCTAGATATTTACTAAATCTAATTTATATTGATCTACCTCCCTACACAAGTGTGAAGACTGGAGTTAACAACCGAGGTAAATGTGAAGAAAGAGGGATTCACCCCCACTTGTTGGGGGTTTCAGTGTCTACTGGTACTTGACAGGATGGATATAAAGTCAGCAAGGGTATAAAATACTTCACCTTCATCATTACCCAGCCAGGCTCAACTCAACATTTTCAAGAGTGCATGGAGTATTCATTAAGCCATATCCTACCTCTTTCTCTAACACCTGTAAAAACGGTCAGAATTAAACCATCCCCATGCTTTGAATATAATGAAATTAAACTAGGAGGCACCAGAAAGATCAAAGAGAAGACTTCATGTACTAGAAGATTAAACATGACATATCTAGTATCTAGATAATCTACAGTCAAAGATGTCTCATGGGAAATTAAAAAAAAATACTTTAAATTGAGGAGAATGTGTAGCTTAAGTGTATCCAAAGAGAGGAAGGACTTATGCCAACCATCTAAACATCCAACTTAAAAAGTTAGCTTTCCATGGGGCTCGAGATGGGGCTTGGTGGTTAATGCATATGGTTCTGACAGATCATGGAGTTCAGTTCCTAGTGTAACTGAACTTTTTCAAATTATTAATTATTTATTAACTAACAATATTCACTTATAAGAAATACTAGCAATTTCTTAACTATTAATCCTACAAATTCCTACAATCCCTTTAACCTAACCACTAATCCTATTGACAATTATTTTCATAACCTTTTAGAAGGATACAGTCTCTGGGGCAGGTCCTCAGTCGTCAGGAACACAGTCTCTGTGGTAGACCCTTTAAAGCACTTGGCAGTCTTTTTTCTGGAATGTCTCAGATGTAGATTCGTCAGGGTAAGTTGGCTATCACAGTCTTACCTTAAATAAGGCTTAATGCTTTCTTCTCTCTGGGAGACCCCAGCCCCTTTGCATCAGCAACTCTGCCGCTCTGCCTCAGAGTCCTTAAAGCTAGCCATAGTTTGGACAGGTCAAACCCCTCTAGGCAAAAGCTGAGCCACAGGGTTTAGTCCTTGGCCTTTTGCTGTCTGGCTGAGGCTTTCTTTGCTCACCAGCTTCTTTCTGCCTCAGGGAGATCTGGCCATCAAATGATGGCCAGCACATTTTTCAGCAGGACTCTCGGAGCTCTCCAGCATCAGGGCCTCTTCTTTTTTATGGGGCTCCATGCACTGTCCTTAAATAGGAGGAACTCTGTTTCAGCTTAATTTGGGTTCCGCCCACTTAGCAGCTGAAAACAATGCCAGGCCAGATACTTTGTTTCTTAAGTCCATTAAGTCTTTCCTGTTTTTCCTGACTTCAACCTTATTTTTCCACAAGCTGATAAGCTAATCGCTCACAGCCAAGTTGATTTTCATGCCCCGAATTAAGAGACTATATCAGAAACCCCTGTATATTTTCTAAATCTAATTTAATTTATCTAACTCCCTACATTCTAGTGTCCACATAGAGCAGCTCACACTTGAACAGCAGCTCACACTTGAACGCCAGCTCCAGGGCATCCAACACTCTCTTCTGACTTCCATGGTTACCTGTACTCATGTGTATGTACCCCTCAACATCCACACATAATTAAAAATTAAAAAAATTAAAAATAACTTTCCTGGACTGGGGAGATAGTTTTGAGGGTAAATTGTTTGCTGTGCAAATGCTGGGACTGACATTTGGGTCCCTGGTACCCACATAAATGCGGAGCAGGTCTTATGGTCTACCTGGAATCCTACCACTCAGCATTCAGGGACAGTGGATCTCAGGAGCAAGCTGGCTAGCCAGATCTGATGAATTGGCAAGCTCTGGATTCTGCCTCAATATATAAGGTGGAGAGTGATTGAAAAGACATCTGGCATCAACCTCTGACCTCCACATGCATCTGTGTATACACACATACATCCCTGTATATCCCCAAAACATACACACATTCATGAATACACATGCACCTCCTGCATTTCCATAGAAATAAGATAAACTTAGTTTGTGTAAAGGAGGAAAAAAGTAGAAATCAGTGGGACTGAAAAGGAAAAAGGGTGGAAAAAAACGAATGAAAATCATGATTGAGGTTTTGAAAAGATAAACAAAAAGGCCAAAGTTCTATCAAACCTGACAAATAGAAAAAAAAAATGAAAGACACAAATTGCAACTACCAGGAGCGGAAAGATGGGCATTGCCCCAGATCTAGATGCCAGAGGGAATGCAGACATCACAACCCGAGGCCACCACTGGGGAGAAAGAAAGCTACAAACCCTGACCCTCCCAGGACAAAGCAGGTGGGAGTGAGAGTTCTGTGACAACTGAAAGGCTGAGTTGGAGCTGGGGAGATGGCTTAGTGGTTAAGAGCACTTATTGTGCAATCACAAGGGCCTCAGTTCAAATCCCCAGCACCCACATAAAAGCCCAGGTGTGGAGGTGCACATCTGTAAGCCTTGTACTAGGTGGTGAGTGTGTGTGGGTTGAAGGTGCTACCAGAGACAGATGAATCCTGGGGCTTCTCTGGCCAGTGGGTCTAGCAAATGAATGAACTCCAGGTCTAGTGAGAGGCACTGTCTCAAAAAAATATGGTGAAGAATAATAGAGGAAAGATACTCAGTGTCAACCTATGTTCTCCACACATGTGTGCCTGAAAGAGTGTGCCTGACACCCCTTCCCCTACCATGGGAGGAAAAATGAAAGAAGAAGCCAAATTTGTGGTTAGAAGTCATTCTGAGAAAGACTCTTCAGGATAGATGATCTCACTGGAAAGTTCCAGCTAATATTAAAAACAGCAACAGCAGCAGCAGGAGCAGCAGCGGTGATGAGGATGTAGGCTGTTTAAAAAACCGAAAACAGAGAACATTTCCCACACCTTTAGTGAAGGCAGCGTTACCTTGATACCAGACCCAGATGCTGTATCTGTGCTTACCAATGTCTCTTCCTGAGTGTGAAGCCTGTCAGTCACTGCCAAGCTGCTGTGACTGCATTGTCTGAAAGCATCAGTCCACGGGAGGAAGGATTATTAGCTTTGGCTCATGGTCTCAATTCATCATGGCTCCAAAGGCCTTGCAGAGCCTCCTCCAATCACAGCAGGCCAGGAGGCATAGAAAGCAGTGAATCTGAGGACAGCTATAACCTGCAGAAGTCCTCCCCTCATGACCTACTTTTGCTAGCCAGGCCCCACCTCCTAGAGATTCCATAGCCACCCAAAATAGCACTCCCAGCTAGAGAAGAAGTGCTCCAAACCAGATCCTGTGGGGGACATTTCAGTCTGAAATTCTCTGCAAAATATTAGCAAAGTGTATAGTATCCAGAATTGCTAAATGTCACCATTTAGCCCAAGAATTCAGGATTAATTTAAATATTTAAAAGTATACATGTTCACTATATAACTGTCCAAAGAAAAGAAAATATTTGCTTATATCATTTGACACATAAAAAGTAACTTTGTGCATATGTATGCATGCATTTAGGCAACACTAATTGTAGATGAATTTGGAAGGAGATGGGGAGGGAGGACACTAGAGGAGTAGGAGAAAAGTAGTGGTGAGTGGTTCTGATGCATATGCATCTTATAAATGTACAGAACTTTCAAAGAATAAAGCATATATTAAGGGCTGGAGATTTGTCTCAGTGGTTGAGATGACTCATTTTTGTGGAAGACCTGGGTTTGGTTCCAGGTACCTACATGGTGGCTCACAGCCGTTTATAAAGTCTATGGTACCTGTTGACATTTTTCTGACTTCTGCGGGCACTGGGCATGCATGTGGTGCACGTACATACATGTAGGTAAAACACTCATATTTATAAAATAGAATAAATAGATCTAAAAAAATATAATACATGAAATCAAAACCCAAAAGATGATGGGAAATAAGAATAAACTATGTTGCTAAGATCAGCTGCAAGTTGTAATTTTGTCACTGTGGTTTTACAAAGAGAAAGCTAAAAGTTAATAGAACAATATTTAAAAATTGTTTAACCGACAATTGTATATTCTCATAGGGTAAAATATGAGGACATAATGTACTACACAACATTTAAATAACTCTAGTTAGAATATCTATCATCTCACAAATTTATCATTTATTGTGGTAGGACCGGTAAAAATGTATTCTTTTAGCAATTTGCAGAGTTATAGGACGTCATCATCACTAACTATGGTCGTTGTGCCTTGCAGTGGTCACTTGGGCTTACTGCTGCCTAAGGGGACCTTGGGACACAGGATCTCATGGCTTTTCACAGCATCTCATAAGCACCGGACCAAAGCACAGAAAAGGGGAAAAAGATTCTTGGGCCCCATCAAAACCAAAAGTATTGAGTGGAAAGACAAGCTAGAGACAACAGAGTATTTTCAGATAGTTTTTTTTTTTTTTTTTTGAGACAGGGTTTCTCTGTGTAGCCCTGGCTGCCCTGGACTCACTTTGTAGACCAGGCTGGACTTGAACTCACAGAGATCCTCCTGCCTCTGCCTCCTGTGTGCTGGGATTAAAGGCATGTGCCACCACACCTGGCTTATTTTCAAATAGTTTATGGAATGTGAGAAACAAGAGAATTCAAGAGACTAATGAAAGTATTTTTTTTTTTTAATTCTGAAGAAATGGATGTCAGCCTAAAGAAAAGGTGAAAAGGTGTGCCAATTTGGTGAGTGTGGTGATTTGAATGCGAATGTCCCAGAGGGATTTGAACATTTGGTCCCCTGTTGGTGGCAATGTTTGGAGGGAGACTCAGAAGGCGTGTCCCTACTAGAGGATGTTTGTCACTGAGGTTGGGCTTGGAGAGCTCATGGAATGCTGCTTGCTGCCATGCATCAACTCTGCCCCTCATGATTGACTCCTATTCAACTGGAACCAAACACCAAATAAAAGTTTCCTTCTATGAGCTGTCGCGGTCGTGATCATTATCACAGCAATAGAGAAGCAATTAGGGCCAAGCGAGAGAGTGATCTTTAAGGATCTTCAAGACTGTGAAATTCTTGCCCTCTCCTTCCCACAGGCTGGTATTTCAGAGTTAGATCTTCACAGGTATCCAGCACAGCCTTCTCCCCAAACCCCCTACATCCTATTGGCTTAGGATACCAAGCCTTGTCTGAAAGTGTGATGATGGAACCCCCAAATTCTGAAAGAAACAGAGCAACACACCAGGCTGTGGACTCACTTTAGCTTAGCTGTCAGTTTCCCTCTTAACCCAGCAAGATCCCGCCCCTCTCTTTCACTTCCTGCTTCTCTGACTCTCCTCCTCTTTTTCTAACTCACTTCTCATCACTTTATTTTAAATTTTATTTATTATATTGTTAGTTGTTGTTATTATTATTATTATTATTTATTACCACTTTGAGACAGAGTCTATATATTATGCAGCCCTGGCTGTGCTTGAACCCACTATGTAGACCAGGGTGGCTTCAAACTCAGGAGAACGACCTGTCTCTGCCTCCCAAGTGCTGGACTTAAAGGCATGCACTGCCACATTCAGCTAATGAGTTGTCTTTTTTATTGCTTACTGTGACTTTCTTTAAAAAAAAAAAAGTTTAACATGCATGAGTGTTTTGCTCATTTGTATGTATGTGTATCATGTGCATCCTAGAACTGGAGTTATGGACAGCTGTGAAATACCATGTTGATGATGGGAATCAAACCCAGGTCCTTGGGCAAGAACGAGTGTTCTAAACCACTGAGCAACCTTTTCAGCCCAAATGTTTTTTATTAAGATGAGTGTAGGTACATGCATGTCATAGTGGACGTGCGAATGCCAGGGGACAACCTTTTGGGAGTTGGTTCTTTCCTTGAGTGTTATTGAGGCAGAGTCTGTCCAGTGTCTCCTGGGCTGCAGACTCTGGTATAGCTGGTCCATGCACTTCTACTTCTGGGCAGCTTTCTTGTCTCTACCTCCTGTCTCAGTTGGGATTACGGATGCGAGCCATTGTGTACCCAGCTTTTTACGTAGGTTTCAGCGACTGAACTTGGGTTATTAGGCTAGCCTTTTCTCCCGTCATCACTTCATTTTTTTTTCACAGCAATTTTAAGTTCAAAGCAAAACTGAACAGAAGTCACAGAGGTGTCTAGTTCAGACCCATCTCTGCATACTATCAGCATTTCCTGTGGATTTCTTCACTTACCTAAACTTAGAAAGCGTACTCTAAAACGTAAATGAAAAAGATGCAAAAGAGTTACAACCTTTTCGGAAAGAAAGTGGGAGGAATCATCCCATGCCATGCTACAGCAGCAACAGCCAGTAACTAAGACAGAGAGAGGGCTGTGTGAAGAGGGACAGAAACAGGGACCATTGAGATACTAGAGAAACCAGAAACAGACCCTCTCAGATCCCAGTGAATCTGATATCATGTTAAGGAGAGCCAGTGGGAGAGAGACACACCCCACTGGGACCCAGGCTGGAGTGCTTGAACTCACAGAGGCCATGGGAGCCTTCACTTACGCTTCAATGCCTGTGTACATCCCAGAGAAATATCCAAGAAACCAATTAGAAAGCAGGCGGAAGTCAAAGAGGCACTTCTCTGGAGGGGTGTACAGATGGAAAACAGGCACAGGAAAAGAGGGTTAGCTTCATTGGCCAGTGAAGAATGAAAACCACACGAGTTACCACCACACATCCATGAGAATGGCCAAATGAAATGCCTGGTGTTATTACCAAGGCCAAGAGGGTGAGGAAAAGACATATCCCTCATCCCTGATGGCAGTAACATAAGGTATTTTTTTTTTAAGGTAAGTAAAGAAATCCACAGGAAATGCTGATAATATTCAGGGGTGGGTCTGAACTAGACACCTCGGTGACTTCTGTTCAGTTTTGCTTTGAACTTAAAATTGCTGTGAAAAAAAAAACCCACAGGAAACAGGAACTGCAGGATTTAGATATGCCCCATCCTGTGACCAGCAAGTGCAACCTTGGGTATTGATGCCAGAGAAATGGAAATGCACGGACAGATGCACAACCTCCACACAATGTCTATAGCAGCTTCATTCATAACAGGTCCAAACTGGCCAAACACTGCAGTAGATCCACACAACTGATCACAATGATCAATCAAGACCAACTAATGGCCCAGTAATGCAGAAAAAACGTAGATGAATCTTCAGGACAATACAATGAATAAGTAAAAAAAAAAAAAAACCTTGAAAGAGGGCATGCTGTGTAACTCCACTTGTGTAGTGTTTTTGAAATGACAAAGCCACAGAGATGTGAGGTCTTAGCACTGGCACAGGGGAGGGTCAGGAGGGACAACTATACAAGGGCAGGTCTGTGCTGGTGTGGTGCTAGATGCATGGGACCTCACGGAGCTACATGCGCACAGGTTTGTACCGAGGTGATATCTGCTCGGAGTTGGTAGGTGGCACCCATAGAGACTTCCTGGTGTTGGGACGGTTCTTTGGTCATAGGAGGTGACATTTGGTGGCAGAGCAGGTGTACTGGTTGGTTCTGTGCCAACTTGACAGAAGTTACAGTCATCAGAGAACAATGAGTCTCAGTTGAGGAGATGCCTCCTTGAGATCCACCTCTAAGGCATTTTAAAAATTAGTCATCGGTGGAGGAGGACCCAGCTCATTGTGGGTGGTGCCATCTCTGGGCTGATAGACCTGGGTTCTAAAGGAAAGCAGGCTGAGCAAGCCAGTAAGCAGTACCTCTGCATGACCTCCCTGCCTCCAGGTTCCTGCTCTGCTTGAGTTCCTGTCCTGACTTCCTTTGGGGGATGAACAGTGATGTGGAAGTGTAAGCTGAATAAACCCTTTCTCCCATAACGTGCTTTTTGGTCGTGGTGTTTCATTGCAGCAATAGAAACCCTGACTAAGATAGCAGGTTAAGGCACTAGGAGCCTCCTGCATGACTTAAAGTTACTGGGGACCTCCAAATCCTTACCTTAAAATAGAAGTTTTAGTTAGTGACTTCTACACTCTGTTCTAAGGAACCTCTGGCCAAGATTGATCAAAAAGTATAACCCCCCCACCCCCTAGCTATTCTAGTCACTTCCAGTGGCAAGTGGGATCTGGAGTGAGATGTGAATAGATAAAGCCAATGGAAGAATCAAAGTCGAGCCACCAAGATGGTCCATCAGGTAAAGGTACTTGCCATCCTGCTGAGTGTGACTCAACACCCACATGGAAGAAGAAGAGAACTGACCCCCACAAACTGTTCCTCTCACCTCCACACAAGCACTGTAGCATGTGTGTATCCACTGAGTAAATAAATGTAACAAGAAGATTTGAAAAACGTAAAGCTAGGGCATATTGACAAACCCCAAAG
This sequence comes from Lophiomys imhausi, assembly GCA_907164525.1. Lineage (NCBI taxonomy): Eukaryota > Metazoa > Chordata > Mammalia > Rodentia > Muridae > Lophiomys > Lophiomys imhausi. The sequence continues at coordinate 1,931,307 of CAJQZJ010031773.1, forward strand.
CAAAGACCCTAATTAAGATCAAATCCAAGAGTATGAAAACAAAACAACGAGAACAAAACCACCTGTACAGTGGAACTGGACTTGTGAAGAATGCAAAGGTGGTTTGGAACCAGATGATACCCTTTCAGCTCACTGCAGAAGAACATACGGTCAGCGTCAAACAAGGGTGGGCATCAACTCAGGACCCTCATTCACAGACGGATGCATTTAAATTGCTTTTCAGTTGACAGCATGGTAGAGCAACAAGGGAGCACAGAGAACACTTTCCTCTGGGTTTCTCCAACATCTGGCTTTCTTGTCCTGTCTTTTTTGTTTTTTGCTCAAGAAAATCTGAGGTATATTACTTTTTATTCTGCCGTGCTGGTTTCCTTCAGGGAGCTGACTTGTTCAGGTTTGTGTTGCTGTGCTCTGGGTATCCGTGAGTGACTTAGGCCTCGTTTTGGTGCTCTCTTGATTTGTGATGTTCTGGGGAATGAAAAGGACTAAACCAGGCTAGGGAGACGCGGGGGCCACAAACGGCCTTCATGTTTGCCCACTTGGACTGCTTGCCCTGTGAGGGTATGTTCTGGTACAGCATCTCAGTTGTGGTTTTGTCTGTGCAAATGGCACATATCTGGTTGCAGAACATCACCAAGGCAAGGAATAAACCCATCAGTGACGCCAGGATGAGGAAGAGGATGGGGCCAGGTGGGGACACGATGCTGCTGGCATTCCACTCGCCCCGGGCATGGCTGCGCAGGACAGGGGTGCCCAGCAGGAGCAGCACGTGGGTTGAGATAAACCCAATGTATAACGTGAAGAGCAGGAAGTACTTCTGGTTGTCCTCACCCACGCAGTTGTTGACCCAGGGGCAGTGGTGGTCATTCTTTCGGATGCAGCGTCTGCACACTGTGCAGTGGTATGTCCTCTCTGTTATGGCACAGAGGCAGAAGGGACAGAAGAATACTGTGTCAGGCCCAGGCGGGTTTCCAAGGGGCACAGAGCCTGGGTCGGTCAGCACAGTCCGTAGGTGTGACACGAGTGCCAAGGAGGCCAGCAAATGGAAGCACACGCCATTGGCCATGGCGTAGAACACATCGTTAGATGGTATGAGCAGGTCCCGGACCAGTACCCATGCAGCGCCCAGCACCAGTGCCCACGTGGCTATGGCACATGTGATGCCCAGGGGATCACATACGAACCAGAAGTGTTGTTGCTTGGGGCCCTGCTCTGGGGTTTCTAACCTGGCCCCCTGCTCAGTTGTGCCGTGTGTTCGGACCAACGAGAACATTTTGAGAATTCTCAGGCCTGCTCAAGAGCCAGCATCCTGGTTGTAGACACAGGTCCAGAAGGAGCCCCCAGAGAGGAGAGGGTCCTTCAGAGAGTGGAAGGTCCCTGTGCCTTGGCCCTCCTCTCCCACCCAGCTTGTCTGGAACTGGTGCCTGCATCCCTGGGCAATGCCAAGGAGGGGCCAGGAAATTCCCTGACAGGGTGATTCTTGCAGAGTTCTAGAATGTTCCCTCAGATGGGTTTATGAGCACAGAAAGGGCCCAGTCTCCCTCAAGGCCTGGGGGAAAGCTGGGAGGAGGAGCTGCTTGGCTCTGCTTTTTCTACTCTGAACTGACCTGTTGGAGCCTCTCTGCTTTAGGAAACTGAGGCAAGAGGAAGATAAATAAATTTCCGGGAAAGACCAGGAGGGGACTCTACCCCTGCTGTCTGGTTCAGAACTTGGGCCTCTGCCCCACCCTGTGCTGGGATGAAGGTTCACCCAGGAGAGGACTCAGGATGTAAAAGGAGGGAACACGAGTCTCTCCACAGAAGGGGTGGTGTTGATGAATTGACAACACCCACGTGTAACAATGGCTCTTTCTTTCTTTTTCTTTCTTTTTCCCTCTCCCTCTCCCTCTCCCTCTCCCTCTCCCTCTCCCTCTCCCTCCCTCTCTCTCTCTCTCTCTCTCTTTCGTTTTTTGAGATAGGGTTCCTCTGTGTAACAGCCTTGGCTGTCCTGGAACTCACTCTGTAGATCAGGCTGGCCTCGAACTCACAGAGATCCTCCTGCCTCTGCCTCCCGAGTGCTGGGATTAAAGGAGTGCACTATCACTTCCAGCCAACAATGGCTTTTTAAAGTCCCCCCCCCACAGGTATATTTTTTTAAGATTTTATTTATTATGTATACCGTGTTCTGTCTGCCTATATGCCTGCAGGCCAGAAGAGGGCACCAGATCACATAATAGATGGTTATGAGCCACCATGTGGCTGCTGGGAATTGAACTCAGGACCTCTGGAAGAGCAGCCAGTGCTCTTAATCTCTCAGCCATCTCTCCAGCCCCCTTAAAGTTTTGTTTTATGCTTTATTCTATTTATTTTTACTGTGCTTATCCCTCTACCTCCCTTCCAGCCCTTATTCCTTCCAACCCCTCAACACTAGGTAAGACAGAAACAAGGTTAAAGGGAAAATGGATGCAGATCTCTTTGAACTACTTCCTGCTGATTAGGGTGCTCGTGTTCTTTGGGGATAATACCAATCTCAGTCACAATATGCAGAAGTCCAGTAAACCAGGAAACAGCAGAAGGAAGGACCAGCAGCAGTTTGGGGGAGCACCAGCATCAGGGAGAGCAGCCACCTTCTTTGTAGTGCTCCCTTCTCTTCTTTTTAGCATGCCCTTCTTTCTTTGTTGTGCACCCCCTTCTCTGAGCTCTCTCTGTTTCTCCCTCAGTCCTCAGAATTCCTGTGCTGCAGGTGGCTAAGACACACACCCCTATTAGCACATGAGGCACTGTTAATAGTTTACATCTGTGGTCTTAACTGAAGCAGCCTCACCCCTGGGATTAAACAAAAACATTCTCATAACTGTTTTTTTTTAAATAAACAAAACTTTTAGCACATCCAGGTTCAGCAAGGGCATCTCTCGAGCCCCCTTGAAAAGCTTCCATATGGAGATCTCCCTCTAGAACTCAGCAGGCAGGAGATACATGGCTTCTCAGAGAGTAGGTGAGTGGAGAGGTGCCTGGCCAGGTCCTATTAGGGAGTATAGCATGTGGAATGGTGGAGTATAGTGTCTGGATCAGCATCTCCACAGAGAGCACCTATCCAGTGGGAAAGGCCCACTGGGACCAGTGCAGCAGTAATATGGTTGACAGAGCCATGAAAGAAAGTGCTTTTGTCTCACTTAGGGACAGATGGGAAGCAAGACATGTTAGAGAGTGCTGGGGTCTGAGGCCTCTCTGGCATGACAGTTGGGTGAAGCTTCAGAGAAGACCTGGTGACTGCCTTCTTCCACAGCCCAAATTCAGTGGTGTGGAGGACAAATCTGGGTGGCTGGGCTTCCGGCAGCACCGCCAGGTAGCGGGAGCTGTTTGGCTGGGAACACAACAGAGGCAAGCTCTGGGTGTGGGTACTTTTTGTTGGGCTGTGCTCCAGGTCTTGTCCATACAAAGGGCAGGATGCTTTGCATTTCCTAGTGTCCTGTGCCATCTAAAAAAGTCCTGCATTAGGCTGTGGAGATGGTGTGTGTGCGTGTGTGTCTGTCTGTCTGTCTGTTGAGGATAAACAACAGCAGGAATCATTTCTACTGTTCTTTGTGACAACACAATGGCCTTAGGGTCATTGTCCTCACACCTAACAGAGGTGGGGACACAGGGGTTAGGTAACCCACTTCAGCTTGCAGGTAAAAAAATCATTGTTTCCACTCCCACCTCAGCAGGTTTCTTTGCTATATGGGGTGACCTTGCTATAGGCAGGGGAATTTGTGGGGTGATGTAGCCTCTGTGAACACACACATTACACCTCTCAGTAATGCAAGCCATTGGAGTCATCAGCCATGGCAGCCCCATGCCTCTGTCCACCATGTTTCTTGCTGCTGGGATCTTCCTAAGCTGTTACCTCTTCAGGCCCTTCTCATACATTTCGACCTCCCTGATGTCTGCTGAAAGCCATCAGACAAGTGTTTTCAGTCTGAGTTGTGGAAATCAGAAACAACTGTTCACTTACCTTTTTTGTTCCCCATGGAAGGTGACTCAGGTGGGGCTCTCAGGGGACTCAGCTCTCAGGGAGAGAATTGGGGAAAATCTTTAAGGAGTGATAGCGCTTCTGGCATGTGCCTGTTGTCCATCTAGGCATTAGCATTCCTGTGTCTACCTGCCTGATGTCCCATCCAAACTGACTGGATATCCTGGTTATTGTCCCTTCCATTTCTGTATGTAAGTGTATGTAGTTGCTGTCTCACACCATGGCTCAGTTGGGTGGTGCCTAAGTGTCCTGTGCACTCATTTGGTTTTGGGTTTGAGACTGGCATGGGTTGCCATCTTGCCTGGTGATACCACATCTTAAATGCTTGTTCTCAATGGTGCATTGTCAGCACTGTAGGAATATAATGGAACTCCCCTGAGAACCATGTAGTCTGCAGTGTAGGGCTGGTGGCTAGGTTCCATGACTGAGCCCCAGTTAGGTTCTCAGAGTATACAGTCAGGTTTGGGCTCAGGATCCCCCTCTATTGATACCAACTGAGTGAAACCAGCAGGAAGGAAGTGTGTGAAAGCTTCCTGGAAAGGCTGGGGGTGGGGCAGAATAGACAGCACAGAGTTTGGACATACCTGCAGGATGCTGGGAACTTGAGTCTACAAGGCTTAGTCTATCTCCTGCCAAGATGTCTGCTCTGGGATGGGAGTGTCACACATCTTGGCTATGGGGAATTGATGCCCCTGAGATCCAGAGGAAGAGGAGCTGGACTGGGATGGAGTGGCTTCCCTGTGGATTTGGGTCTATGGCTTGTTGTCCACAGTCGCAAGCTATGTCCAAAGCTAGCCTGTTTCTGGGATAGCTGCCTCCTAGCCAGTGTCTGGCTACCTGTACTAGTTTGCTTCCTGCTGCTGTGATACAGATACTGACCAAAAAGGTTTATTTCTGCTTATAGTGGTGAGCCAGCCTGACTCCATCTTAGGATCAGGAGCCATCTTGTTACAAGGTCAAATTAAGTTCTTTTCCATTTTCTGTAAATCTTATTTCTCCATCTTACAATTTGACCTCACCATACATTGTAGCTTCTGGAATTCAACTTAGTCCACACCTGACCTACACCACCCTCATATGTTGTGGAAGGTCTAATATCATTGCTTCTGATAGGTTGATTTCAATGCTGAGGTCTGGTTACCACCCCTTCTGAGGCATTCTCTTGATTGGTTAATAAAAGTCGCTTATGGCCAATTAGCTGGGCAGAAAGAGTATAAGAAGGCAGGACTTCCTGAGATTAGAACTGGAACCCTGAGCACACACAGAGAATTCTTCCTTTGCCACCAAGAGACACAGAAGGAGACAGACATCCTTGAGAATGCTGGAAGGTAATCACAGGCACATGGTGGTTTGCGATTAGATGATCCGGGTTAATTTAGAGTAGCTAATTGAGAGTCTTCTCAGCTAAGGGCTAAGTGTTAAAACATTACTCATAAGATAAGGTGTTCTGTCAAATAATTTTGAGACATTCTGCCAAGTTCCTATGTAACCAAAATTCCTCTGGAAAACCCTTAACCCTTGGAAGCCCCCAACCTTGCAGTTTTTAGGGTATTAAAAAACCCATTTCTGCCAGGTGGTGGTGGTGCACGCCTTTAATCCCAGAACTTGGGAGGCAGAGGCAGGCGGATCTCTGTGAGTTCAAGGCCAGCCTGGTCTACAAAGCGAGTCCAGGACAGCCAGAGCTGTTATACAGAGAACCCTGTCTTGAAAAACCAAAAAAAAAAAAAAAACCAAAACACCCACTTCTATTATGTTTGGGGTTGATCTCTCAAATCCCACATTTAGGAAGAGGCAGTTGCTGGGCTAGTGATGTGCACATATGATAAAGCTTGCTTAATTCAATTAGAAAAATACTTAGGTCAGTAGTCTTTATTCTCGTTCAGTGGGATTTAGAATATGTTACTATTCAGTGTCAAGGGAATCTAGGGCAGTAACTGAAGGCAGGAACTGAAGTAGAGACTGTGGAAGAATACCATGTACTAGCTTGCTCAGCTGCCTTTCTTTTTTTTAATTTTCATTTATTTCTTCAAGTTACATCTCAATCACAGTACCCTCCTAGTCCCACCTTCTTACCCTCTTCCCCCTCTCCCTCCTATCCACTTAAAAAAATTAAGGTGTATCTTTTCCCCCCCAACAGCTCCCCCTTTTAGTCCAATAAAAGGCTCTTTTTCTTGTAGCAATAAATACAATACAAAATAAGATCAATTAGGCAACAATTATGAAAACTACAAGGTATAACATACATTCCCACTGTTCAGTCCATATGTATTTGGCAACTGATAATATTCTATTATATATCTATCTTGATGAGTTTAAAGTTCTATACCTAACTCAATTTCTATCCTAACTTGCATTACTAACTTAAAGACATTTTCTTTGACCTAGAACATCCTTCTAATTCCTAAATAACTTAAAACTTAATTGTGAGACTATAACTCTCTAGTTTTCAACCACATCAGAGACCCAAGAAGGATAAATATATCTGAATAAACAAGAAGTGCAGAACAAGCAGCTTCCAAAACTAAGAAATGACAGACAATTGGCTGCCTGGACAGTCCCCAATTTCTCTCTATAACATTGGAGCATCTGTCTTCAGCCTTTTAGCCCAGTATCTCTGACAGACATTAATTGTAGAGCAGGAATTATGAAGGACTTGCCTACCCTGTCTTGGCAGAGCTAGGCTGTCAATTTGCCTGCTTCCAAGTTTTGTCCTTTTTGGACAGCATTCTGTCTACAGCTGAAGTAAGGGCTTTCTCTTGCCCAGTGACAAGCTTGCTACTAATGCAGTCATCTCCAAATGGAGATTCTTCAATGCTCATCATCTACTTGGAGTAGAATAGGGGGTGCAGTCAGGAGCTGACATGTCTCTATAAAAAAAATCTTAAGAAAACATCTTTAAATGTCATACTCTACAGATCTCTTGGGGTTTTAAAAGACCACTTATCTATCTCGTGTATTTGAATAAGCAAATGTTGCTTGTCTCTTAGCAACTTGATTTCTGATTAACTTAGAAAACATCTGAAATACACTACACCAGTACCTAACAAAATGATAAGTTTGAATGACTATTAGTTTACATTTCTTAATTATCCTAAACAGTTTGTGACAGTTGCTATCAAAAGGCCAAAAGATCACATTGCATTTTTAAACATTACATAGGTACAATACCTTAAAAAGAGTTAACCTTAATTTTGTATCAATATACAAAGATCTATACCAATGTAGCCAAATATAACCTTAATTTTGTATCACTATACAAAGATAAAAGAGCAGATTCAATAATCTATCCCTTTTTCTTTATCATTCCTATATCATGTCTATATCCCCCTTTTTTCTTTTCAAGTCTTTTCCCCCTAAATAAGAGAGAAAGAAGGACAGAGAAAAGAAAAAGAGATATTCTTGGGTCTAACTTCCTAAACCTTGTTTAAGAAGACCGTTTAACAATTTGTAACCAATTCCCCTAAATAACAAACATCTATAACCCATCAAGTGACCAAAAAAAAAAAAAAAATCACCCACTTCACCTTCTGGGAATGGGGCATTGCTCTCTTAAAACTGTTTCCTGCTGATTTGAGATGTAAGAAATCTGTTTGGGGGCCCAAATAAGAATGGAAAAATGGTTAAGCAAGTTAATAGTAACATTTGTTGTCTAGTCTTTTTGTGCTCAGCTATTTATATGTCCTGAGAAGTTTGTAGTCAGAAGCCTAACTTTGGGTGGGAAAATTCAGGGCTTTACTGAAGTCCTGTCAGCTCCCTTTCTTACACAGCCCTCTGTGTACCTTGACAAAAAAGCAAGTTGGGGAGGGAACGGTTTATTTGGGCTTACACTTCCACATCACTACTCATCATTGGAGGAAGTTGGGACAGGAACTCAAGCAGAGCTAGAACCTGGAGGCAGCAGCTGATGCAGAGGCCGTAGAGAGTTGTTGCTCACTGGCTTGCTTCAGCCTTCTTTTTTATAGATCACCAGCCCCAGGATGGCACCACCCACAATGGACTTGGCCCTGCCCTACTAATCATTAATTGAGAAAATGCCTTACAGCTATATCTCATGGAGGAATTTCTCAACTGAGGGTCTTTCCTGTCTGACGATTCTAACTTGGGTGAAGTTGACAAAACCAGCCAGTACACCCTCATCAATAATTAATCAAGAAAATTCCCTATGGAGGCAGTTCCTCATTTGAGACACTCTCTTCCCAGGTATGTTAAGTTGATAGCCAAGATTAACCATCTGCTGCCCAGTCCCCAGCTCTTACAGTTCCACTTAAGTCCTGCTTCTCCCCAGGTGCAGTCATTATATGCTCTTGAAGGACATGGTCACCTGGGTTGCAGGTCACTGTCCCAGAGGCTTGCTCTTACGAAGGAACTGCTGCCCAAGCTGGGCCCTGGCACCTTGAAGAACTAAATGCTTGCTCATGGGGAGTCCTGGGATCATCTGGCCCATGTGATAGTTACATCAAAAGAGGTTGTGCTGTTACTGTGTTAACTCTGCCAGGGTTTGAAATAAGATCATTCTTGGCTTCAGGTGAAGGGGCTTGCTTCCTGTTTAATGCTTTGGGGGAGTGTTTTTTTGTTGCTGTGCTTTAGAGGGTACGCTCCTGTTTCCATGCTTAGTCTCCCCAGTACTTGTGGCTCCTCCTAGCACTTCTTCCCTGCCTCCTACCGTAAATCTTCCCAGCTCGCTTCCCTTCCCCACAGCTTCTGACCCTATACAACTCAGCCATTTTGGCTATGCATTCTCTTGGTTTCCATGTGGTCTCTTTATACTCTTGGTCCCCTTTCTCTTCTCTGTTTCTCTTCCTCTCTCAGCTTCTCCCACCATCCTATCATGGGCTGGATCAATCTGATGGCCATGCTCAGTTAGGATCCTTTCAGATGTCTGTGACTGTGCTTTCTCTTATATCTATAATAAAAACCTTTCTCCTCAATCACACCTAGGAGCAGTCATGTCTTCATTTTCATTCAGTCTTGTTAATTGCCCAATCAAGCTTCCTTCATCCCAAACCTCCTTCCCCAGAATCTGTACAATTCCCTGCGATTTTCATGTGTTCTTTGAGGCATGCGGGGCATCCTAGGGCTTCATGCATACACTGTAGAGAACATTAGGATGTATGTTAACATTTTACTGAACTCCGTGGTGTTCTTCCATAGTTAAGTCTGTGCCGTAGCAGCTGCATCATCATAATTTCCTTTGCTGTTGGTTCTCAGAGGTTCTGAACATTCACTGGCTCATCCAAAGATATTGGGGTAATTGACAAGAGCAAGAGCCTCTTCCATTCTCGATCCTGTTTCTCCTTGCAGATACAGAAAATTGGGTTCTAAGGTCTCATCTGCTTTGCTTTGCTTTCTTTTCTTTTCTCTCCCCACCCTCTTTCTTTCTCGAGATAGGGTTTCTCTGTGTAGCCCCTGACTGACCTGAAACTTGCTCTGTCTACCAGGCTGGCCTTGAACTCAGAGATCCACCTACCCCTGCCTCCTGAGTGCTGGGATTAAAGGCATGTGCCACCATTTGTCCATATGACATACTGTCCCTCCATTCCTCATACCACTACTGTTTTTGCCTATATTGTGTATCATGTCCTCTCTTGCGGTCACTTGTGTTAGCTATTTTTCTTATCAATGTTACCAAATATCTGATGAGAAGCTACTTAAGAGAGGAAGGACATACCTTAGCTCATAATTTGAGAGTGCAATCCATCATGGTGAAGGAGCTGTTGATACAAACTACAGCTCTAACCTCAGTGTGAATAGGAGATTAATCTGAGACAAACCAGAGCAACTAGACCTTGTGAATACAGACTCAGGTTGTCCTGAATAACATGTTCCAATGTGGAAGAGGTAGCATGATTTTATAGTTACAGGATAAAAGAAAATCATAAGGGCAGGCATTTTCAAACACTGATGGGAACAGCATGGTGGGAAAGCAATCTGAAGGCATTTTTAGACTTCTGGCTGGTGGAAGCTGGTGGCTCGCTCAATTAATGCATTTTGAAAGGCTTTAGCTAAAGCTCACAAGGATGTTAGGTCCAACACAGAGGTCAACAATAAATGGCTATGAAGGGGGCTAAAGAGAGCCCAGGATAATTGGTTTTGGTCTGCAACATTTGAATATGAGAGTGTGCATATCCATGAAGCCAGGCCATGCACAGTTGGCTCTGCTCAAAGACATGTCTGGGATCTAAGTATGTGTTTTTGAGAAAGGATTTTCACATAAATTACTTATAAATAATTCGTCAGGAATGAAAATGCACAGGGATTAGGTTTTTTGAAAGTCTCCAGGCTCCAAGCATTGTAAAGCTACCCACTGTGTGTAGACATGTAAACTATTTATGCACTGATGCCCTGTGATGCTCTGTGAGGCAGGGAAGAAGTGCTAGGAGGAGCCACAAGTACTGGGGAGACTTGTCCCAGGTTTCTTTGGGACCTGGCAAAGACTAAGCATGGAAACAGGAGCGTACCCTCTAAAGCACAGCAAACAAATACTTTGTTTGATGTATTTTGGAAGCATCTGACCCAGGAAGGTGGACCTCAGTCTCCAATGATGGATGAGTTGGATGAGTAAGGAGGTAGCATGACCCTGACTGCTGAGGGGTGAGCTAAGGCCAGGCATGATGGGTGCCACTTGTAGGGGGACCTCAACGGAGTAAGAGTAAGTTTTAAGAGATGTGAGGCTATACTCTCACTCCCTACAAGACTCCCTACAGCAGTCCTCTGCCTGTGAGCTCTTCTTTGGCCCTCTCCCCTCCTTGTTTCATCTCCCTGGACTGCCTAGGGTACCACTTCAAAGATGACCTTCTTGAGTTGGTTTCCTGTATACTCACATTCCTGTTCCAGGATGAGTGTAGCCTCCTGATGTGAGATGTGAATGTCCTCCCTCCAGGCCAGAGCAGCCAAGGCTGGACAGGCATGGGACTCAGACTGGGCACAGAGCTGGGCTGGGGAGTCTTGACAGACCTACATGGTGGAAAGAGAACCAACTCTTGCAAGTTGTCCTCTGCCCTCCACATGTGCACGGAGGCACATGTGTTTGTGTGTGTGTGTGCATGCACATAGACAGTAAATAAATGTAATAAAAACATTATTGTTCAGTTTATTTCTAAGAGACTCTTCCCATTATTACCCAGGCACTTGTGAGCACATGCTCTTCCCCAAACTGACCCAGCCTGGATAAGTCTTCATGGTTCTTTTGGGCTCATTTGGGTGGAACGCAGAGCTTCCCATCCCTGCCTTTTTGTTTGGGTCCTAATGATGCCAAACATTCCCTGTATTTTGGCTAGTTGAAACTGTCCCACAGAGAGCAGGTCTGTATGTCTTCCTGGTGGGCTTATGGTTTTTCTTGTAGGAGTGAGGGTGTACTTGTACTCTGTTTTGGGCAGCATGAGGGTCTCCCTCTAGGTGGTGGGTGATCACCTCTGTTCTTCTGTTTTGACATGTGGCTGCTGTGGGATGGATGGGCACTGACTTGGCTCTGTCACTGTTGTTGGATGATCACCACCTGTGACCGCAGGAGCGCCTCACCCAGGGTGTGATGGTTGCAGTTCTGTTTTCTGTTTTTGTTTTAGAGCCGACTGTTGTACTTCCACGATGCCCATAAATTACCATGAACAGGTGGTCCTGAGTCTTCTGGGCTCCTCCTGTAACTGCTGCTTTGCCTGGGTTCTCCTGAAGCATTCAGGATGAGGACAAGAGTGGCAGAGGACTGGGAAGGCTGAATGTCCCTTTTATCTCCAGCCTGGCCAGCTGGAATGTCCTTGCCTTCTTGTTAGTAAGTTGGAAAGTCGTTCAGCTTACACAGGAGAGGATCTTTGAATTCAATAAATACAAAGTAGAAAAACAAGAGAGGCAAACATCCCAGAGGCTTAAGTGACCTGTTCACATAAAGCAGACAGATGAGGACTTTAGGAGAAAGGACACTCCAATTAATCAGGAGACAAACCAGCTTTAAGTGATTGTTTTGGGAGAATTGACCTCCCTTTGTGGCTCTGTGGATTCCCTCCCAGATGCAGAGAGTATACATTAGGAAGGTATGCACTCGATTACACTGTCTGGGGCACACTCATCTATACTGACTAATCATGAGCACATCAACACACACACTTTCCAGCACATACTCACATGTGCACGTACACAGCCTATCACATGCGCACACAAGCATTCACCCATTCACTATTCAATAATACACACACACACACACACACACACACACACACACACACACACAGAGCTCAGCTTATGTTCACATAAAAACACAAAAACACATTCATGTTGCTCACTAATAGGTACATGCATGCCTACCACAGATACACACGGTGCACACTGCCCAGCACACATATAGATATACAATTACACATATGCATCCTCACACTCCCCCCACATACACCGACACTCCTTTCCTCAAAGCCTCTTTTTCCCTTCTTGTAGTTCCCTTTGTAGGAAAGGAGCAAGCACTATTAGGGGAAGCTTCCACGGGCTCGCAGGTGATTTCTGTGCCGACCGTTAAGTCCTGACACAGTGAGATGAATCCCCCCTTGGAGTGGGGGCAGGATGGATGGTAACCAGCGAGTCACAGCTGAGTGTTGGAAACAAAACCACAATAACAGAAAACGCAAGTTGGTGTTCTCACAAAGCTTTTTCATTTTCTGACAAGAAACTTCAATTAGTGAGCACTCAACCAAATCCAGTCACTCGGGTATTATAGATTTGCACTTAAACTTGACACTGGAAATGAGGCGGCAACCTTTAAATGCAGAGTTTGCCACAGTGTTTATATACCCTGTGGGTGAGGCCACTGAGTAGATTTCAGGTAACAGGATTAGGAAGATAATTTTGATGACTTTGGTGACCTCTCCCTCTATGCTTTGCTTTGTTTCTTTCCTTTTTTTTTTTTAAATTTATTACTTTGGGAGTGTGTGTTTGTGTCTGTGTTCATGTGTGTATGCAGAGGCCAGAGGTCAAGTTTAGGTGTCTTCCTTGATCATTAACTTTTTATCACAGTTTTTCAAAAAGATTTAAAAATTATTTTAAATTTCATGTGTGTGTGTGCCCATGTGTACATATGTGCATGTGACTAGGACACCAGGAGAGGGTGTTGGATCCCCTGGATCTGGAGTTGCAGGTAGCTGTGAGCCACCTCCCAAGTGGGATCTCTGGAAGAGCAGGGCATACTTGCTAACTACTGAGCCACCTGTCAAATCCTTCCTATTAATTAATTAATTAATTAATTAAGTAATATTTATTTACTGAGACAGTGTCTCTTGTTGTACCTGGATCTTATTGATTCAGCTAGACTAGCTGGCCAGTTACCTTCAGGAACACTCCTGTCTCCTATCCCCTAGTTCAGCAGTTACAGATGTGTGCTGCCACATCTTGCTTTTACTTGGATGTTTGGGATATGAACCTTTTCTCCTCAACTTGCTTTTCTTTCTTTCTTTTTTGTTTTTTTTTTTTTAGATTTTATTTTATTATGTATACAGTATTCTATCTGCAGATATGCCTGCAGGTGAGAAGAGGGTACCAGATCTTAATGTAGATGGTTGTGAACCATCATGTGGTTGCTGGGACTTGAACTCAGGACCTCTGGAAGAACAGCCACTTCTCTTAACCTCTGAGCCATCTCCTACAGCCCCCCAACTTGCTTTTTGGTCACGGGCTGGTTAAGTCTTAGCATCATTCCCTGGGAGACTTTTACCTCGCCTGTTTTGACTACTCTGATCCTGCTGTATTAGAAAATGTGCCAATTTCTCACCCAGAGTTGCTGCCTTCACTCAGTTGGTGAGTGGGCATTCTCTGTATTCCATGTCAGGTACATGTATAAACACAGGACCAGGGATGCCGCCTGTCATTGGGGTCAGCACTAGGATAGCTATGGTGATTGGGTGGTAGACTAGGTCTCACCTCTGTAACACAGGGTCTCTGTGACAGGACAGTGCCTTTTGCCTGCTTCTCTAGGCTTCAGGGTCCAACAAGTGTGACTTTCTCACACGATTCCCTTCCCAGCACCTGTGTTATGACCCTTTCTCCTATAGACTGCCAGAATAGTGTCTGTGGAAACAATCTCCTCCAGGATCCCCAGGAATTTGAATGCAACAGACCCAACAAAACAGATTTTTAGCTGTGAGTCAGACATGAGGGAGTTAATGCCTGTATCTGGGTGAGAGATCCTCAGTGTTCCAATTCTCATTCACTCCCCTCTGAGTCACTGCATTCAACTCATCTGAAAGTGATCCAGACAGTGGGCTTGGTCACTTGTGAAGAAGTCACATTTGCAAAGGATTGACAACAGGCATGCACATATATATTATTTCTTGGAGAAGGGAACAGGGCCAAATGGTGTCCAGCACTCCAGATTAAATAAAATGTCTATCTTCTCATGTAGTTCCAGCTCTTGAAAATTCATGTCTGTCTGAAATGCCTTCTTTACAGTGTTTCCTGCTTATTTAAAACTAATGTTCACACTCTGTCCTGCTGTGTTGTCCTTTGACCCCTGGCTTCTCAGTGAGATAACTTGCTGGCCTTGGTGCTCATACCAGCCAATACTGCATCCACAAGAGACAGGAAAGGACCAGGAGTGTTAGTGTAAGGGCCCAAGATGCTCCCAAGGTGCCAGGTGCACATATCACTGGCTCTAGTGGATGTTTCCTGGGATACTGTGAAACTACCACCAATTGGACATAGATCTAATCATTTCACCTCCTACAGTCTGTAACAGAAATCTAGGATGGAGGAGTAGCAGGGCTGAAAGTGCGGGAAGGTCCCTTCTGTCTCTTTACTTCCAGTGGCTGCAGGCATTCTTGACTAGTGACTGCATTCCTCCACATGGCTGCATACCGCTTTGTGAGTCTTCTCTCCTCCACAAGGACACCTGCCCGTCCAAGATCTAAAAAGTCCTGCTTTCAAGTGTCTTAGTTACTGTTCTATTGCTGTGAAGAGACACCAAGACCAAGGCAACACTTGTGAAATAAAGCATTTAATTGGGGACTTGCTTACAGTTTCAGAGATTTATTTTTATTCAATTTCATTTTATTCAAGTCATGCAAATTCAGAGATTTATTCAGAGATTATCATGGCATAGAGCATGGAAGCATGCAGGCAGGTGCTGGAGCAATAGTTAAGACCTACAACCTGATCTGTAATCGAGAGAGAGAGAGAGAGAGAGAGAGAGAGAGAGAGAGAGAGAGAGAAAGAAAGAATGAAGGAGGAGGAAGAGGAAGAGGAGGAGGAGGGAGAAGAAGAGGAAGAAGAAGAAGAAGAAGAAGAAGAAGAAGAAGAAGAAGAAGAAGAAGAAGAAGAAGAA
>CAJQZJ010031773.1:1946597-1970243 GCA_907164525.1 Lophiomys imhausi
AAGAAGAAGAAGAAGAAGAAGAAGAAGAAGAAGAAGAAGAAGAAGAAAGGAGGGACAGGAGAGAGATGGAGACTGGGCCTGGCATAGGCCTTTCAAACCTCAAAGTCTATCTCTAGTGACACACTTCCTACAACAAGGCCACATATCCTAACCATTCTAGTCCTTCCTAAGTAGCACGTCTCCCCGATGACTAAGCATTCCAAAAAGAAGCCTTTAGGGGCCATTTTCATTCAGACCACCACATAAAGCGTTTAGAGATGTGAGTGACCCACTGTGATGTGAACAGCCTCTGCCACGTGTGTTCCAGACATGAACTCAGTTGCTTTGTTGTGCCGTCTCCACTGGGATGGGTCTGAAACAGTGAAGTCAAATCAATCTTTCCTCCAGGGAGATATTTAGGAAGCAGAGGGTGAGGAATCAGTGGTGAGAATTACCTTCAGAGTCCTGCCCTTAGCAGCCTCCTGCTTCTAGCATGATTCATCTTTGGGCTCTGGAACATCCCAAAATATGCCACCAAACATTGAAAGCATGAGCCAGTGGCAGGAGGCATTTCAAGTTTAAATCATAATGCCCACCCAACACTGCATGCTTTCTTCTTTAGGCTCACAATTGTACGCATGGTTCATATACCTTTGAGGGGACTCAGCTTTTTGGAGATAGAGTTTTCTTAAGGCCCTGGTTGGCCTTAAATTCTCTAAGTAGTGGAGAATGACCTTGGACTTCTAGTCCTCTTGCCTCCACTTCTCAAGGACTGGGATGACAGGTGTGTGCCACCATGTTTGGCTCGTGCAGTGCTGGGGACTGAATCCAGAGCTCTGTGCGCTCTTCCAGCTGAACTGCATCTCCAGCCTATGCAGTGCTCATTTAAAAAAATGTTTATTTATTACTCAGGTCACATCTCCATCACAGTGTCCTCTTCCCACCCCTCCCAGTCCTGCCCTCCCACCCTCTACCCTCTCCCCCACCCTCTACCCTCTCTCCCTTCCATCCCACTCCTCTGGAGTGGAGTGTCCCTACATATTGTAGCCAAATGGATGGAACTAGAGAAGCTCATCCTGAGTGAGCTAACCCAGACTCAGAAGGATGCACATGGGATCTATTCACTTATAATCGGATTTTAGCCATATAGTACAGGGTAACTATACTACAACCAATGCACCAAAGGGAACAGGAACATAGACTTTGTTACATGTTAATGAGACACTTTGGCCTAGTGATGCTGCCTTGTAGGTCCCCAGTGTGCAAGGAGGCTGTTGGCCTTCATATGACAGGTGCTCATTTTTAAACACTGCAAACCCCGTATGTAAGTAGGAGCACTTGTAGTTCAGGAAATGTGTCCTCACTTATCTCTCCTGGTTTCGCCTGTGAGTCTGAGTCACTTCACAAACAGGCAATAATCCACTCGGACAGACACGATGCACTGGGACTTGAGAATAATTAGTGGAGAGTGTTAACCAGCAGTGCTGCCAAAACATTTTGCTGCAGGTCCAAGATGAGCGGCTGCCTGCAGGAAGGACCTGTTTCCTGAGGTGAATTCCTGTTGTGATGCCCCTGATTTCTTGTCCAGCTAATGATCAGAAAGTGACAGGCCAAGAACTGACAGGCTGCCTTTTGCTTCTCAGCCGTCCAGGCTGCTGGTTTCAGGGGTAGTTTGTCACACCAGAATGCTCCCAACACCTGTGGTCCTAATAAATCACCAGAGTGGGACATTTTGGGGTGATGTATTTCCAAAGAATTTAAGAAGTACCTCGCATTTGGGAAATGGGTTAGTTGGTAAAGCATTTACCTTGTGAACACAAGACTCAAGTTTGATCATCAGAACTTCAGTAAAAAAGCCATGTATGTTGGTGTGTACTTTTAATCCTAGAGCCGGGGAGGATCCTGGTACTCACTGGCCGGTCATCTGGTCTAGCCTTCTCCTTAAGTTCCAGACCAGTAAGAGACTATCAGAAAACAAGGTGGATGATACCTGAGGAATGACAACCAAGGTTGTCTTCTTGTCAACACAAGTATATGCATGCATGCAAATAGTGCACTTGTACACACACGTACACACACATGCACATGTACAGTGTACAAACACACATGTGCACATACATGTACACACATATACATAACATGTACATGTACACACATAGTACACAAACACACACATGTACACGTACACACATAGTACACAAACACACACATGTACACACAGTATATAAACACACACATGTGCACAATACAAAAACACATGGACAGTATACAAACACACATGTGCACATACATGTATACACATATATACACAGTACACACACGTATACACACATAGTACACAAACACACAACTACACAGGCATACACACACCTCTGAGTGCAACAATCCACTTAAGCCAAGGCTAGCTCCCTTGTAGCCAGTTATCAGGAGGGTAATTTACAGCAGAGATCTTAAAGACAGACCCTTCATTCCACTCTATGGTAGAGACTCAATGCGTCTTTGGAACGGACACAGAGAGTATCTTGTTGGTTTCATACCTGTCCATATGCTTATCACAGCTTCAGGTCATTAAAAGCACGGGGTGTGTAGATACGTTGATAGCATGAAGAGATAAACAGCGTGTTCCTGCTATGCAGTAACAGCAGTGAGGAGATTGAAGAGTAACTATCCAACTCTCTGGTCTACTGGTCCACCTGTGAGCTGACCTTCAGGTGGGAGCTTCATTCCTAGTTAGCTTACCCACAACCTGGGGGCACGCCAGCTTCTGTGGTAGGTCCTGTGGTGGAGGTCTGGATTTCTTTGGAAACACAGTTGTGTTGAATGAACGTGTGAGGGTTGTGGGAGTGCTTTGTCTACCGATGAAAAACAGACTCATGAAAGGGGCATGCAAATCAGTCTGATGACTGTCACCTGTGGAGGATATATTTGGATCCTTTGATGGACAGACAACCGGGAGAGCTCGTGATCTTGGACAATAGGAAGTTGACCTCGGGAGGAGGGCATAAGGTTGGCCAATGAGAAAACATAATTAGGGAGAGTATAAAAAGGAAGGCCCGGAAACTCGAGAGAATTTTTTTTTTTTTTGCTTGCCCTTTCTTCTCATTGATGCTTATTGCTGCTTAACTTCAAAAGACTCTAGACAATATTTTGTGGAAGGTTGCTGCTGCTGAGACTGGCCCCCTAAGTTGGGCAGAGCCCAGGTTGGATGGAGCCCAGGTGAAGCCTTGTGTGGAGCCATAAAAGCCACTGCATGGAGGCCATACATGGAGGGTAGCACCTGCCCCATGGAGGTTCAACAAACCCAAAGGGATGGAAGAGACTGAGGCCCCAAGTGAGGGTGTGGCAGTGACTAGCTCTGAGGCATGGAGAGTGCAGCACCTGACCCGTGGGGGTTCAGCAAGCTGGGACGAATTGAAGAGACCTCAGCCCGCCCCAAATGGGGGTACAGCAACTGCCATTTTGATACTAGATCTGCGTGGCTGGTGCAGCTGTGGTGATTGCTGTGTTCCAGTTCCTGTGCGTGCTGATTTGGATGGACTGCTGACTAATCGCCCCAAGGACTTGCACCTGAGGACTTCTTCACTCTGGTATCCTTTCTCCTGTGCCTCAGGTTGATGGGTTGGAAGGTGTTTAGAGTTATTAATAAATAGTTTAAAGGTATGCCTTCGAGGCCCAGTCTTTTGAGTTGCTTCTCCTTGTGGAGGCTTTGGAGGACCTCCATCTTGTCTTCCTACTCCCCGCTCACCTGCTCCTTCTTTATCTCACCATCTCTTCCTGCTTTCCCTGGATGCTGGTATCATGTGACCTACCAGGGCAGAACAGGAGGTGAACTGTGGGTGACCTGAGGTCATCTGAATGGACAAGAGTAGGGGGGTGACCTTGGGAAGTCAGGAGCTCAAGTACCAGCCTGCTGGAGCAGGTGGTGGCCTCAAGCTCCACCCCTGTATTGGGATCAGAATGTAGAGTACACCTGGTCCATTTGCCAGGACACTTGGTTCCTGGGAATTGGGGCTGGAATGAGCCAAGGTTCCATGGGCAGTGTTGATTCAAGGCCGAGGACACAGCTGACTCAGGTGCCCACTTGGGTCCAGGGCCTGGCTGGAACATGGGAGTTTACATCTGAAGTCCTTGGCGGCTCTGTGTGTGTGTGTGTGTGTACATACGTACGTACGTACTGGGGGAGGAGGGATGTTCAGAATGCTGACAAGGGTGCTGGGCACCCAAGAGAGCCTTGCACAGTATGAAACCTTGTCTCTGAATTCTCAGATGTAACTTCACTGTGGAACTCATGGGCAGAGAAAAGATGGGTATTAGTGAGGACCTCATCCAAGTGAGCAGAGATGATGCAGCCATGTGCAGACCCCTCCCCGCTGCTGGGATGACCCTCTGTCCTGGCCCCCAGAGACTCTTGCCCTGAACTGGAGGTAGTGTGCGGTCTCTCTGGGAAGGCACTTGCATTTCTGTCTGAGTGGTATCAGACCTGGATTCCTTTCTCAAGACTTCTTGGCCTGATGCCCTGTGCTCTCATCCCTTGGCTCTGCTTTGGCACTTGGGGCTGGAGGGCTGATTTGGCACCATCTCTACCCACTACACCACCCAATATGGATCTCACTTCCTTTGAGCCTGCTGAGAGTGAAAGGGAGAAAATGACACCTGGGTTGGGGGTGAAGCCAGCTTGCTTGCTCAATCTCTGCAGGATGGTGGTCTTATATATGTCTCAGCTATGCATGGTGGTACCCACCTTTCTTGTTTCCCACTTCCCAGCTCTGTAGGAACCTGGCCGAGAGACGTTAGCAATTGGTGCGACAGCCTAGAGTCATGTGGATCATCCAGTAGGCGGCGGGGTAGCTTTACCATGGCCCTGTTCTGTGCACTGTCTTTTTGGATCTTCTTGTGAAATTCCTATTCTTTCCCATTGTGTTTTGAAGCTTTTTTTTTAAATATAAAAATTGATTTGTGAGGCTCTTTGTGGGATGTGGATATCAGTTTTCTTTGTATAACGTTTTTGGGTGAATGTAAGTTCTCTGGTTTGGTAGTTCAGTCAGCAGTAGTTTTCTCATGTAGGGAAAGCTTCTCTCTCTACCTTGGAGAAGGGATTAATTTCTATGTCATTCTTTGAAAATGTTAGCCACAGAATTTTATCCTTAATGTTTAGGTCTGTGATTGATGAGGATGGTTTTGCTGTGTGGTAACCGGTGCTTGCCAGTGGGCTGCAGCCATGCCTGCATTCTTCATATGCCCTTTGTATATGGGCACAATTGAATGTTGTCCCTATCTGTGGCTTTCAAAGCCCAAAGAATTTACCATATCACATGTGTAAGGAGGCGAGTGAGGCCAGGGATGTGGCCAGAGGTGGGGCCAGCCAATGCCACACTTCGGACATCTGCACAACCATACTGTCCTGGCCACTTCATGCTCTTCTCTGAATCTGCTCACCTGTCTAGAGTAGACACTGAATTGTTCCTCTTTTGTTAGTAGAGTGCCGCCACTGACCTTAATGTCTTTCTCTCCTGTGTTGGAGGCTCTGCCTTCCAGGTTCCACAAAAATTAACTTTGTAGATTTGCCAAAGGAGAATCGACATCCTTTCGTTTCCTGGTTCGTGGATAAGGAACGTTGCTCAATAATGCTTCTCAGGAAGTTTCAGAAATGTATCCAGGGTCATCTGGCCTGGAGTAGATGCACTTCTAAATCTCATCTACGTTAAAATGTTATTGTAAGTGGTTTCTTTTAGAATGGTCATTTTGTAGCAGCTTATGTAGAAAAAATTGATTTTGTTGTATTGATTTTGTCTTCTGCAGTCTTGCTTAACTTTCTTATTAATTCCTGCACTTTATCTATAGATAATTTGATCTTATCATCTATGAATAGACAGTTTATCGTCTGTCTTCCTTTTTAATCCCCTTACCCCTATTTGTAGGCAGGCATCTAGCACACAGGGACTGGAGGCTGATGGAAGCCAGAGTCTTTGTCTTTCTCTTCCTACCAAGGGCACCTTCTGTGTGACTCTCTGTCTCCCTTCTTCCTTTCCCTTTCTTCCATCCATCCTTTCCTTCTTTCCTTCCTCCATCCTCTCCTTTCTTCCATCCTTCCTTTCTTTCTCTCTTCCTCCCCCCTTTCTCTTTCCTTTCCTGTTCTTTGAGATGCTAAGGATGTACCCAGCATCTTGCACCTGCTGGGCAAGTGCCCCACCACAGCACTGTATCCTCAGCCTTTTTGAAGTTCTCTTGGTAGACTCTTCAGAAATTCCCCCTCCCCCCCTTCTCAGGCTACACTGCTTGGTGTCTCTGCTGGGCTTTATCTCTGCCAGCTTCCATAGTATTTTAGAAGCCCTATGTGGATCGTCTTTGCCAACATGTGTCACTGTTATAGCCTCTGGCTCCTATGGTGTTTCTCTACCTTCTCCTGGGTCTTTGTGAAGTTCTGTTGGGAGACCATGGTGGTGAGCTCTCAGTCTAGTATTGATTTTCTTTCTCTTCATCCTGGAAATTTTCCTGGCATTTGATTCAGGATTCTAGGCATGACTGTTCTATTTTGATGCACTGAAGTCTGTTCTCCGGGTCCTGGATCCTTTGCTGCTGCTGCTGCTGCTGCTGCTGTGGATTCCTGAGGTCATAGACTGTCCTGACTGGCACCATTGACTTTGTATCATGGGCTGGTGGATGTCCCTATTCACTCCATTTCGGATTTACCCAACTCTTCAAATCTGTAGGTTGAGCTTTATGAAAGAGGAAGCACCCTCAGCCAGACGCTTGGGTATTTCTCTAGCCCATGTCCTATCCTTCCTCTTTTGAAGCGTGGTTAGCATCTGAGATTCTGCTGTCTATCTGTGTGCTGGCACTCATTCTGCCTCTCCATCTTGCCCAGTTCCTGTGTGGCTCAGTGTAGACTGACCTGGTCCAGAGTTATACTCTAGAACTCTCATCTATCAACTTCTTTGCAGCATCTGAGGGCAGGTAGGGAGCAGTTGTTATATGGACTACCCTGAGCTCTTCCTGGGATGGCTCACCCTGCAGGTTGGATTTCTGCCACTGAGTCCATTGAAGGGATGCTGATGGTTCCTGGCACTCCTCTGCTTGATGCTAAGCTAAGTATGACACCACAGAGGGAACTAGGGACTCGTACCTTTGTATTTCTACTGTCTTGTTAGGAAAAACAACCTTTCTGAGTACAAAATAACATGAACACTTCAGGGGCAGGACAAAGTGGGATCTGAAGGACAGGGCCCTCCCTGTTCTGGGACTTCTTCCCTCATGACTGCTAATTTTAACATAATATTCACATCCAACAAAGACACCAGGAGCTTACGCAGCCTGACTGCGGGGGAGTGTTATAAAAGGAGCAGCTTACCCAGCCGTCCTCCTTTCTGGATCACTGGTTTCCTCATCACCAGTGCTAACAGGCTGTGCTGCCACGTCAGGCTCAATACATCACCGTTTAATCAGACGTGGCAGCTGCCGGGCAGCCCAGCCCAGTGACAGCTTGCAGCCGAAAAGGCTCTGATCTGACCAAAACATCTTAATGCTGCAGATGAGCCTCAGGCTGAGTCCACCTCAAACAGAAAACCTGATGACAGGTTCCATTCTCCACGGACCCCTGATGGTGTCTGTGTCCCAGAGACCATTGCCTGGAGGTTAGATGCTTCCGCGTAAGGCACAAAGAGCAGATGTGTATGTGAGGACAAAGTCCAGTTCTCCTCTGGATGGTACGGTGGAGAGAGGAGGAGAGCACTGTTGTCTGCTGGAGTTCTTTTCTGGAGATGAGAGCACAGACACGAGGGGATGGCCAGGACACCCTGGCTTTGCTCCTGGTTCATTTTCTATGGTCTAGCCCCTTCCCCAAAGCTGGACTCAGTCTCTGACATCTTACTTCTAGCTCTGACTCCTTATCATCAGTGCTGTGACCCGGTGTCTCCTGCTTGGTGTGATCTGGAAGCATCATTATTTGGCTTGAGCCTTTGTGGGAGACCTTACTTGAGTTTGGCACAAGAACTGTGACAAGAAGAAATCTCTTGCCCTGTGATATTTCCTCTTGGTGCTTCTGGGGACTTTGGAGGTCTCATTGTAAGGCCTGTTGGATTAGAGGGGGAGTGTCAAGAGTGGGCAAAAATATCTTGGTTGTACCTACCCAAAGCCCGTCCACCTCCCTCAGTGTACCACATGTTCCCTCCCAACTTCATGTTCCCGTCTTTTATAACCTACTGAGTCCAATCAGTGCCGCTGCATATGATTGGGTATGGAGTCATCCACTGGAGCATAGATAACTTCCCAAAGAAAAGTGACCTGTAATCATCATCAGCTGCCTGTAGCTAAGTCCTCCCCTATCCATGCTGGAAATTTGCCTGGCTTGGTCCTGTGGAGGTCACCACAGCTGCAGAGAGTTCATGAGTGTAACAAGCCCTGTCAAGTGCTAGGGACAACATTTCAGAGCGCTCCTCCCACTCCTCCATTTATGGTCTTCTTGCCTCCTCTTCCACAATGTTCCTTGAACCTTGTAGGGGAGGGTTCAAATAGAGGTCTCATTTGTGGCTAAGTGCTCCTGGTCATTTATTCTCAGCCCTTTGAACAGTCATGAGTCTCTGTATTAGTCACTACCCAGTGCTAGGAGAAGGTTCTTTGATCAAGGCTGAGAGCAGCATAAATCTATGGGGGGTAAACACGAGTGTTTAGAAGGCAGTTTCACAATATGGCCAATTAGCAGAACAGCAGTGGGACGAGCCTTATACACACAGTGTGTAGGTACAGTCCATTTGAGAGAGCTCTCAGCCTTCAGCTGCTTGTAAAATCCTAATACAGTCGGGCCTCTGAGTTGGGAGCCTCTTCCATAGACAGTAGAGTAGATGGTATGCACCCTGGTAGGGATGCTGCAAAGTGAAAACTACTGTCACTAGAAGAGGTGGCCAAGGTTCCTGTGGCCTTAGCCTTGGGACTCCCTTCTTCTTGACTCACTTGGCCACATGCTCCCCAACCACCCAGCCACCAGCTCACAGAGTGGCAGACTTGTACCTGTGTGTCTTGTTAGATGTGATTTCCTCCCACTGAGGCTGGTGTGGGATTTTGTCTGGGGTTTCAGTGTTTGTCATACCTGTGGGGGTGTTGGCAGAGTAGCTAGGCAATGCCATTGTACACAGGCATTCCAGTCTTGTTTTCTGTGCTGTTCTGAGGGATTTTATTTGAAAAGCAGGGAACAAAATGAACTGGAAATATTGGGTTGTACTTGAAATAAAAACATGTCCTGATAATTGTAGCATGTGTTTGAACAGACCCCTCTGGGACTTCAGGGCTATGCTACTCAGTACTGTCTACAGAGGGAGCTTTGCTAGCAACAAGCCATCACTTGGAGGTAGATAGGCTAGGGCACTGAGAACACACCCAAGGTCCAAAATTGATGGGGGCCTAACTCTCTCATGTCTCTTTTAGGAGGGTCTGACTCCCAGTTTTCTTCTCATGATAATGGGGACTCCTTCTGGGGCCTAAGAAGGACCACCTACATGTACTTTCGCTGTTCATGGTTTATAGGTCATGCTCCAGCTGAGGTAAAGAGTGTCTTGACCAGACTGGGCAACAGCTTAATGCTAGAGCAAATGAGGTGTACATATGAAGTGCCAAGTTCTATCCCCAGTGTGGCTGGAGGCTTGAGCAGGTAAGACACTCTTTCCACTTGGGAGAGAAAGGTAAATGCCACCAGTCCACACTGGGCCCTGAGGTTCCAGGTTGTGGTCCCCCAGTTCACTGCTCTACAAAACTCGAAGGTGCATTGTGCTGAGAGTGTGGGCTCAGATTGTCCCTCTAGTTTCACGTTGTCAGGAAACCACAGCATTGGATTTGAGAGCCCTATTGTTCTCACAGGTTCCTCCTCAACATGGGTGGCTGGGCTGAGGCTGGTACTGGGCATCTTTCACAGGCTATGGAAGTGGTACTAATTAAGTCCTGGCTTCCTCCTCCTTCCTATAGCGAGCTAGTCTGAGTGGCTTTTGAGGTGTTTCTTGGCTGTTCAATGATTTAAATTCACACCAGGGGCATCAGCTGCTTGAGCTTCCCTCTCCAGGCATTTTGAATCCAAAGCCTGGGATGAAGCCAGCAGAGCCCCGTGACAGGCCAGCATAGACTGGCTGCTTGGTACAGGAATATCACCAGATAAGGGTCTTTGGAAAGCTGCATCTGAGGCTCATGGCCTCAATGGATGGTGTCACTTCCCAGCTAGGGGCAGGGCCAAGTTGACCTAGCACAGCCCATTGGTGATCTGTAGTGTTGACACTTAGGTTTAGAACATACTAAGTGCCTTTGGCTTGGACTAGGTGTCCACGGCAGCTTGGAGACCAACTACTGGCTGAGAAAGTGTAGGCAGAGTCTACATACAGTTTAGGCTCACATGATCACCTCGCCTGTAGCTTCTACCTGGAGCACAGAATGCCCAGTCTGGAGCCAGCCTAAGGTTCCCATGGTCACACCAGGGCCAAACACCTGGAGTGGGTCCCTGCGCTGTTTTTAGTCCTGGCCTAACCTAGAGGATCATCTTCAGAGCTGGTGGACACTGGCTTGTCCTACCTGAGCAATGCAAAGCTCAGAGATTTCTTCTGTCTCTGTCTGAAGATCCCTGAGTGTTCCAGCACTTTCCCAAAGAACTCATGCGGGGGGTTAGGGGGGACTTGTAGGCAAACTTCACCCATGTCACCTACTTCCAACATAGCGTATGAAGTGATTCTGGAGGGGGAGACCACCCCAGATCATAGGAGGTTGGGTGGCATTTCTGTTCTGCCCCAACAGTAGGGCCTGCATGGAGGAAGGATCAGTGGAAAGCATGCTTTGGCTTCAGAGTGCAAACCTGTCCTATGGCCTCAGGGGAAGTAGTTCTGGGTCCACATGCTGTGGAGGTCATATCCCAGAGTCATAATCACTACCTACCCTAGGTAAGCTAGCATTTCTCAAAAGGCCCTGAATGCTCTGCTCTCAAGGCCTCTTGACATTTAACCCCAAAGGTAAAAGATGCCCATTGCTCTATCTGCATCCCAATGGTCTGGAGCATCTTAGACTCCTGTTGTCCTAAGCTGTGTGCACACCCAGGGCAGGGAGATGGTGGAAACCTTGCTCCATCCTAGTCACAATGTGTACAGTGCACAGTGGGCAGTGAAGAGGACGGGGGGTGGACATGTAAGATCCAGGGCCACATGCCCAGTTGTTGGAAACCTGTTTCCCAGTGGTGTGCTATAGACCCGTCTGCAGTTCTGTCTTCCCCTGGTGGCTGATCAAGTAATGTGGGAAAGACTCCTGGTGTCCATAGCTAACTGAGGATGGCCACTACACAGAGTCATCTGGGGGCAGCTTTAGCTGGTGAATCCTAGATGCTCTGTGGACCACAGTCTGACTATTAAGACTTTAGGAACCCTCTGCCTAGAGTTCACACTCCATTGTCCCTGGAAAAACTGCTAGGTGCTGTCTGGGGTGCCAGACTTGGGGGCCTTGAGGTGACCAGCCCAAGGAATTTGGCTACAGTTCAGTGTCCCAGGGTGAGGAACAGGCTCCCTTTGTCATGGGGCCTAATTAAGTGAGATTGCTTTTCCTGCTCCTACTTAAAGTTCCCATATAAATGCAAAGATCGTCAACTCAGCATTCTCCCAGGATGGCAGCAATGGTTTCTGTCACTTCTGCTCCAGGGTTTTAAATTAAGCTGGCTGGTATAAGGGCGTCTGCTCATTTATCCAGCCTGGGCTCTTCCTGGGACCCGAGGCTTCTAATGAGCGCTTGAGCTGACTTGGCAATTTCTTCCTACCTGTGGCTTAAAAAATGACCTTATCAGGCCGCTGCCAGCTCGGCAGCGCTCTGCCCATTTACTCTGTCACGCAGCCGGGACCCTGGGCGCTAGATGGGGTTGTCCACCCAAAGACCTGCCACTGTCCTAGCCTCAATACCTGAGAATGCAGTCTTCCTCGAAATAGGCACAGGTTTCATCAGGCTAAGGATCTTGGGATGAGATCACTCTGGATTATGGGGCCCTAAATCCAACAGTTGTCATGTAGAGAAGAGTGAGGGATAATGGAGTACAGGGAGAGGCCACATGGAGATGGAACCAAACAACCATCTCAGAGCCTTCAACAAGGGCATAGCTCTCCCCGCATCTCCACTCCAGTTTTCTGACCTCGACACCAGGAGGGTGAGCTTCTGTAACTTAATGTACTCAGCCAATGTCACTGTGGCCCCAGGACTCACAGCCAGACTGGCTCTTCTCTTGAGGGTGCACACTGACTGATGCCAGGGACATATCTGTGAACACAGTTTGGGGGCTTCTCCTTCCAGCCTCTGCCTGCTGCCATGCTCACCGACTTTCTGGCTACCCGGAGGAAGGGCAAGTTAGTTGGCTGAACCCAGAGGGATGGATGGAAGGTCCTGCAGAGATCTTCAGCCAACGCCAGGAAGCCTAGGGAGACTGACCAGGCTGGGCGTCACATGTGGTCCTCCACACAACTGATGACTTGGCAAGTGCAAATCACATCCTCATTTGCTCAAATGGCCATAATTTTGGACATTTTACTTATTTAGATCATTCCACTTAAAATATCAGGGCTTCTAATTTTTTTCCCTCAGTGGGGGAAAATGTGTTTCTGCAAAAGCTGGGACATGACATGCCTTGAAAAGGGCTTTCAAGAGTTTGATCTTTCCAGAACTTCTTTCCAGTTTAAGCCAGCAGGCATGACATTAAGGACACAATGCACCCTTTGCAATTCTAATTACAATATGCCTTGTTTCATTATTAAATGGAAAATGGAAACCCAGAGAAATGCAAATAGCTAGATAGCAATCAGATATGTTCACCTTTCTGTTTTTCCTTTCTGTTCTATTTTAAAGCAAGCATTCCCACATGCCTCCCCCACCCCTCTTCCTGATGTCTCTGATTCCCAGCTCAGGCGTGTCCTCACTGTCCATATGTGGTCGGTGCTGACCAGCCCACCCTTGTGTGAATGCTGTTTAACTATCTGTAACAGGTGGCAGGCTGTTTCAAGATGTGCAAGGACACACTAGACATGGGTCTAGCTTGACATGCTTTGTTGTGACACAGCATAAACTCATCAGCTTAGCCCATTTCCCATTGAATAGCAGATGGTTCTCTGTGCTTCTCAGTTGCAAAAGAGTTAGAACAGTGGTCCTCAACCTTCCTAATGCTGTGACCCTTTAATACAGTTCTTCATGTTGTAAACCATAAACTTATAAAATTATAACCATAAAATTATCCTCATGGCTACTTCATAACTGACTTTGCTACTGTTATGAATTGTAATGTAAATATCTGTGTTTCCTGCTGGTCTCAGGTAAAACTGTATGGCCTTTCTATGACCACCTCAGCTCTGAATAATGACATGGAGACGTATTTATTTATAATAGCTTTCGGCCTTAGCTTATTCTTGTGTCCAACTAGCTCTTAGAACTTGAATCTGTTTTCTGCCACGTGGTTTGTTACCTTTCAGTCTCTAGTCCTGGCATCTGCTCCTTCCTCTCTATCTTTCTGGCAACTCCTGCCTCTAAACTTCTTTTCTCAGAGTCCCTGTCTCAGCCAGATGTCCTGCCTTCCTCTCTTACCTTTGCTATAGGCCATTCAGTTCTTTATTAGAACCAATTAGAAAATGTTGCAGAACAATGTTTACAAAATACAGATGCAGAAGATGCTTCATAAAAAACAACAGTACAAAGTCAGGCCTGTACTCAACACACTGGGCACAGAAATCAGCATTTGAACAATACAAGAACAATCTTTACATGGTACATAAAAAGATCACCTCAACACTTAGGTGACCCCTGTGAAAGGGTCATTGCACCCCTGCCCTCACAAAAGAGATCACTACCCACAGATTTGAGAACCATTAAGTGAGAGTGTCGGTTTCTTGGAACTCATCTGTAGGGTCTCTGTGGGTAGGGCCTTGACTGTCACAGTGTGTATAGATCCTGTTAAAACACAGGTTATGATGGAGCAGGGCTGCTGAGGGGTGGAGGTGGGGACTGCATTTACCATGTGACCCTGCTGCAGTTGGCTCAGGGACTCCACCTCGCCTGGAAAGCTCTAGGGCAGTGGTCCTCAACCTTTCTTCTAATGCTATACCCCTTTAATACAGTTCCTCATGTTGTGGTGACACCTCCAGCTATGAAATTGTTTTTGTTGCTACTTCATAACTGTAATTTTGCTAGTGTTATGAATCGTAATGTAACCCCTGTAGAAGAGTCGCTTGACCGCCCCCCCCCCCAAAGGGACCACAACACACAGGGTGAGAACTGCTGCTCTAGGGTGTCTGTGTGCGAACAGAGTTCCCAGGCTGTAGTCCATGCCATATAGATGGCACTGTGTCTGGCTGGCCTCTCCCTAGACAGGCCATGTGACAGTCACCAGATCTGTATCCTTGCCCCTAGTCCCACTGTGAGAGTCTCCTTCACTTTGCCTCTCTTTGCAGTCGGGGTTTCAGCCTCACAGAGAGACTGAGCCCCTATATTATGATGTTTGTTTTATTTACTACCTACATTCCTATTCCTGTGTGACTTGCTTGTTTGTTCATGGGGCCAGGTTTTAGGGTAGTTTTCTGTTTTTTGGGTTTTTTTTTTTAAATTCTACACTTTTAGGGTTACTAGGTCTTTTTATGTTGCATGCATTGGAAAAAAATTTTGCCATCAATGGCTTGTCATTTAAAGTTAATTAGAAAAATGTTCAAATATGGGTGTTACAGGTACTGAGTAAGTACTGTGTTAGTTCATTTATAGTCTCTTTTATTTTCATTTTTAGTTTATTTATTACTTCAGGTTACATCTCCATCACAGTGACCTCTTTCCACCCCCCAGTCCCACCTTCCTACCCTCTACCCCCTATCCCTTCCATTCCTCTGGAGTGGAGTGTCCCTACATTTCAGTCCCCCACCCCAGTTCAGCAGTCATATGAGGGCCAAGAGCCTCCTCATACACTGGGGGCCTACAAGTATCTCATTGACAGGAAACAAAGTCTATGTTCCTGTTCCCTTTGGTGCCTTGGTTGTAGTATACTTATCCTGTACTATATGGCTAAAATCCAATTATAGTCTCTTTTGAAAGTCTTTAATATGGTTACTTTGTGTGTGTGTGGGGGGGCAGGATGGACGCACCTTTTTACTACACCCTCTGAGGAGCCAAGTGTGTCATCCCTGGCTTCTACATCTCCATAGAGCTGCCCTGTCACTTCCTCTGCCTTGGGCTGTTCTGGTCATGGCTCCCTGGCTTTTATGGCCTCATCCAAGGGTGTCATTTCTTTTTCTTTTTTTTTTTTTTTGTTTTTTTCGAGACAGGGTTTCTCTGTGTAGCTCTGGCTGTCCTGGACTCGCTTTGTAGACCAGGCTGGTCTCGAACTCACAGAGATCCGCCTGCCTCTGCCTCCCGAGTGCTGGGATTAAAGGCGTGCGCCACCACCGCCCGGCAAGGGTGTCATTTCTATTAATTTGCCCAATGACTCTAATACCACTTCACAGACCTCTCTGGCTTAGATATCACCATCATCACCATTATTATTATTATTGTTATTATTATTCAGCCTTTCCTTCTCTGTACTTTCTGTTGAGCTGGACTCAGGTTTATCTTTCTTTTCCTTGGCCTCCAAACTCCAGAGAGGATGTCTGGAATTGTCCTTCTTAGTTCCATGGCTACCAGCTCTAGATTGCCCACATGCTCTTATTTTTTTATTCATTTGTTATTTATCATCTGTGTTTTCCTCTGAGATATTTTCCTCCACTTAACTATGCACACTTTATTTTTATTCTGTGTCTATATCCTAGATTCGTTCCTGAACATATTTGTAGTGGTTGAGTTGACTTTGTCTGCTATGTCTAATATTTGAGTCTAGTTGGTGTCGGCTTATATCAACTTTGTTTTCCCTTGATTACGGTCAAAATCTCATGTTTCTTTGAAGACGTGCCTTCTTGATTAAGAACCAGACGTGGCAGGTAGACCGCTGCAATATCTCTGGAGTTCTTTTTGCTCTTCTGAAGACTTCTTTACGGCCTCATTTTCCTTGCAGCCTGCAGGCGTTTATGTCTCCTTTGTTTTGTGGCTTCTTGTAGGCACTCTTGCCACCTTGGCCTCTTAAGTTTAATTTTAGGATCAACCAAGGCTGGTAGCAGAGATGGGCATCATTTAGGATCTGTGGCTTCTTTATTCTAAAGTCCCCACAGTCCCAGCTGTGGCTCGGACACTCCACAGCTGGAGTGTCCTGTGCTTAGTGCTCACTTTGGGGCATGTGTTCAGTCACAGTCAACAGAGATCACAGGGCTGGCCACACAGGGCTTCTCAGAGAGGGTTTCTCTGGCCTTACCAGCCTCTTGCCTGCTCCTTAGCATTTCCAATGGGGTGTGTGCGTGTGTGCGTGCGTTCCAGCTGTGGCCATGGGTAGGGCAGCATGCGCCTCGCCTCAGTGGTTGTTTCTCTTAGGGCTCTTATACTACCACAGCTCCCTCTCTCTACCCCTGGTTGCTCCCCACCTTGGGCCCTAGAGTCTTGCTACTTTCAACCAGCAAGGCTGTTCCTCCATTTCCTGCAGACAGAACCAGGAGTGGAGATGTCTGGGAAACCACAGGGCTGGACTTACACTTCCCAGCCAGGGTTGGTTGAAGTTGGTTCTCCTGGAACCTCTGTGTGCTGCACACTTTCCTGAGTCCTTAGTGTTGTCTGATTGATTTCCCTGTTTTTGTGGCTGTGACCTGTGGGATCACAGAGCCCTACATCCAGGTTGTCTCCTGCCATTATTTCATGTCGCCTCAGTCTGTACATCACATTTGGATTGTGGTGGGGCAAGTTCTGCATCAGTAATTTCTTTCTAAACGTTCTTCATTCTTTTGCTGCATAGATTTAAAAAAAGTTTTTTATTCTGGTTCATTCATGACTGGGGCCACTCTAGGGCAGAAGTCCTGGCACCTGCCATACTCTTGCTAGTGTGTGACTTGGGTAACAGAACCGTATGGATTTTGCCTTTGCGTCCCATGGAACACTGTTAACCTCTGAGAATTGGCTTCCAATGATGTGGGCAGTGCAGCCCTGGAGTGTGTTGTGTCAGTAGGGAGAAGATGGTTTGCCCTGAAGTTTGTTTAACTCATCCTTGAGTTGAGCCTTCTAAACACATTTCCCGTCACATTATCTAAGACGATGCTGAGGACCCCGATTCTAGGATCACTTTCGTCCTGCAGTGGCACCCACTTAACACCGGGAGCCCTGGGCTTTTAGTTGAATAAAGGCCAAACAATCAGAAGTCTGGACGGACAGCTCATTTATCAAGCCGAGACAAACGTGCCGAGCTGAGCTCATGTCTCTGGCGCTTGGAGTGGGGGATATGCGGTGAAAGGTTAGGGATGTGAAGAGCCAGATTCCTCTGAGCGGTGTGAAGTTGCTTCAGAGGAGATGCTTTCATTTCCGCTCAGCGCAGTGGGTGGGGGCTTGTGATTTTCAGTGCTAATTACTCCATTTAGTAGTCTTGCCTGGGAGATACTGTCTTGGAGGGGTCAAGGCTGCCCTTTGCAGGAAATCTTCTCCGACTGTCTGTAAGAGCACAGAAAACGTCCCTGGTGGGACAAGGGCGGTAAATTAACAGATAGCAGATCTCTCCAATAAACTCCAGGGAGTCCTGTGCATTTTAATTAGCCCTCCTCCAACATAAGAGTGGGGGAGGGGTAAGGCGATGTGTGGCGCCCCCTGGCGGAACTTGGGATAATGCCGGCGACAGTCCTCTTTGCTATATGCAACCTTTTTTGATACTAAGGCCCAGGGTCCAGGGCTGGACAGGTCAGCATGATATTAAGGATGTTGATAGCGTACCAGGCAGGAACATTCCCCCAGAACACAAGCATCCACGAGGGAAGCTTGGCATTACAGTCAAGGCGTTCATCCTAGTGTTTTAGTCACCCCAGCTGCAGGCAATAGATTATTTTGTCCAGGAGTGTGGGAAACTCAGATGGGGTGAAGTGACACATTGGTATCTTTCATCCACAGAGGGGATTGGTTGCTGTTTCTAAGGATGAACCCAAACTCTGCAGACACTGCTGTGTGGCGGATGGTCTGTATACTGCCTTGCTGGGTATGAGCTTAGAGGACACAGCTTGCTTCTGACCTCTGGCTGGCTCAGTTTTGTGGAGTATGGGGTCTCTGCAGGCCTGTAAAGGACTGATAAAGTGTGTGTCTACAGCGTGTCCTTCTGAGGTCCCGCTTTTCTGATAATATGAGTGGCCATTTCTGTCACGAGAGGGTCATCCAATCTCCCCTTGACTCAGCCATTAAGCAAGGGTCTAAACCTGACAGGGATCACACCCAGGTTTACTTGGGGCTTAGTCCCGGTAGCTGCCATTTACATGGCAAAGCTGTTAGCCTCACCCAGAAATAAGATTCAGTGCAGAACACTCCAGACACCACTACAAAGCAAGGGCCCCTCCCCTTCCCGCTCCTGCCTCCCAGCTGGTCAATGCCTGGGGTGACTATGGTGAGTGGCTGAGACCCAGGAAGAGGGACCGCAGGCTCCAACACCCACCTCTTGCTGCTAGGATGGCAATCAAATCCTTTCCATTTCTCTGGTTTTTCTGTTTAAAAAGAAAACCTAGATTAATTAGGAGTTTCACTGGATAGTGAATAAATGTCAAACAGCTGTTAGAAGCATGTGGAAGACAAACTGCTCTTGTAAGGAAAATAAATTTATTTCTCATTATCAGGCTTTAAAAATAGCCCAAGAAGATGAACCTAATGTGTGAGGTGTGTCTCTGAGGCTTTCTAGGAAGCCTAGCCAGCTGCATCCCTGACTGAAGGGCCATGCCCTACCCTTCTCGATGGCAGGGTCCTCTCATGGTCCCCCAGTGTAGACTTTTCTCTGTGGGTACCAGGAATTGACATCCTCCAGACAGAGTGCTCAAATGAAAAGGGGCATCTAGACACTCATTACTGAAGCCTTGGGTTCTGTGTGTGAGCCCTTAGTCCTACTGGAGAGGTTGTGAGACCCCAACAGAAAGGGATGGAGAGGTCTCTGTGAAGACAGACTCAAACTGTGAGAATGCGAAGGGCAGGAGGCCAGAGCCCACATGGCCTGCACCTGAATACAGTGGGCATCTCTGCTTAGCTGATTCTGGGAGACAATTGCCTCTCTCTGATCCAGGCACTGTCCATCACAGAGGAGGAGGAGGGAGATTCTCTCCTAAACATCTGGAATGGTTTTGCATTCTGGCTTTCCTGGAAGTGTGGGGATGTAGCTTTATAGAACAGGACAGTAGCTTGGTGGAAGCTACAAGAGGCCGAATCCCTTGTGGGTGGACACCTCTGGGCATTCATGGGGCCTGAGGAGTCACCCTTACCTCAGCATCCACTGGCTGACCATTGAGGGTGTTTAGGGACAGGGAAACCTGTGGAGGGTACAGTGCAGTGAGGGACATAGAGTTTGGGGCAATTCTTACATGGTCACATGTTTCCATCTGGGGTTGCAGAACTGGTCCTATGGATACATCTGTCTCCTTATAGGTGAGTAGTTCTTTGGGTCTGAGATGTCTTTTCTAGGACTCCATGGAGCCCTCTGAGGAGACTGTGGGGAATTCTTGGGCTGCTACTGCTAATGGTCCCTGACCACTTGGATCCACAGCTCATCCCCACATTGTCTCAGGCAGCTCGCTGTGGCCCCAACTCATGCTCCGCTCCTGGCTGCTCCTTGTTTGCATAGCTGACCCTGCAGCTAGGACCTGGAGTGCTGGCTTCACTCTTGTTATAGGAGTTCTCCCCTAGCAAGATGTAAACTTAACACCTACCTGCTTCTTCTAGAGCTCTGATGACAAACCAAGTAGGAACCATCCTGAGGAATGACTGAGTTTATTAGGTTTACCTACAGAACATGACTGAGGGGTTACTTACAGAAGTGTGGGTGACCCCAAAGCACTGCACCATTGGGAAGTCTCACCCCGATATAGATGACAGATTTCCCATAGAGGCACAAATGGAGTCCTCCCCTTCAGTTAACCTGCTGCGCTTGCGGTGGTTTGAATAAGATTGGCCCTGCAGGCTCATATGTTTGAATGCTTATTCACCAGGGAGTGGAACTGTTTGAAGGGATTAGAAGGGTTAGGAGGTGTGGCCTTGCTAGAGGAAGTGTATCACTGGGGGTGGGCTTTGAGGTTTCAAAAGCTCGTGCTAGGCCCAGAATCTCTCTCTGTCTGTGGATCAAGATGTAGAACTCTCAGCTCCTTCTCCAGCACCATGTCTGGCTGCGTGCTGCCATGCTCCCCGCCATGATGACAATGGACTGAACCTCTGAAACTGTAAGCCAGCCCCAATTAAATGCTTCCTTTTAATAAGAGTTGCCATGGTCATGATGTCTCTTCATGGCAATAGAACAGTGGCTAAGATAACACTCTGTATTCTAGAATTTCCCAAGACCACAAGACTAGCTGCAGTTATGGCAGAATTCCATATAGTTGGCTGGGAGGTAGGAGGGAATCTCAAATGGGGGTTCTAGGACCTTTCCCATCTCTCCCTTCTCTGAAGGAATGTCATTAGTTAATAGGCCCAGTCTTGAAGGTCTCTTGCAAGTCATCACACTGCTCTAATGAAGATAGTGGCTGTTAATGCTTGTCGGATAGCACTGTACAGCACCCCCCAACTCCTCTGTAGCTGTGCTCGGAGAATTATGACTGCCTGGCCCACCTTCCTCGGGCTGCCCCTCACCATGCCTTTGTTTAGCTATCCCAATGCAGAGGTAATTTCACAATGCCACATAGTACTTGTTTACATTGATGACACGACCACTCCAAGGTATGGTTTAAGGGAAGGTTTTCTGTTTTATTTTTTGTTTTTAATTGCAGATGAGGGAGAGAACAGCCAGAGGCATCTGGAAGAGTTTAGAGTAGAGAGACAAAGTAGTAGACTGGACATGGGATTGGACTGGGTATGAGAGGAAAGAGAGAGACAGGGAGATGGAGAGAGGAGAGAAAAAGAAGACCAAGAGGAGCTAAGAGATCTGGGCAAAGGAGGGAGCGTGGCTGAAACAGCAGGGTTATAAGGACAAGGAGAAGCTGCGGGGAGGCAAGTCTATGAGTTGGAAAAGTTAGGGGTAGGGGGTGGGTGAGAAAAGCCAGGACGCCAGCATGGACTCTGAAATGTGTAACAGGTAGGTACTTGTGATACTGAGGAAGCCTGAAGGCCAGCATGTGCTAATAGACACCACAGAAAGCCATTTGTCCCTTCTCCCAGTGATAAGGAAATGGCTCCTTTGGTAGAGGAGAACCGGCTTCACCAGTTCCCGAGAAATGCTGTGCTTTGTTTAACCGTCAGAATTTGGACCTGATATTACTGAGCTGGGGTGGTGACTACAGGGGCTCCTACCCAGGCGTGCCTTTTACTGCGCATGGGCAGCCTTGTCTCCCTGCCGTGCCAACTCTGCTTCCAGCCACACTGTCCAAGGGTTGTGTCTCCTCCCTTCCTGCCTAAGGTCAGAGCCTCTGAAATGATAATGTTTGGATTTATTAAGCTGAATGAGGTGTGTAATTAATGTTGCTCTCCCATTCCACATTGCCTCTTGTGAACACCTAATAAAAACCTACCAAGGTCATTTTACCCCACTAGCCTCTCTGTATTTATGCACCCCAGCCAGAGGGCTCCAGCAGGTGTTTGCAGAGGAGAAAGGCTTTTTCTTCTTTGTCTAATTCATTATCAAATTCTTTGCTCACTGTCCTTGAGAGGAGCCTGTCAGCTTGTTCATTTCCCAGCCAGTGGCTTGTGAGCAGTGTAGACACATGCTGAGCCCCACACAGGTACTCTCTGATCCATTTCTCAAAGGTATAAATAAGGATCCTATCACATTAAGTGATACTGCCTAAGGAAGGGGGGGTGTGTGGTCATTCCTTCTCCATGGGTAAGCCATGCAGGTCACTGTACTGTCAGTGGTGGATGGTCTCTGGGCCCCCGATGACAAGGATGGAGAGGCAGCTGGAGGCCCACAGAACAGGGAGCTGGAACAGGGTAGTGAGGAGACATTAGTGAGGTGGGGCTATGTGGGGCTGGGAAGGGTTCTTTTGAACTGTTCCTTGTGGGTGAGGTGTGGCCTGACAAAGCCATTACCTAGAAGTGGACCACAGTCACCCAAGAAGCCACTGAGGTCTCCAAGACTCGGTTATTGTTGTGTTTGTCAAGGATGGGAAGTTTGCTCAGAAACTGACTCTGGTGGGTGACAGGCCCTGAGTGTTTGTGGAGAGGCACAGGTGAGCCACAATGGGTCACAGGCTGCCTCAGCAATACCTTTCCTCCCAGTCCCCCCACATGGCCAGGGATGACTCTCCCATCCCACTGTCCTTCTATTTCCAGGTGCATGCACCATGGAGCTTTTTTGCTTAGAATGCTTGGACTCACATTGCCAGGGGTGAACCAGTGGTAAATAATCAATAGGAAATTTTGAATGAGGGCACAGAATGGCTGGCTCAACGAAGGATTTGGGCTCATCAGGCTTTTGCTTAGGGACTGAAATAATGGCTCAGAGCCCACACCTGTCTGAAAATTTGAATGAAGGAGTCGGGCACATAAAAACCCCAATCCTATCAGAAGAAAGAGGAACCAATTTGTGTGAGGAGGGCCTCCCAGGCAAGACTTTGTTCAGGACCCCACAAGGAAAACAGTGAATCCATTAAAATACATTAGGCTCAAAAGATGCCAGCAGGAAGTGTGCACAAACAACATCATCGACCAGGAAGGAAGGGCGTGGAGTGGGGTGTCTCAGTGTAGAATGATTGCCTAGCATACTCAGAGGCTGGGGTGCATCCTCAGCATTGAATTTCACAACAGACAAAAAAAAAAAAAAAAAAAAAAAAAAAGAGGGGAGTGTTTACAGAATGCACAAGAACTCACCCTCTGGAGTTTGTGAAGCAATCCTAATTTATAAAATGATGTCATAAGAGCAAGGGTAATTTGGCAATGTAATGCAAAAACACAAATGGTGGAAACCAGCAACACAGCAGGCATTCAGAAGAAACAGAAATTAAGAAGGAGTTTACTTGCCTGTCGTATTGTCAGAAATGTTAAACATTTCGAAAAGCTTGTTTCTTTTGGTGTTGGCAAGGGAATTAGAACATTAGGACAGGAAAGGGGCTGATCTTGGCAGGACAGGAGCTCAGGGCACAGGCCAGCTGCAAATGGCAAAGGAGTTTATATCCAATACAATACCACATTAAAATAAAATATACACAAACAAAATGAGAATTTCTAGTTTAAAAAATCCACAAAACTTTGGGAGTATAATCTGTTGAAGTTAAGATCAGGTTTCTGAATACACATGTGTGTGAAATAGCAGCCAGTGTGCTGTGCGGACTCCTGAGTCTGTCTTGTAAATGCAAATTCATCTGCAGACCCTCTGCGAAGGGCCCGCTGTGCCTGCGTGTCCATGTGATCACCAGTAGAGGGCACTGTTCAATTTGCAATTTCCCCAAGTGAAGTTCACAGCTTCCATTCAGGCCCACCACTTGCCCACAGCTTCTGGAGGCGCAGAATTACAAATGAAACTCATTTGTACAAAATATCGGGTGAAGCCGCAATGTCCTGTGCAGTGTGGTGACATTTGCATAACCTTAAAAAACATGCAAACATAGCAAGTTCTCAGGCACAGACATGAAATGAAATCCCGTGTGTGTGTGTGTGTGTGTGTGTGTGTGTGTGTGTGTGTGTGTGTGT
>CAJQZJ010031773.1:1974630-2000120 GCA_907164525.1 Lophiomys imhausi
GAGAGAGAGAGAGAGAGAGAGAGAGAGAGAGAGAGAGAGAGAGAACTGGGAGTGGAGTGAAGCTATAAACTCAAATCCTTCCTGGGGGAGCATATCCTTCTCAGGTCTCTGATGTGGTTGAAGATTAGATAGCTAGAGTCTCATAGTTAAATTTTGAGTTGTTTAGGAATTAAGAGGGTGTTCCGGATCTAAGAAGATGTTTTTAAAATTGTGATGCAAGTTAGGATGGAAGCTGAGTTAGATATAGAACTTTAAACTCATGGAGATGGTTGCATAGTAGAATGTTAAAACCAGTTGCCAAGTACATATGGACTGGACACTGGGAATGTATGCTAAGCCTTATAATTCTCATGATTGTGGCCTAAATATTTTTATTGTTTTGTATTGTATTTGTTGTTATAAGAGAAAGAGCCATTTGTTGGACTGAAAGGGGGAGCTGTTGGGGGGAAAAAGATATACCTTAAATTTAAAAAAAAAGGAAGCAGATGGGGGATGAGGGAAAGAGAGTGGGAGGGTGGGACTGGAGAGAGAGTAGGGAGGGGATTGTGATTGAGATGTAACTTGAAGAAATCAAAAATAAATAAAAAAAAAGAAACAAAGCAAAGCTGGGTGTGGAGGCAAATGCCTGAGGCAGGAGGATTGAGATTCAAGGCAAGACTGGACTATCTTTAGAGACTAAGAATCTCTCTAAAACAAACAACAAACATTACAGAAGAGCAGAGGCGTAGGGATCCTGTGCTGAATATGACCCAGGCCGCCCTGTGTGCTGCACTATCTTCTCAGGTGGGCTGGACACTGACACCCTTGGGTGAGACAATACTGAGTGGCCTTCCAGGACATGGGGCTTGGGTAGGGAAAGTAGACAACCTCATGGGCCAGGGAGTGGGCAGAGAATGTCTTTGAACCGTGAGGTTCCAGGAGAAAGATGGCTTTCCAGGCGAGGCTAGTGTAGGCTAGCTCTCCTAAACCTGCAAACTGGCCCTCACAGACTTGCCTGGCCTGGGTTACCTGGGAGGTTGACAAGGCAAAGAGAAGACCTACTGGCGTTTATGCTTTGTGGGATTCGGTGTGGGTGCTAGGTGCTCTTGGGAACAGTATTGCCCCAGGACCCAGCTCATGCAGAGACTCTGAACATGTGATACCAGGAAACAACTTTTCTTTAGGCTCTTTACAATTTTTAGGGTTGTTTTTCCTCTTACCAAGGACTGGAACCTTTAAAGAATAAAAGGTTAGGGTACATAGTTCTGGGTAGCATGACCCCATGTGGCCTCCCTGTCATGGTTCCTTTGGTGGTGAGTGGCTCCTGGGCACAGGAGGCTGGTGTGGGGATTTCAGCTCTGACACTTACCTTGTGGCTTCAGGCTGGTACCTGTGTAGCCACAGACCTCCAGTTTTCTTTGTCCCTACCCAATGAGTGGGTCTTCTTTTGTTCAGGCTCCTTGTCTCCAGGGTCCCCTCCTTACCTAGCACCTGCCTGCACCCTCTTACCTTCACCCAGAGCTCTGCTGGTGACAGAAGCTGAGGAGGTGAGCCACAATGTTCCCTGCACGGCTGTACACACCATATCTCATTTAGCTGAGAATCAGCTCAATTTGAGCAAAGCCATTGGCGAGGAATTCATATTTTCCCCATAAAGCATGGACCCTGGCAGATGTCAATACGGCTGGGATTGAGGTGCCATTCAGATGTCTGGATGGCTTAGATGAAAATGTCTAATCAGAAAAACATTGGGGCTTAGCAGAGATGGCCTGAGCAATTCCAAAACAATTTATCTTAGAAATTAATTCCCAGGAAAACTTACCCAGGGGGTTGAGGCTTAAAGTTTTGTTTTTCCATTTATTAAAACTCTGAGGCCTTGTGTCTGAGCCTCTGATTGGTTCATCCTGCTCCAACTCGGAGTTGGCAGCCTCAGCCAGATTCTTTACCTAGGGCCACTCAGGTGTGCTCTAGACTTGAGGCTGGCATCATCCAATGTCACCTTTGCCTTTGACTCAAGCCCTGTCACTTTTAGTAGCTGACAGAGATGAGTCCCATTTCCTCCTGGCTCCCACAGTAAAAACAAGTTCTGTCCTTCGTGTCCTTGCCCTGCTCTGTCTCTTATGACAAGCCTACGTCCTGTGGCCAGCCCAGCCACACTCCCCACCCGCAGATCTGTTGTGTGCTTGGCCCTTGAGATCACTGTGGCCAGACCCAATGCTCTTGACCCTCATCCCGTATCTGAGCTGGCCCTCTAGGGGCTGGTGGGGGTCCTGGAG
This sequence comes from Lophiomys imhausi, assembly GCA_907164525.1. NCBI lineage: Eukaryota > Metazoa > Chordata > Mammalia > Rodentia > Muridae > Lophiomys > Lophiomys imhausi. The sequence goes on from CAJQZJ010031773.1 coordinate 1,976,886, forward strand.
AAAAGTGATCACTAAAGAGCTGTGTAGTCTTGGGTAATGCCCCAAGCTTTGCTTTCTATGTGTTAGCTGCCAAGTTGGGTGGCAGCAGCAGTGCTGGCTGGCACAGCTGTGGTGCACATCAGCTGTGGTGCACATCATCAGCTGTGGTGCACATCAGCTGTGGTGCACATCAGCTGTGGTGCACATCAGCTGTGGTGCACATCATCAGCTGTGGTGCACATCAGCTGTGGTGCACATCAGCTGTGGTGCACATCAGATGTGGTAGGGTGTGAATTAAACTGCTCAGCTGGAGGGAAACTCGGGGCTGCTGGTATCACACCCACAGACTCAATCAGATGTGGTCCTGCGGCAGGCACAGGCTGTTTTATAGCTGTGGACTGAAAGCTCACTTGGTGTGAGGTCTTGGGGAGGGGAGGTCCATCCTATCTGACACCATTCTCAGATGGAAAGGGGAATGCCATGCTTGTCTGGTCATTGCTAGTCCACAGAGACACCTGATGGCAGGTATTCTGTGGGTCTGGGACCTCTCATCTCGAGTCTTCCTCTCCCTGGGTCTCCCTGAGTCTTCCTCCCTAGGACTCCTCTGCCTTGTTGGGTCTCTCCAACCTTGAGTTTTCCCTCCCAAGATCATTTCCTCCCTGAGTCTCCCCTGCCTTGAGTCTTTACTGTCATGAGTCTCACCATCCCTGGATCTGTCCTGACTTGGTTTCCTAAGCCCTGGCTCTCCCTACCCAGACTTCTGCAGGCCCAGATGTGAGTTACAGAGAAAATCTACTCTTGCCCCAATTGTGTAGCTATGAACTGCTCTGGTTAGGAATTGAGTTTCTTCATAAAGAGGAAAATGAAAAAAAACAAAAACAAAAACAAAAAACTTTGAACCACTAGAGAATCAAATGAATTCTCAGCAGGTAAGAAAAGGAGCCATTTGGAAGCAGGGAGAGAACTTGCCTATCCTCCATCTGCCAAAAGCTTCACACCTTCAATGTCAAGAGCTGATTTTCTCTCCCAGCAACCTTTACTCGGTACCACATCTGGGGGCATTGAGATGGAGAGGTCATCTTGAGGCTGGGGGTGTCACATTGGTTGTTGGGCCTGGGAAGGAAAGGGAGAATGCAAGGAGAGACTGGGAGAGAGAAACTTAACATTAGACAGTTCCCCAGACACCAGAAGACTAGACCTCATTGTTATCTGACTGGGAACATGCCACAGGAACCTATGGCGACTGCAAAAGGTCAGGTGGGTGAGGACAGAGGGTGGATATCCCCAGCCAGGCCAGCAGTGTCATCTGTCCTATTTCTGGGGCAACACATGGGTCCTGAGCTGCCCTAAGCTTCATGGCCCAGACCCCCGAGGATCTCTGATAAGAGTGCACAGAGGCCTCAGAACTCAGATGGAAGAATCTGAGTATGGCTGGGCATACAGGTGGAACACCCAGGCACAGGGGCAAAACCCCAAGAGCAAGTAGGCTGAGCCCCATGACCAACCTGATTCCTGTAGAGTCCTTTGGGCTCGGGTGTCTATGTTGGGTGATAAGCATGGTGACACATGTCTGTTCACTCTGAAGCCCATGGCTCAGAGAGGAGGGCCTGGGAGTAGAGAATGGATCACGACATGCTAAGCCCTGCTTCTGACATCTATTTTCTACTCCCTTACTCTTGCACAGTGCTCAGGGATTGTGCCCTGTGGCAAAGCCCTACCCAGCTGGACTCCTATTTTTGCTGAGGAATTCAAGGCATCTTGGGTGTTGAGAGAGAGAGAGAGGCTCAGATTAGCTGCTGCCTTTCCTTGCCTCCAAAACAGGCCTAGGCACATGGGAGGGACCCTATCAGTGTCCTCCAAACCTAGCTCCCATGGTTGAGGTGGATGTAATACTTGCTGGAATGTGTTCCTCTATCACCATATGTCCAGTGGTAGGCAGCAGGGAGGGGCTGATCCATATCAGTTCCTCTGTCTCAACTGTTTCTTATCTGATTCAGGCTCAACATGGCCATATAGCCCAGTGAAGATGGGTGTCTTAATTTCTTTTGAGAAGAAATGTTGGATTTTTGCCTACAGTTCCAGGTTATAGTCTATGCTGGATTGAATGAGAATGACCCCCATAAGGCTCATATATCTGAGTGCTAGGTCTCCTGTTGGTGGAACTGTTTAGGAAGGATTAGGAGGTGAGGCCTTGTTGAAGGAGATGTGTCATTGAGGGCTGTCTTTGAGGTTTCAAAAGCCCATACCATTTCATTCCCAATGTTTCTCTCATTCTCACTTTTCTCTCTCTCTCTCTCTGCTTTGTGGTTGTGGATCAGGATGTAAACTTTTAGCTCCAGTGCTATGCCTGACTACCTGCCGCCATGCTCCCTGCCATGAGGGTTATGGACCCTAACTCTCTGAAACTGTAAGCAAGCTCACGATAAACAACCCTTTTTTCTATCAATTGCCTTGTTCTTGGTGTGTCACCACAGCAATAGAAAAGCAACTAAGAAAAAAAAAAAAGAAAGAAAGAAAAGAAAAGCAACTAAGACGTGGTCCGTCACCGTAGGAAGTCACGGGTGGCAGGGGTTTGAGATAGCTAGTAATGCTGCACCCATAGCCAAGAAACAGAGTAACGAGTGCTGTGTTCATCCCTCCTTTTCATTCTTTCTGGGACTCAGTCCATGAAATAGTGCTACGTATACTTAGAGTGGGGTCTTTTTATTTTTTAACCTCAATTTACCCAACTCAGAAAATCCTTCAGAGGCTTACCCACCCACAGGCAACCTAATCTAGATAATTCTTTATTGAGAATCCCTTCCCTGGTGATTCTAGGTTCTGTCAAGTCAATAATTAACAGTAACCATCACAATGGGGAAAGTTCTCTTGGCCCAAAGTGGAGTGGAGAGCCAGCAGGGACAGGGAGAGTTGGGTGATCTTCCTTTCCTTGGCCCTGTGGCTGGCAGGTCCCCAGGACCAGCAGCTGGTGTTTCCATCATCACAAGCTGTCACCTGTGGTGCCCACACAAGCCAGGGTATCCATACCTGGTGTTTAGCTTGGGAAGAGGCTGGTGTGGAATGAAGTACTCAGGGTAACAGAGGGAGGCTGGCAGGGCCATGAGCTGTCTGGGTAGGGTCTCTTTAGGTACTCAGGAAATCTCAGGTGGTAAGCAGGGATCCTTAGGAGTGGGGCAGGCAGAGAGGACACTTCTGGGTAAAAGCACTTGATGATGTATTCTCTCCCTCAGAACCAATTCTGGCCAAACACATCAACCTGGGGATTTGAATGAGTCCTTGGATCCTCAGTGATGTGGTGAAAGTGCAGACAGAAGTGGGACCTCAGCTGGTGGGGATGCCAGACTTTAGGATAGCTGGTAAGGGCTAGCCTGCAGGAACAGAGCCTATGAGAGTCTTCCTAAGATCTCCCCCTCCACACACACAAGTACCAGGTCTTCAGGAGCCAGTGCTGCAAGTCTGGGAAACACATGCCCAGACCTGCTGTGGAGTCCTGACATGCATGTACTGGGTGGTGTTCACGACCAACCAACCAAGATGCTAACTCCAAATGCTGTGCCTAGTGGGTCTCTATGGCAGGGCCTCTGTGCAGGCATTGGTCCTGAAGTTGGGGCAGATCACAGACTGGGCAATGAACTTACAGTGTATTCCTTTATTGGGGTTCTACCAAGTAAGCCCTCTAGAGCTCTCTCTGCCTCCTTCTCAGCTATTGGAATGCCACACAGAAAGCAAAATTATTAGGTTGGAGCTTAGACAAATTTCTTTAAATTTTTAGACAACTGAAAACATTCAAACAAGGGAGATTAAACAAAAAACAATTCCAAAACAAACAAACAAACAAAAAACCCAAATCAAAACAAAATAAACACTACTTTTACACTTGCTCTACTTGTATGTTACTATACTTGTAGCAAGGTGATATTCATTGTGTGAGGTTAAGTGGCACATTGGCTTTGTGGTAAAAATTATAAAATACACATAACATGAAATTCGACATCTTCTGGGTTTTAAAGTGCACAGCTAGGTGTGGCCTCACAGGTAGAGATGGTGCCCCCACTCCCTGAGCCTTTGCCATCCCCAAACTAAAACTGTATTCCCACCCCATCCCCATGACTGCCAATCTGCTGCCTGCCTGTCTGAATTGGATATTTAGCTTTTTTTTTTTTTAATAGGTTTTGGGGTCTGAACTTGGTCCTCTTACTGAGTGAGGGGTAACCTCAGCCCCTCCTTCCTTTCAAAGACAGACCATTATGTGGTGGCCAGCTCAACATTCATCTGCAGGTGGACACTTGGTTTGCAAGCGTTTGGCTCTTGTGGCCATTTTGATTCTTTTTAGTGTATGCCCAGAATCGGAATTGCCAAGTCACATGGTAGTTCTATTTTTAACTTTCTGAGAGCCACCATGCTGTTTCCACAGCCGCCGTGCCATTCGTCACTCCTCCAACAGTGTCAGGGCTTTAATTTCTCCACAGCCTCACCAGAATCTGCTGTGTTCTGGGTTTATTTATTTTCTTAGAAAAAACAGTAGTGTCCCAATGGATCATGGGTGCTACCTCACCGGGTTGGGCCTGCATGTAGCCTGCTGCTCTTGGGCTTCGTGGCTATACATGTGTTTTCTTTGGAGGAACTGTTGCTCGGGTCTGCCAAAGTCTTCTTGGGTCTCTATCACAAAGCACCACAGACAGGCTTAAACCACAGATAGTCATTTTCTCAAGACTCCAGAGGCTGAGCTCTGAGGTCAGCACCAGGATACCAGTACTGCCTGACTGTAGATGGTTGCCTTCACACAGAATCTTGGCGTGGCTGAGGGACAGGGAGGAAAAATATCTGGGCATCTCTCCTTCCAAGGACATGAGTCTCTCATAAGTGTGTCACACCTGAGTCACTTTCCAAAGGCCTATCTCCAAATACTGCCCCATGGAGGCTGTGGCGTGAGAGTTTGAGTCTGCAGCAAGGTGCTCTGCCCATTCTGAATCTGGATGTCTGCCAGTCTACTGTCCAGTTCTCTGTGTACTTAGGACGTGACCCCAGGAGACCTGCACCTGACTTCACCTTCGTCTTTCAACTTGACAGCAGAGTTCTTTGATGCACAAAGGATTTTAAGTTTTGGTGAAGTCTAATTTAACTGACTTTTTAATTTTCTTTTGGGCTTTTCAACCAAGAAGCCATGGCCTGTTTCGTGGTCACAGAGCTATTTTTCCTGTTTACTCCTGAGTTTTGAGCTTGGGGACCTTCAAGTTTGGATCATTGGTCACTCCATGTTATTTCTGGTATGGTACCAGTGAGAAGATTTTGAGGAAAGCAAGAAGGAAGACTAAGAATCTTTTATAGAGGCATTTCATCCCTGAAGTGTAGCCAGGGCAGGGCTGTGGCTACCTTTATCTGTGATCCAGGCGGCATGCTGGTCTTCGGGGGTACAGATTCAGGGAGCCAGACTCCTGTGAGAATGACAGAAAGCAAGGGGCCCTGCAGACCACAAATGCTCAACATTCTCACCCCAACCCTGGACTGCTCCAGGGTGGCCGGCCATTCACCTCAGAGCGTAGCTAGAGCCAGGTGGGACTTGGGCCTGGATTCTCCCCAGCTCCTTCAGTATATCAGGACACTCAGTAGGTCTAACATGAGCAGGCCCCAGGAGTAACTGTTGCCACTGGAGACCAGTGATATAGTTGCTTTCAGCCAGGGCTTGAGGGGCACAAGCTCCTGTGCCAGACAGACACTTTACTGGCAGGAAGTCACGGGACAGATGACTGTTTCCCCGGGGAAAAGTCAGTGAGTTTCATGTCCCCTACATCTCATTTTCCTCTCTTCTAGTAACCTGATCCTGAATTCCAGCCCAGGGATTGATGTCATTCATTCATTCATTCATTCACTCATTCATTCATAGAGCCTACAAGCAGATATCTGAATGCGAGAGTTACTGAGAAAGAAAGACTCCTTTCCCTCTACTCTTGCTATAGAAATGGTCAGAGAAAGTTTTAAGACTGAATCTGTAGCCAGGTAGAGTGGTTCAATAGTCCCAGGACTTGGCAGAGTGAGGTAGGAGGATTGTTATGAGTTCTGGCTCTGCCTGGAGTGCGTTTGTGGCTGTTTCTTTTTTAGACAAAGTCTCCCTGTGTTTCTCAGGCTGCTTTTAAATTCTTGGCTTAAGGTACCCTCTGCTATAGCCTCCTATGAGAGTGAATTTATAAACAGATTTTCAGTAAGTAGATCCCCCCCCCCATTTGAGGAAGCCACCAGGTTCCTGGGGCTTGGAGCTGGGGGCTGACACAGACCTTGAGCTCAGAGGGGCTTTCATACCCCTGGGCCTGGGAGGAGGGCATGGTTACTGTGTACTGGCCTCAGGGTGGCCACAGAGCTGTATGAGGAAAAATCTGAGCTGACTTCCAGGGAGAAGGGTGGGTTATATGAGGCCCCAGGCATGGTCCTGGGTCTCAGGTCTCTAGTTATTAGATGGGCTAGCTGTCACCCCTGGCTGGGGCTCTGAACCTGTGGCTGGAATGATGCTGGCCTGTTGCTGGGCATGCTCAGTGAAGCATGGCCAGGTCATTCTTCCGACTGTCTGTCTCCACTTTCAGGAGCTGTTTCCCCAGTGGAGGAGGTCATTATCCTTGTTCTATGGAGAGGAAGAAGGCAGATTCTCAGGGAAGCAGCCGGCTTATGTGGTAGCACTGGGAATGTTTGTTTCTTGGAGGTCCCTAGTTTCCCTAGTCCCGAACTCTGGCATCTTACACTGCCCCACCCCCGACATTCTAGCAGCTTGGTGACCTAGAAATGAAGCGGAAAACTCATCATTTCCTTGATGAGGGTGAGTGTGTGGGGATGGGCAAGGTTGACCGTTTCCTCCTGTTTAGATCTCCCATAACTTCCTGGTGTCCACCACTGTACAAGCGGCAGTTGGTCTTGTGTGTCATCAGCATCCCTGTCTTTAAGGCTTCTCTGCCTCACTGAGGGACCCCCTTGCATGTGTCACTGAGCACAGTGGAGCTCTCAACAGCCCATACTTCTACAACTGCCTTGTAATTCTTGATCTTTCTTCTGTCAGGGTACAAGGCTTTACAGGTAGGTCTAGGCATGGGTCTGTGGGCAGTCTCCCAGAGGACCACATTCAGTCTTGGTGGTGGGAATTTTGTCATTTCCTTACCCAGCTGCTCTTATGGTCACTTCCTCTGCTGGCCAGAGGAACATAGCCAGGATGGGAATGGAGAAAGGAACCAGGAAGGATGTGAGAATGAGTCCTAGGCATGACCCCTCAGAGACAGTACTATTCTCAACTCAGCCCAGCCCCAGCTGCACACCATCTCCTGAACTCTTAACAGTGACACCTAGAAGCAGGTTTCCTCACTGTTGATTTAGTGACAAGGACTTTAGGGCTCAAAGACTTTAGGTGAACTGTCCCAGGTCACCTCTGAAACAGTCATGTGAGAGTTTGAAATTGGATTACTTACTCTGGGCCTTAAGATTCTAACCACACTCCAGAAGGACCATAAGAACAGGATAGTCCTGAGTTCCACAGCCATCCAGCACTCACACTCTGCCTAGGGTGCTTCATGGAGACTGCCATTTTGAAAGCAATACATGGATGGATATGAGGATGGATGGGGTGATTAAGTGGAGTAATGATGAAATGAATTTTGAGACAGATGGAAGAACGGGTGGGTGAATGGATGGAAGGATAGCTAGATGGATGAATTGAAGGATGAAGGGTTGGGGTTGATGGGAGGATGGATAGATTGAGTGAGGGATTGGACAGAAAAGAGAAGAAAGAAGGATGGAGGTGTAGCACGGTGGCTTTTATTATTTTATTACTAAACTTAATTATACACTCTAATTTACTGTATTTAGTACTTTTACCTCCCTTCCACCCTTCATTCCTCCCAAGCCCCCAACACTATGCAGGAGAGAAAGAGGGTTAGAGGGGGAAGGGATGTAGGTCTCTTTGAGCTACCTCCTGCTGATTAGGGTCGTTGGGTTCTTTGGGGGTAATACCAGTCTCAGTAGAAGTCCAGCAAACCAGGAGACAGTAGCAGGGAGAACAAGCAGGAGTTAGGGGGAGCATCAGCAGCCAGGAGAGCAGCAACCTCTTTCTTCTTTGTAGAGTCTTTTCTCTCCTTCTTTGTAGAGCCCCCCCCCCCCTTTCTCCTACTTCTTTGTAGAGTTCCCTTCTCCTCAGGGCTCTGGCTTTTTATTTCTCTCTCCCAAGTCCTCAGAGTTAAACTTGCTCAGTTGGCTAAGTCACACCCCAGCTAGCTCATGAGACAGTTAATACTTTACACCTGTGTCTTAAGCAGCCTCAAACCTGGTATTAAACAAAAACATTCTCATAATTGGTTATTTTAATAAATTCATACCACAGAGGGATATCTTGGGTGGTTGGATGATGGATGGATGGGTGGCAGGATGGAGAAATGAGGTGAATGGAGGGTGGGTGAATGAAGTAGATGGAGGGATGATATGTGGTGGGCTGGGGATTGTGTAAATGTCAGGATACGGTGCTGGAGCGTGGAGAGATGAGGTGGATGGAGGAATGGGTGGGTGCATGGATAGCATGATGAAGGGATGAATAGAGTGATGGGTAGATAAGTGACAGAATGGAGTGGATGCCTGATAGAGTGGATGTAGGGATAGGTGGCAGAATTGGGGGGTTGGGTGGATAGAGGGGATGGGCATGGAGATGCCTGAGTTCCTCTGTCTTTAGTGTTTGGCATCCGCCATGCCTTAAAGACCTACAGAGCACCTTCCTTGTGAAGCTGTGCCATCTGCCATCCTGATGCTATTTTACATGAGGGTACAGAGGGTTATTTACTGAACTAAACAATGAATGAGCAACAAGGGCTGCCATTAAGGCTTGAAAAAGGTATGGAAGAAGGAGGATTACAGTTGTGTGTTGCCTTTTCCTTTAGGCATGGCCTGGTGACAGTCAAGAACCCATTAAAATTGAAGACTTGGTCATTGAGGTAGCACTATTGGTGGGTCCTTTAGGTCTTTTGGGAGAAGAGGCCCCAGTAAACAGTCTTTGGGTTACTGGAGGCCATCTGTCTCTTGGAAGGTGCTCCCAGAAGTTCTGTGGAGGCCAAGCTTGCCTCTACCTTCTCCTGTTCCTGGATCAAGATGAATCACCTGTTTTCACCACGTATCCCCCACTGCCATCCACCTTGTACCATGAGGTAATGAGGTGGTGGTGGCCCTCACCAATCCTGTACTGTGCTGTGTGGGCCACCAACCTTTTATAGTGGGAGAGAAATAACTCCCTTCTCTTTGTAACTTGGATCCTCCACTGTCTTTGGTCACAAAGAGCTGACTGGAACACTCTACTTTCTTATACTTTGGAAGAGCTTGGCTTGCTTTCATGGGCCTTATGTCCAGAGCACATCACAGGTGAGGGTGGGAAACATTGCCATGACCATTGCTTACTCTCTTGTTATGTATCCATGGACCTCCCAGCTCTCTGCTGGAACATGCTGATTATTAATAGGGAACAAGGATGGGAAGGAGAAAGAATAATAAGCAGTGAGAAACCAAAGATAGAAAGTGAGGGAAGAAGGGCTGGAGAGACGACTCAGCGGTTAAGACCACTGGCTGTTCTTTCAGAAGACCTGGGTTCAATTCCCAGCACCCACATGGCAGCTCACAACTGTCTGTAAATCCCAGATTTGACACCCACACACAGACATACATTCAGGCAAAATATCAATCCAATAAGGTAAATAAATAAATCTTTAAAAAGAAAGTGAGGGAAGAGTCATTCGCTGAGTTTGCATGTAGGGTCTTAAGATAGAAAGCAACACAAGTGACCAAGAGACAGGATGGAAACAGATCTGATTAACCAAAGGCCCTGAAAGTTATTTTTAGAAGCTAGGAAACACATGGCTGGGAGAAGGAGAAAGGAACCTTTGGGCCAATGCCTTATTTGGCCCAGAACAATATCTAACCATGTTTACAGTGGGCAAGTTTTGTTTTGTTTGAGACAATTTTGAACTCGATATATAGTTGAAGATAACCTTGAACTTCTGATCCTCTTGCTTCCACCTCCCAATTGCTGGGATCACAGCATATACTACCCTACCTTGTCAATGTGTGCTGGAAATTGAACTCAGGGCATCAGGTTCATTAGACAAGCACTCTTCCAATGGAGTCACACCCCCTGTCTGTGGTAAGAGTTTTATTTATTTTTTTTTTAAAGCTGAATCTTTTTGTTTAATCCAAGGTGTGGGGCTACTTCATTTAGTCCGGAAGTGTGATCAATATGTTCCTCGTACTCTAGCAGGGGTGTGGCTTAGCGGGCTGGAGGAAGTTTAACACTGAGGATTTGGGAGAGGAATAGAAACCCTGAGCCCTGAGGGGAAGGGGTAGGAGGCTCCAAAGGAGGAAGAGGTTGCTGCTCTCCCAGCTGGTGCTCCCCTGCACTGCTGTTGGTTCATCCTTCTACTTTGTTATCTGGTTTGCTGGTTTACTGGACAACTTTATATCCTGACTACTGAGTTTGGCATTGCCCCTAAAAAGAATCTGACAACCCTTATCAGTAGGAAGTAGCTTAAAGAGACCTATGTCTGTCCCTTTCACTTCTATCTTTGTCTTCCACCTAGGGTTGGGGGGTTGGAAGGAAAAATAATAATAAAGCCACATTCAACACCTGTCCATATTTGTTTGTTTGAGACAGTTTTGCTGACCTTGAACTCAAAATCCTTTCCCCTCGGTTTCCTTAGTGCTGGGATTATATGTGGAAGCCCACACCTGGCTTCTATGAACACTTTTAACTGGTGAATCTGGATCAGACTGGCAGAGTTCCCAGAAATCATGTAGCAACGAAAAGTTGGCACTCTTGCTTGTCTGTGTAGTCTGTGCAGTTACGAGGGTCAGCTGGGGCAGCCCAGCAGACTGTATCTAGCTGTGTCACAGGGAGACGGTCACTGCAGTGGGCACAGCTGGATAAGACAGTGATCTGGATAGACGATGGGAAGAGCTAAGACCTGGAAGCTGTTGAGGGCAGAGCCGTGCTTCTGTTGTGAGAAAGTCCATCTTGTATTCCAAATGGACGTAGAGACAACGGAGAATCATCAGAGTGCAGTGCAGTTAGACTCTTGGTACCATGACCTCACTCCTTATCTGTCAGTGGCCACAATCCAGAGGTGGGATCTTGTCACTGAAGGTGGGGTTGGTGGGCTTCATAGATGTGAGAGGTTGGACTAGAATCTGGAAGATGTCAGCATAGAGCGGTTAACCTCCTAGGGACTGGTTGATAGGCAGGTGCCTTCTGGGAAGGCAGTTTTCATGTTCCCGTCAGGTATAACATGTGGGGTGCGTGCTTCAGATTGGAGAACACCAACATGGGCCTACTAGACCTCAAGTTCAGGAGGAAGAGCAGATTGGCCTTCATCCTATCGTGCCTGAGGAGGGTGTCCATGAACAGCATTGATGGAAACTAAGATTCAGCAGGGAGTGAGTGGCCTGTGGCCGTGGTCAAGGCCTTTGCACCAGGATCCTGAAGCCTATGCTTCCTCAGGCAAATTAGAATCTTCGCAAGTCTTTGTGGAGTTTGCAGGGATTGGGAGACATCCAGAAAAGCCATCAGGGTTTGCACGTGTCTCCCAGAATGGAAGCTTCCAGCTTCAACAGGAATGGCTTCAGCTGCTGCTTGGGGAAGGCCAGGTGGGTAGGATTCAATTTCCCTTGAACGCAGCTTTTGAACCTGCAGGGCCTGTCTGTCCTCACCAGCTACTGAGACCAGATTCTTCTAAAAGAAGCCTGAGCCATTCTCAGAGGACGTTCTCACTGGTAAGTCCTATTAATTCCTCACATCTGTGTGAGATCTTCAGGAACGATGTGGTTCTGCCCTGTCCCCTAGGCTCCAGGTGGCGATCCCTGCTGGTGACTTAGGTGTTGCAGTTGTGGCCCTGCAGGTGGCGCTGAACCACTGCCCTTTCCACAGGCCTGTCCGTCCCTGACCTGTGGTCTCAGGCTTTGATTCTCCTCTTATACAAGGATTCGCCAAACCCACTGTTGATTTAGGGATCTGGAAAGCCTAACTTAAAATTAAGTAAATACAAAACTTGGGAGTCATTGCCTTTCAAATATGAGTCGCTCTCTGTGACAAGTGGCTTGGTAGTATCTGGATTTTAGCTGCTGCTTAGTGACCCTTTTAATATTCTCACTTAGGAAGAGCAGGGTCCCTCCTGTCCCCGGCCTGGGTTAAGGAAAATGGACCGGCAGTTAGAGCGCTCCCCAGATTGTCCCTACTCTGTTGCTGTGCCTGGACATGTCACCTGGAGCTTGAGGACACACGTGTTTTGCACCTTTAGCTCTACTGTTTGTAGATCCTGGTGTAGTAGGGTACATGTGAGATGCTAGTGCCCGGTCCTGGCTGTGCATTTGGCTGGGGATATGCCACTCTGACCTAGCATCCCTATGTCGTAGCTAGAGAAGAAGCGTGTTCTCATACCATGTCTCCCCAGGTGTGCACTGATCACTGGGACCACATGGCTTTGACATGGTGCCAAGCTTCTGGGAGACTTTCTCTGGGCACATATGCCAGCTCTCAATAGAAAATCAGGCATGGTGTCTGACAGAGTACATGGTTTAGCTTATTTATATCCTAGTATGGCTAATTTACAAGGGTGTTTTGGCATGAGAAGTAGTTGTTTATGTTTTGAAGTTAGCATGCCCTGGAGACCCCAAGTCTTTGTTGTGACAAAAGGCCTGATTCTAGGCTATTCAGACCCATGGCCAGACCACAGCCCATAGAGATAGAAACAACATAGTGCCTGCCTGTGGGCTGTACCTCACCCCTGTGGGCTGTACCTCACCCCAGAGGCACCATACAGAGGTCAGAGTGGGGAGGGGGTGACCCATGGACATCACAGAGCTAAGGGATATAGATCTTGGCCTCCTAGACCTGTTTCCTCCCCAGAGCTGTGCCAGGGTATAGAGATGCCTCTCACCAGAAAAAAAAAAAAAAAAAAAGCTAGGGTAGGACCCACTTAGCTTTTCTTTGAGAAGGAGCCTGCAGGTCTGAGACTCAACAGCCACCAAACATGGAGCTGAGTTAATGTCAGGCATCTGGGAGGCATTACTCTTCCTTGACAGCCATCTTCAGGAGCCTGGAATATGATCTCTGGGAAGGGCTCAGAACCCTTTTCAAGAGAGTCTGAAATACTCAGGACCTTTCTTACTATTCCTTGCCAACCTCCAATGCCATCTCTTCATCTCTATTTCCCTCTAAGCCAGTATCTTCCTCGTTGGGGTGTGTTCTCCTGCACCAGCCATGCATGTTCAGTGGCTGCCGATTCTTGGGATGCCTCTCGGGCCATTGAGCACTCAACTTTAATTCCATACAGCTTTCTGCCTGGTAAGGAAGGTTCCCTGTGCTCTTTCATTCTGTCTGGACTCTCTGGCCTTGCCCCATGGGCTCCTCCTGCAAGGCTGGGCAGCCATCCAGACTGGAGCCTCCAGGTTCCTTGTAGGTCCCAGATACAGGTGAGCCTGGCCAGGCTCCTCCATGTTTCTATGAACTCAGCAGTGATCTCTAGGGCTTGGTTTGACCCTGGTCTCATGGGTGGTGGGTCATAGTGGCCTGAGAAGGATGTTTTTGTGTGTCCCTGGTGGGGCTGACCTGCCTCCTGTCCCTTCTCACCTCTACCTGCCACCGGTGTCTTTGTCTTTCTCAGCTGTAGTAAGGAGACCTTCAGTGAGGTTTCCTTACACACCAGGAGCCAACTTTGAAGTTCTGATGATGTGTCTGGGGTTCAGGATATGGCTGCTGTGGAATCCTTGGGCTTTGCCTGGACATGTTTCATGTTCTGCTCTGTGAGACACAAACACAATGACATCCCAGGTCCAGTATCCATCCACCCTCTCCCTATGTTCTGAAAATGTCCAGCTAGTTGGCTCTCCCTGAGGGAATGACCCCCATGGCTCCAGCTGTGTGCTGTGGCTAGTTCTCTGTCTTGCTCTCATATCCAGAACTGACATCTGCCCAGGGAAAGCCTAGGAGTTGTATCTTGCAAGGTTGGGACACTGTGCTGTCTGCAAGCAGGATAGCAGTCAGGGCATCTAGAAGTTGCTATTGTCTACTCTCCTTGTCCTGAGGACCTGAGTTCCATCCTTTCTGGCCAGGCAAGTGTAGGAGATGTGTCTCTGCAACTCTGCTATGCTAGACATGATCTTGCCCAAGTGGAGCCATCTGTTATCAGGCTGAAGGGGAAGAAGAAAAGAAATTATGGGCCATCATTATTTCTGGGACCAGCATCTTAGCTCTGATTGCCTCCAGGGAAACCTGGTCTGGACCAATGGCCCCCCAAGCTGAGAGTAGGGTTTGGTTATGAGTGTCTCCAGGAAACCCAACATCTTTGGCTCTGTGCTGTGTGGCCTTCATGGATCCAGCTAGCAGCACCATGGCCCCTGCTTATTGCTCTGGGGGAACCTCTCATGTTCCCTTTCCTTCTCATTTTGGATTGAGCCCACCAGGACCAGGTTAAGGGGAACAGGCACATTCAGAAGCTTCTACACAAGGGGCATGAATTCACCAGAAGCTGCTCAGGTCTCCCTTTGCTTCCTAAGGGTAGAGAAACCCCTGCATTCTTAGCTCTCAAACACTTTCTGATCTGTCAGATGGGAATGAAGATGCAATTACTTATTTATGAGTGAAATTAAAAAAGGCACATTAATAAATTATGCAAATCCATTTTTCTGAAAATATGATGGCAAAAATTAGTTGACATATTAGAAATGCTGTGGTTTTTATATTGTGATTGCTTGTTCTTTTAAGGCAGAATGCATTTTAAATAGCCCAATGGATTGTCTAATTAACCACTTTGTTTACATAGAGATCATGCCTTGGAGAGTAGGGAGGGCCCCTCCACAGTCAATGGGAAAGTTCTTCGTGTCTATGGAGGTTATTCCTGGTAATGGGAGCCTCCAATAACAACTGGGTTCAGCTTGAACTGTGCAGTCAGTGCTGACTGGAGTTGGAACCTCACCAGGTGCTCAAAGGCCTCTGATAGCGAACTGATTTTGGGGATGGTTTCATTCCCCTTTGGGAAAAATTGTAGACCAGTGCCGCCAGCCACCAGTACAGATCCTATGGTGAGCAGTATGCTGCCAGGAGCCTTTATTATCTGGTTCTTTGTCTGTCATGACTGTATGCATGTATGTATGCAAGCTGCCCATTCTACTATGAAGTCTGCATGCTGCGTGGGGCTGCTCTTAATTCCTCCAACATAATCTGTAAGGAGCTGAGAGGCCACTCTTCAGAGAAACTGAGCAAGTGTCAATATGTCACAGCACCAAGAAATCCCCAGGAAGCCAGCAGGCTTGTCTATGGATGGATGAAGGAAGTGTGCTGTGTATGCACAGTGGAATACTACACAGTCCTCAAAAGAAGGGACTCTTGCTGTATGTGACAGTGTGGATGGAACTGGAGGTCTTTGAGCTCTGTGAACCCTTATCCAAGGAAGCAGAACAGTCAGATATGTGCATGCAGAGAGCAGAAGGATGGGTCTCTCAGCTGGGAGGAGCTGAGTGATGCTGGTTCAGGGTACAGGGACCCTCCACAGGTGGGCGAGGGCTGGGGATGAGCTCTGCAGTGTGCTGGCCACAGGTGGGTGAGGGCTGGGGATGAGCTCTGCAGTGTGCTGACCACAGGTGGGAGCAACTGGGGATGAGCTCTGCAGTGTGGTGACCACAGGTGGGTGAGGGCTGGGGATGAGCTCTGCAGTGTGGTGACCACAGGTGGGTGAGTGCTGGGGATGAGCTCTGCAGTTTGCTGACCACAGGTGGGTGAGGGCTGGGGATGAGCTCTGCAGTTTGCTGACCACAGGTGGGTGAGTGCTGGGGATGAGCTCTGCAGTGTGCTGACCACAGGTGGGAGCAACACCCTGCAGCTCCGACTTCACTGAGAGAGCAGTTCTCATTGCACACAGAGCACACCTGTGTGACATCAGGTGCATTCATTTACCTCCCTGTGACCATTTAACAGTTACTTGTGTAAAAAAAAAAATCCCAGACATGTATCCCTTGAACAGGAACAGTTTCACTTTGATAATAGTACCCTAAAACATTGGGGAAATAAGAAAAACAAAACAAAACAAAAAAAAACCCCAAACTGGGTGAAACCTGCCCCACCATGAGCAGCTATTGCTATTTGTTTGAAGGAAGGTGGTCCTAAAGCCCTTCTGCTTGGCTATTGCTCTATGAGGAGGACTGGGACAGGCTGTGGAGGTTTGTGTATGGTCTGCCCTCCTCTTCACTGTAACAATCCAGTGCTCACACACCTCAGCTGGGCTGTGCTTTAGATCAAGGGGTGTTGGCACTGGAAGGGTTCTTCTTGCCATCCATTTGCCAGGCTTGGAAGAAGTCATGTAGGATGTGCCTATGGGCTTGCCAGCCTATGGAGTCAGGTCCAGCCTCCACTGAGCCAGGGGATAGTTCCTGCCACTCAGCATTCAGTAGTTGTGTATCTTGTGCCTGCTCAGATTCTGGGTGAGTGGCCAGGGTTCCCCACCTTTGACAGGCTCTGAAAGATGTGCATGGGATAACAGCCTCCCTGGGCACAGAGCATTTCAGTGAACAGATTTCAATTGTGACGGTAGTCTCTAGTTTAAAACATGGCTTTATTATAAAACAGAAACTTGTTCATTATAGAGGGCTTGCAAAACGAAACAAAACAAAACAAAACAAAAAATCAAACCAAAACAAAAAAAAACAAACTGAAACACACAAAGAAGAAAACTAAACCCAAGCCATCCATCGTGACTGTCCAGAGACAATCCTGTTAATTTTTTTTTTTTGATGGATTTCCTTTCTGAATTTCTACCTTCTTGAGATTGTTATGTGATAAACATAGGACTCGGGTCCAGGTCCTCTCTGGATCTGAAAATAGAACGGTAGACTCCCAATTAAAGGTTTGTTCATCATGAGAAGTAATAAATTTTAAGCAGGTTGCACGTGTGGGTTGTCTGTTCTGTTCTCTGCTTACTGAATGATTGATGTCATGAATACAAATGCACTGCTCGCTCCTCCATTGTCCCCTAATTAAAACAGAACTCAAAGCAGGTCCAATGTGCTGAGTGGTAGGACTTGTAAATTTAACTTTTGAAGGATGAGAGGGAGGAGCCAAGGAGCCCCTGGGGAAGGTGGGATGCTACAGTGAGTGTTTAATGAGGAACTTCTGTGCTCTGAGAGAGCCTGGTGGATGCTGGGAAAGCTTTTTGGAAGAGGTGCATTAATTATTTAAGCGCAGGCCCAGAGCTACAGGGTTGCCTTAGCAGGAGGGCAATTAGTGAGGCCTGGCTCACAAGGCCCATTCCAAGATTTTTCTGGCTCCTTTTTTCCCCCAATAAGGCCACCTACTGGGGGTCAGTCTAGCTCTGGTTGCTGGGGTGAGCCCTCCCTCTTGGCTATGCATTCCAAGTGGGTGGGCTGACAGCACCGTCACTTGGGAGGGGGTTGGAACCTGAGACTCCACCTGCTCTGAGGTCCTCCAGATGTCCTTCTCCCCAGCTTTGATAATTACCTCTCAGTTTTCCACAGAGGACTCGCCTGGAGGGGAGTTGCTACATCCACATCTGATCCTGGCTGACTCTTGTGCAGCCACACCTCTGTGGCCAAACTCGATGTGGAGATACTGAAAAACTGGGTCAGTGGGATGATGGCATGCTCCTAGCTGGGGTGATTGTCAGCATTCATCAGAAACACATTGCTAATGCGATCTTATTTAAGTGAGTTGTAGGTGTGGCAGTGACCTGGGTAAACCGTGCATTTCATGATGCAAAAAATACGTTAATTCTAACTTCAAAAGTCCCCTTTGTCTTTTCAAACCCAACACTATTCAAATCCAAAGTCTCTTCTGAGATTCAAGGCAGTCCCTTAATTATGAGCCCCTATAAAGCAAATCACCTATTCCCAACATGTAATGGTGCCAAGTAAGCATTTCTATTAAAAAAAGGGAAAAAACAGGCAACAATGAATGTTCTAACTAAAGCAAGACCAAAACCCAGCAGGGAAAACATCAGCTCCATGTCCAGCATCTGAGACTCATAATGTAATCACCTGGGCTCCAAGAGCACAGGTAGACCCCACTTCTCTACCTCAGTTGCCTGCAAAACACACAACCTTCTTTTTTTTAATAATTTATTTTTTATTTCTTCAAGTTACATCTCAATCACAATCCCCTCCCTACTCCCCCCTCCAGTCCCACCCTTCCACCCTCCTCTCCCTCAACCCCCCATCCTCTTCCCTTCTTTTTTTTTGTTTTTTTAGTTTAAGGTATTTCTTTTTTTCCCCCAACAGCTCTCCCTTTCAGTCCAAAAAATGGTTCTTTTTTCTTATAACTATAAATACAATACAAAACAACAGAAATAAATAGGCCACAATTATAAGAGTTATATGGCTTAGCGTACATTCCCAATGTCCAGTCCATATGTATTTGGCACCTGACTTTAACATTCTACTATCTAACCATCTCCATGAGTTTAAAGTTCTATATCTAACTCAGCTTTCATACTAACTTGCCTCATAATTTTAAAAATATCTTCTTAGATCCAGAACACCCTTTTGATTCCTGCCTTTCTCTTGGCAAGAAAAACCCCTTGCTTCAACTGTAGACAGACTTCTGTCCAAAAAGGACAAAATTTGGAAGCAGATAAGTCGACAGCATAGCTCTGCCAAGACAGGGTAGGTAAGTCCTTCATAATTCCTGCTCTACAATCAATGTCTCTCAGAGAAACGGGGCCAAAAGCTGAAGATTGATACTGTAATGTATGGAGAGAAAATGGGAACTGTCCAGGCAGCCACTGGTATGTCATTTCTTAGTTTTGGAAGCTGCAGGCCCTGCACTTCCTGTATAATCAGATATATTTATCCCTCTCAGGTCTCTGAGGTGGTTGAAGAATAGATATAGCTAGAGTCTTATAGTTAAATTTTGAGTTGTTTAGGAATCACACAACCTTCTTTTAGGCTGGTTCCATACTATGTTTGCAGCTTTCCTCAGTGGAGATCCCCATGGCCCCAGCATCTCCAACATTCTAGAATCTCTACTACAACCTAGGCTTTATCTTTGTAGCTCTGTCTGATGGCTTCTCAGGGCCCTCCTTGCAGCCACACATTGCCTGGACCCAGCTGCTTTTGGAAACTATGGAGCAAGCCTCCATGACCCCCTCAATCTTGTATCTTTCATGTCCTAAAAACCAGTACTACAGGAATGATGCTGCTAAGTTCTGTTGATGGCTCAAGGTGCATCCTAGTCCCCTTGATCCACAGCTACATCAGCTTCTGTGTACAGACCCTGAGGAAACACTTGTCTGGGCAGTTGCTTTTGAGGAGCAGGGCCCCACTCCAAGCTACGTTCTCAGTTGATGCTCTCTCCCTTCAAATAAATTTAGATCCTTACAAAATAGGGATGAGAGTTGGAGTTTTGTCCTCAAGATAACTTTCCTATTCTTCCAGTACAGCATGTGAGGTTTCTCTTCAGTGGTGTGGCTGGCTTTCTCTTACAATTACAGTTGCTTTCTCAGCACAAGCTTAAGTGTTGTCCTGTCTTAAAAATTTCCCCACCAAACAAATTAGTCCATTATTTTAAAATTCAACTTCATTGACGTTTTTAGGATATGGGAAGAATGAAGTCAGATTCTTTTTTTTCCCCCTATGGAAAAAAATTTAAATTAACACTTAGTATTAATTCAGGTTACATCTCAATCACAGCCCCTCCCCTCCTCCCCTGCCAGTCCCACCCTCCCATCCTCTTACCTGCTCTCCCACCTATCCTTCTTCTCGGTGTGGGGGCCCCCCACATATTAGCTTCCCTCAATTCATCAGTCACATGAAGGCCAAGAGCTTTCTCTTGCTCTGGGGCTGGACATGGCAGCTCAGCTAGGGTAAAGTGTCCCACTAACAGGTAACAAAGTCCATGACTGTGACTGACCCCCCCCCCTTGGTAGGGAATCTGTATGAAGACCAAGTTGCCTATCCTCTATATTTGTATGGGGGGGGGGTCTAGGTCAAGTCTAGGCTACTTTTTTCTTTTTGTTTTTTTGGTTAGTGTTTCAGTCTCTATAGGCCTCTAGGGATCTAGCTTGGTTGGGTCTATTGATCTTCATGTGTTGATCTTACCCCTCTGGATCTCTCTATTCCTCCTCCCTCTCTTACATAGGACTCCCAGAGCTCCACCTAATGTTTGAATGTATGTCTCAGCATCTGTTTTGATCTGCTGTGGCATGGAATTTCTTGTAGGAGTTATGCTAGGTTCCTGTTCCTTTGGGTCTGTGGGTTGTTGGATAGTTATCCTGTATTATATGAAGCCAGATTCTTGGTCAAAATATCACACGAATGTCCTGCATTCTAATTCCTGATAGTCTTGTTCTTTGAAAACTTATGACCCAGGCTTCCATTATCCACATTTATGTCATCATTCTTGTTTTATAAGCTCTCATCAGAGTTGCCCATTAAGGTCTGCTTCTAGCATACTTAGGGTTTTCTAGTCCAAAGTACCGAACTCTTCCACATCCAGTTCTAAAACAGTCCTAAAGGACTAGGAAGTGCATGGTAAGACTTATCACAGCAACAACCCCACTTCTGATACCAATTTTTCTGTCTGTCTTCTTTTTCCTGCTGTTGACAATACTCTGACAAAGGCCACTTAAAAGAGAGAGGTTTATTTTGGCTCACAGTTTAATGATACAATCCGATACAGCAGGGAAGTAAACATGGCAGGAACTTGAAGCAGTTGGTCCCATCGTAGTTATTATTAGGATGTCGATGGTGATGAATGGAATTGCAGGGCTCACTTTCTTTTCTTCCTACTGTCTATGATCCCAGTCTAGGGAATGGTGCTACTCACTGTGGATGGATCGTCCACCTCAGTTAACCTTACCAAGACAATCTCTCTTGAGCATGACACCCAGAGGCCCACTTCCTGGACGCCTCTAGATTTCATCAACTTGACAACTAAGATTAAACATCACATAGTGACATCTATAGCTAGCAAGCCAGCATCACATTTGGTATCGGGACAGATAGACTGAAGGAACAAATGGACGACCTACAAAAATTAGGCCTAAATCTGTGTGTGGAGAGAAAATGGAATTCAATTTTATTTCATATCATATGCAAACATTTACTGATATAGATCATAGATCTAAATGGAGAAAGTAAAGGGATAAACATCCAAAAAAAAAGACATAAAACAATCCTGTGACCTCAGAGAAAGCAAAAACTTCCTAAGACAAAATACACGAAAAAAAGTTTAATAATTTGGATTTGATCAAAAATTCAGTTTGAATAGACACTTCATAAAAGTATCTATACTAGATAAATGTAATAAACATTCAAAAAGCTCAGCATCATTATTTTGGAAAACAAATGAACATTGATGATATTACATTTCATTATATACCCCTCAGAATAGATGAAATATATAAGCCCGAGAAAGCAAGTGTTGGCAGGAACATATAACCACTGGCGCCATACACTGTTGGTGGAATAGAAATGATCACAAGTTTGGAAAACAGTTTAGTATTTTCTTGTGAAGATGAGCATACACTCAAAATATGACCCCCACATATATTCCTACGTATTTACTCAAGAAGAAAACAGAAGGCTGGATATATGGCTCAGCAGTTAGGAGCACTTTCCAACACCCATATCAAGCAGCTCACAACTGCCTATAACTCCAGCTCCAGGGGATCTTATGCCCTCTTCTGGCCTGAGGTCCTGGTGTATACATAGTGTATATGTTGTATTCACTCAGACATGCATGTGTAAATAAGAATGAGAATAATTAAATGTTAAAGAAGACATCTACAAAGACTTCTGTCTTAGGGTTTTATTGATGTGAAGAGACATCATGATTTTTTTTTAATGGCAACTCTTTTTTAGATATTTCAAGACAAGGTTTCTCTGTGCAGTCCTGGAACTCAACTCTGTAGACCAGGCTGGTCTTGAACTCACAGAGATCCACTTGGCTCTGCCTCCTGAGTGCTGAGATTAAAGGTGTGGCCCACCATGCCTGGCCATTACAGACAGTTTGGAACTGCCATGTGGGTGCTGGGATTTGAACCCGGGCCCTTTGGAAGAGTAGTCAGTGCTCTTAACCACTGAGCCATCTCTCCAGCCCCTAAGGCAACTCTTATAAAGGAAAGCATTTACTTGGGTCTTGTTTATAGTTCATATGTTTAGTCCATTATCTTCATGAAGGGAAGCATGGCAGTGTGCTGGCAGACAGGGTGCTGGAGAGGTAACTGAGAGTTCTACATGTGGATTGGCAGGCAACAGGAAGAGAGAATCCCTGGGTCTAGCTTGATCATTTGAAACCCCAAAGCCTGCCCCCAGTGACACACCTACTCCAACAAGGCCATACCTCTTAATAGTGCCATTCCCTATGAACTTCTGGGGGCCATTTTCATTCAAACCATCACATTTTACTTATAAAGCTGCACATTGTAAACAACTACCACAGTCATGCACTGATGAATGAGGCCACCTTGGCATATGAAGAAGCAGAGTACTAGGAGATTCACACAGGGAGATTTGTGATTAATGTCAAAGCTCTCCAAGGAGAGACTGGAAGGACCACACCACACTGTTTTTGCTTGGGGACAGATGACTTCCACATTATCCTGTGGTTTTCTCCCTGTGCAGCTGATTGCCTATAAACATTATCTGTTCTTTCTGTGAAAAGGAAAGGGCATTTGAAAGCCTTGGGTTCCAGATTGAGTCTCCCAATCAACCAGCATTACCTTTGGAGTCTTCCCCATCTTGGCAACTGTACACACACAGATGCTGGGACCATACACAGTGCTGGCCTGTCCAGCAAGGAGGGGCTGCATGTGTGGGACAAGGACACACAAGACCCTAGGTTGGCTGACTGCTGGAGTGGATGGGCACTCTGTTTCAAGCTGAGTCGAGGAGCAGTTGCTCGCCTCGAGGGAAGTTTGACGGTTCCATGCTGCATGTGCAGACGCTGGGCCTGAGCAGAGGAGAGGAAGAGCCACTTTTCCAACCCCTATCTCACCTGCGCCTGCCCTGGGAATTCTCACCTGTCTGCAAGGGTAGCAGGTGGTGGGGGTCTCAGCCCCTGGGGCTGTGCACAGAAACATCATGGGACATGGGCTAGTTTGAGTCACACAATGGAAATAACACCTAACAGGTAAGCTAGTCATATTCACCCATGCGGCACTAGAGACGGCCAATGTTTAAAGTTACTATAATAGAAATAAAAACAGTGTGTGTGTGTGTGTGTGTGTGTGTGTGTGTGTGTGTGTGTGTGTG
>CAJQZJ010031773.1:2000130-2012341 GCA_907164525.1 Lophiomys imhausi
TGTGTGTGTGTGTGTGTGTGTGTGTGTGTGTGTGTGTGTGTGTGTGTATGGTGTGGTGTGTTTTCATGGTCCTCTTGTGCTTGCCAGATGTCCCTCTGTTATATAAATAAAAGTAACTGCAAGTGCCTTATGCTATAGCATAGATGTCTAGGAATCACATTGCTGGTTCCAGTGTTCTCTTGCTGCCTCAGTTCTTACCACTTTTGGGGATGTTACTCCAGACAACTTTGTGTGGTGATCTTTGCATTTACTTTGCTTCTTTTAAAAAATTATTTTATCGGGGCTGAGGGGGAGGAGGGTGGAAGGGTGGGACTGGAGGGGGGAGTAGGGAGGGGATTGTGATTGAGATGTAACTTGAAGAAATAAAAAATAAATTATTAAAAAAATTATTTTATCTTATTATTCTCTTATATATTACATTGCGACCACAGTTTCCCCTCCCTCCTCTCCTCCCAGTCTTTGCTTCTTAAAGTGAGCTTTCAGGAATATGGTCAACACTCTGAACACATAAAACCCTCTAAGGATTTGGATGAATGGTCATGCACTTGTGATAGTCCCTGGAAGACAAATAGAGCTGTTGAGTCAAAGTAAGGAGAGCTGGAAGGTCATGAGGGCCAGGGCCTCATGCATGAGTGCCGGTCACAAGGGCCATCACGGGGACTCTGGTGGACCATATCCTGCCCACAGCCCACTGAGAGATTCCTCACCATACAGGGCACCTACTCAGGAACTTATTGTCTTATGTTGGACAGACACTGTCCTATTTTCATTCTGTTGCTATGACAAAGCATTCTGACCATTGGCAGCTTGGGGAGGAAAGGGTTTATTTGGCTTATACTTCCAGGTCAGAGTTCATCGCTGAGGGAAGCCAGAGCAGGAGCTCAAGGGAGGAACTCAAAGCAGAACCTTGGAGGACTGTTACTTTCTGGCTTGCTCATGGGCATGTGTTCAGCTAGCTTTGATACAGTCTGTCCTCCTAGGGACGGTACTGTCCACAAGTGCTCTGGGCCCTCCTGTAGCAAGGCAGCTGTTACTAATTTGTATTGCATTAATTATGCATTCTGATTTTTTTTTTACTATATTTAATACCTCTACCTCCCTTCCACCCCTTGTTCCTTCCAACCCCCCAACATTATGCAAGAAGGTGAAAAGGGGCATAGTTCTCTCCAAGCTACTTCCTGCTGATTAGGGTCATTGGGTTCCTTGGGGGTAATACCAGTCTCAGTAGAAGTCCAGCAAACCAGGAGACAGCGGCAGGAAGAACAAGCAGCAGTTTTGGGGGAGCACCACGAGGGGGGGGGGAGCAGCAACCTCTTTCTTCTTTGTAGCCCCTTTTCTCCTACTTCTTTGTAGAGTCCCCTTCTCCTTGGGGCTCTGGCTTTTTATCCCTTTCTCAAAATCCTCTGAGTTAAATTTGCTCAGCTGGTTAAGCCACATCCCTGCTAGCTCACGAGACAGTTTTAATACTTTACACCTACGTCTTAAGTGGCCTCACACCTAGGATCAAGTAAAAACATTCTCATAATTGGTTTTAATAAACCCATACCACACCCTCCCACATCAATCACCAATCAAGACAGTTCTCCAGAGACATGGCCAGAGGCCTGTTTGATCTGGGCAATCCTTCGTTGAGACTCCCTGAGACGACTCTAGGCTGTGTCAAGTTGGCAGCAGAATAGGATAGACGTCCCTCTTGTGTCCATCCTTGTATCCAGGGGTTACTTCCTGAGATACCTAATGCAATCCTCTTCACTTACCTTGAGAATCTCCATATTGCTTCGACCTCTTGGAACATCTCTTAGAGTACTTGGCATTTGTGCTTCTGTCCCAGTGTCCACTCCAAAGCAAGGTTGTCCATCTTTGACGACAGTCTCTGCTGTTTAGCTGCATCTTACCACCTTGATTCTGCACTTCCACCATGAGATATGGCTTTCCCACCCCTGGACATGGGTGCTTTAAGCGACCTTTCAGTTTAGTATGGTGCTAGTACCCTTCCTCTAAGAGCTGAGGGTTTCTCCAGCAATGAGGGTTTCTGTGTCTGTATGGTTGATTATCTGTCCATGCCACCTGCTCGTCTCTGTGGGCTGAGAACGTGGAGAATCCTTCTGTACCGTGGCTGCGCATCTCAACCCTACTCTTTTTGTTGTCGTTTTTGTCTTTCAACTTTTGCTTTGAGGGATAATGGGTATTTTTCCACATGAAATCTACAGTCTTTTGAAGTTTTCCGTCATTTTCTTCCCGTTTCTACGTCTATTTCTACTTGAAAAGGACACGGTGACAGAATGGGAAGTCAAAACAGCGACCATCCTCAGGGGGTTAGAGAAGAGTTCGGTTCCACGAGGAACTGGTTTTGGGGATGGGGAGCACCTAGAGCAGTGGTTCTTACCTTTCCTAATGCTGTGGCCCCTTAATATAGTTCCTCATGTTGTGGTGACCCCCAGCCAGAAAAGTATTTTGTTGCTGCTTCATGGCTGTAATTTTGCTACTGCTCTGAATTGTAATGTAAATATCTGATATGCAACCCTTGTAGGAGTCGTGACCCACAGGTTGAGAACCACTGATCCAGAGAAATTGATTTTTGTGTCTGCTCTCAACCCAAGGCTGGCAGGTGTATGGTCATCCCTTCTCCTAGTTAGAGTCCCCATTCATTACGGGACAAGTGCCTGTACATCTGTCCACCTGATATCCAATTCCCATTCTATTTGTTACTTCTGTAGGTCCTCATGATAAAAATCATTCCAGCTTGTGATTTGTATGCCTAGTAGCACAACTGTCTTCATTTACTATTCAAATTTCTACCTCTTCTTTTTTAATTTCAGTAATGAAGATACTGATCATTGTGGCTTACAAGATTGGGTACATGTGGGATGGTATGGCCATAGATATTTTAGGACAGTTCCCCCTAAATTCCACCGCTGATACCACAGAAGTTAGATGTGATTTATAGGTGAACAAAGAACCATCATGCCAAGTCTTTAGGCAGAAGTAGGGTGAAATGAGCCAGGCAGGACGAGGTCAAAGGTCAGGTTCTGGGAGTAAGCATCAGGCTGTGTCCCTGGGTGTCTCATCTAGGCCACCTCACAGTGTTTGTGAAACCAACTTCATATCCCCTCCATAAACCTCTGGTCTCTGGGACTTGGTTGGTAAGGAAGATCCACGAGTAGCCTTTAAGAAGAGGTGTGTGAGTAAGCCACAGGCCACAGAGTGGGAGCATGTCAGGGCTGATGAGGGTTTTGATGGGTGATATAGATTTGCCATAGAAACCATGTTGTCAAGTCAGGGAAGGGTCCCTGGAGAGGAGGCATTGAACTGAGATATAAGCACTCAGAGATGGGGATCTCTGTCACAAGGAAATGGGTACATGTGAACAGGTGTGTGGCCATGGGAACTGTATACCTGAAGGGCAGTAGGAAAGCCTGGAACTCATTCTCATTCTCTGAGAGCCTGCTTAACTTATAAGTAATTCCCACAATGAAAAACTCATGATGCATTTTCTAAAATAGGGGGCAAGAAACACTATGGACAGCTGGCATACAACAAACTCAAGAGGCTGATGTGTATGTGTGTGTACATGTGTGTGTGTGCATGTGGGTATATATGTATGCTTCTGTGTGCATACTTACATATATATATGTACATACATATGTATGTGAATGCATGTTTCTTTATAGAAGCATTACTTATGCATGCATATGTGTACATATATATATGCATGCATGTGGGGATACATATATGCACAATACATATGTGCATAATACATGTGTTTTGTGCGTGTGTGTGTGTACTGAGAAAATTCATGTTCTCTCTCTGGCCAGTAAGGGTCGGATGCGAGATGGTTGAGTGCCAGCATTAGCCTAGTAGCTGGGGTGGCTGTCTCTACCCCATCTCCTGTGTGCCTTTGGGGATTTGTATAGCTGGCCCTGTTGTCCCACTCATCTTCATGAAGGTACAAGTACAGATGAGGAGCAAAGGTCAGCTGGTCACCATGGTGACTACCAAAGCCTCCTAGCCAGGCCCTTCAAGGCTTTGTGTTCTCTGTGGCTGTGGTCTGCTTCTCACGCAGATTGCCCAAAAGGGCAATTTGCATCAGAGAATCTGAGGACAAGAATCATGAATATTTTTGGAATAATGGAGTCTTAATGCTGGCCTGGCTGGACCCTCGAGGAGCTTCACTTTGATGGGGAGAGTGGGCTTGGATTGGTCCACCTCTGACCGCAGTGGGAGGCATTTGCACACAATGGGAAAATTTTCTTCTCTGGGGCCAGTCTCACCCAGCTGGGGAGGTGGGGCACCATATCACAGGGGCTCAGAGGTTGAGGTGCCCATGGAGGCAGGGACCTTGCCCTTGGCTCCTGGCAGGGATGAGGGGCTTGATGCAGCTCCACAGTCTTCTAAAGCCCCTGTTCCAGGAAGGGTGAGGACCCAGAACTGGCCCTTCACAGTGGTTCTGAGAACTGAGTCATGCTGTCCATAAATATTTCTCTTCATTGGTGGGATGACAACTGAAACTTGTGCAAAGGAGACAGGAAGAGGGGATGGGGCCAAAGAGTGGCAGAGGAATAGGGAGCTCCGTTTTGTTCCTGGAGCTTTCAATGTTGGGTCTGTGCACACTGGGAACTCACCAATCATTTCTTGAACAAATGGAAGGGTGGCATTACGTCAGCAGAGCTGACCACCAGGCTTATTTATCCTTCATGTGTTTGAGTCTTGGACTTGGCATCTCTCTCTCTCTCTCTCTCTCTCTCTCTCTCTCTCTTGGTTTTTCGAGACAGCGTTTCTCTGTGTATCTCTGGCTGTCTCAGACCCACTTTGTAGATCAGGCTGGCCTTGAACTCATGGAGAAATGCCTGCCTCTGCCTCCCAAGTGCTGGAATTAAAGGCATGTGCCAATTACAGACAGCTGTGAACTGCCATGTGGGTACTGGGATTTGAACCCAGGTCCTTTGGAAGAACAGCCAGTGCTCTTAACCACTAAGCCATATCTTCAACCCAGACTTGGCATCTTTTGAAGCAGATGCTTGGGAACTCAGCCTGGCCCACACATCTCTGCCCACAGCAGAGCTTCACTTGGGACTCACTGAAACCAGCACAGGGGTCTCTAGGGAGGCAAAGTCTGAGGCTGTGGGGGCAACTCTGGTGTCCTTGGGTGGGAAGATTCCTGGGTTGTGAGAGGCAAGGTCAGGTACTCAGACAGGGTATTGATGATGCCACGTTTGTGGGGGGCTCTGTGTGGCTTGGAGACTCAGGCCTGCCTGAAGGGTTTGTCCCACTGACCGTGGTTCTGGCCTGGCTGTTATGCAGTGCTGTTGCTCTCAGAGCCCTCTCCTGTCACCTTTTCTATATCCAAGAGAGTGGGTGTTGTGTTCCCCTTCCTAAGAAAGGACCGTGAGCCATAGCATGAGGGCAGTAGCTCTGCTGGGGGTGCCAAACCTGAGCCCCTCTCTGTGTAGACAAGTTAGAGTGGGAAAAATAAAGATGCATTTTAATAACTGGACAGCTTCCTTGTTAAAACATGGCTCACCTTTCTTACATGTCTAAACATAATCTCATTTATTCAGGAAAAGGAAAGGTGCATTCTGTTCATCCACAGGTGGACATTTGGTGATAGTGACCACTTGAGGGCCAGGTACCTCAACTGCAATGATGAATGTAGTCTGTCCCTATAGGCTGGGGGACAGCTGTCTTGCTCAGCCCATGATGCTGGGTTTCCATGTACCTCGTGCTTCCAAAGATGGTTGACTTAGCAGCACCTGAAAGAGGCTCAGCCTAAAGTCCCCACATCCCAGGAAAGCAGCTGCGAGACCACCCCAGCGCTCTCCATGGAGGTCTGTCCTACAAGGGAATTCTAAGTGGAATTGACAGGTGTCTCAAATGGGGCCTGTCAGACATCAGTGCACTTCCTAAGCACTCTTTGGTTCAGTCTTTCAGACTTACATACTTTTATTTCTTGTTTTTAATTTTTAAGGGAAATAGCTATGCGGGATCTCATGAAGTCTCATCAAAATCCTGAAACTGGAACGCACAAGCAACCAGGAGTATACTTCTGATCCAGACATTTCACTGTTCTTGAGGGATAGGCAAGTTCTCCATGGGGGTCACAGGCTATGTCCACTCGGTGCACGTACCCCTGGGTGACTGCCACTGTTGGCAGCTCTTTAGGGCATCTCCTCACCCACCCAGGAAAAGGAGAGAGATGCACACACATCTCAAGATGCCCAGAGCACCAGATTCAGAAACACCAGCCAGGCGTATAATTGCACTTGGAGTGAACCAGGGTGATAAGCTTATCCACATATCAAAGAGAGACATGGATGCCCCCAGCATGTTATTATAAAATATGCATTTAATTATTCCAGGGAGAGTTTCCTTTACAGGAGTCTTGTGATATGTTATTTACGCTTTGCTTTCACATATACAGAGGTGACAGTGGGCCTGCCCCTGGGGGACCTGGAGATATTAATGGAACTACATTACCTGTCAGTGTTATTTGTTAACATGTCATCCATCAGCCCATCGCTAGAAGAATGGCAGGACAGGCTGAATTGCTTTCCATATTGTTGGTGCCTTGGTTCCAGGAGTGTGTGGCACACTTGATGGTCATGTAGGGGTTACAAGAGTTTCTCATGAGACCTGGATGTGCACAGTCCCTGGGGTGAGCCTCAGCAGAATGTGGTGGATCCCAGGCAGGTGCATTGTTCCCCAGAGCTAGATTTTGTGCTAGATTTGCTCTGAACAGTAGCAGAAGGAAACCAGTTTGCAGTTTGCATGCTTCTATTAGAATGTGTATCACCCATACAGTACTACACTAACAATCAGAGATAGTACATGGTGCTGTATAGACAGAGTCTTGAACACAAGTCACAGAAAGGAAGACACAGAGAGGCCAAACCCAGGCCTTGCCAAACCTGGGCACTAGGGTGGCTGTCACTGTCTCAGTGAATGGACAGAACTGGGCAGCTGAGGGCAGAGGGCAGTTTGCTTCTTTCTTTCTTTCTTTTTAGATTTATTTATTATATATACAGTGTTCTCTCCGCATACATGCCTGCAGGCCAGAAGAGGGCACCGGATCTCATTATAGATGGTTCTGGACCCACCATGTGGTTGCTGGGAATTGAACTCAGGACCTCTGGAAAAACAATCAGCGTTCTTAACCTCTGAGCTGCCTCTCCAGCCCCTCTTTCTTTCTTTCTCATAGTCTTGACTGTTGTCCTCATTCCCTCCTTTGCCCTGGTCTGGGTCAAACCTATTCTAAATTAGTCAGTGATCAGTCCTCCCTGTGCTGCAGACCACAGACCCACCTCCACACCATAACACCATCTCTGCCTGTCTCAGGGCCTCTAGGAATCCTAAGACTAAAGCGTCTTTCAGCCCTTCCCCTATTCCCCTGCAGGGCTAATGCCCCTGAATACCGCCTTCTCACTGTGTCATATCTCTGTCCAACAAGCCACCCATCTGTGGGATGTGAAAGAGATAAATCACTCAGACCCAAGACTATCTCTGATAAGCCCCTGGGTGTGAGCCATTCTGTGTTCATTAATCAGGAAATGTGTGTGCAAACTGCATGTGTGCTGGCAATGGGATGGATGGAGACTTGGGTCTGTCACAGGGGTCTCCTTGGCTTTCATTATCTTCTCATTTACTGATGGAAGCAGATTTTAATTCCAATGCTTTCTTTTTTTTGCTGTTTTTTTTTTTTAACACTTTACAATCCAGGTCCTTTATTTCTTTTTGCACATTAGGCCATGAACTCATATGGAATGGGCTCCAGCAGCTCCGGCTCCTTCCTGTTAGTCCTCACAAAGTGTGCTTCTCTGGGTGGTGCAGGCTGGCGCTTCAGCTGGACCCAGGTGCCCTTCTCTTTGGCTTCCTTCTTCTTCTGGTCGTTCTCCTTCACCCGCTTCAGGAAGCTGTCTCGGCTCTTAGAGTGCTTGATGTGCTCAATTCGCACGTTAATCCTCTTGGCAAGGATCTTGCCCTTAACTTGCTTGTTTACGATGATGCCCACGGCATGCTGGGTGATGTTGTAGACTCTTCCGGTTTTGCCATGGTAACACTTATGCGGCATTCCTTTTTGAACGGTGCCCATTCCCTTGATGTCCACAATATCACC
Source organism: Lophiomys imhausi (assembly GCA_907164525.1). Taxonomy (NCBI): domain Eukaryota; kingdom Metazoa; phylum Chordata; class Mammalia; order Rodentia; family Muridae; genus Lophiomys; species Lophiomys imhausi. The sequence continues at coordinate 2,008,241 of CAJQZJ010031773.1, forward strand.
CTTCTTGTAGATTCGCATGTATGTGGCCAAAGGAACAACCCCATGTTTCCTAAAAGGCCTAGAGAACATGTAGCGAGTGCCTCTCCTCTTTCCCTTTGTGTTTGTCATCTTGTTGAGTTACTGGAAGATGGCTGCCGCGGCCGAAAGCTTTTTTTGCTGTTTTTATGACATACGGGCCTCCAACTGGCAATGGATAGAAAAGGCCAGTAGGGAGGTTATGTGTGATTGACATGCTAATGCCTTACTGTTATGTACCCAATGCCTGCTCAAGACTTTCTTTCTCTCGCTCTTTCTTCCTTCCTTTCCCTTCCTTCCTTCCTTTCTTAAGATTTATTTATGTATGTTACGTACATGGATGTTTTGTCTGCATATACATCTGTACACCAGAAGAGGGCATGGGATTTCATGAAACTACAGGTATAGATAGATGGTCATGAGCCTCCTTGTGGGTGCTGGGACTTGAACTCAGGAACTCTGGAAGAGCATCCAGTGCTCTTAGCTGCTGAACCATCTCTCCAACCTCTTGACTTTATTTTTGATTTGCCTCTGCCCTGGTGTGCAGAGGCTGGCTGACGTGTGGCTGCTGGGCTCACAGATACCACAGCACAGACAAGATCATGTGTTTGTGTGTGCTTGTGAGCCATACACACTGTTGCTGGGAACCTTGTGTATTGAGACAGCAGAGATGTGTGGGCACTTCCGAGGACATGCTCTCTGCACCCTCACACTCTGATCATGGTGTATACGTCTGTTCCTACTCATGTGTATAGTATACATTTACTTTCTATTTTTAGACAGGGTTTTGTGTCACCAAGGCTGTCATTAACTTGCCATACAACCAAGGATGACCTGGAGTTTCTGGTACTCCTTGCCTCTACCTCCCAGGAGCCAGGATTACAGGCATGCCTTGTATGTGTATTGCTAGGTCAAGCCGGTGGCTTGCTAGGCGAGCATGCTAGGCGAACACTCTACCAGGTATCTCTGCCCTGGTCTTGTGTAACTTTTGTTGTATTTATTCTCCTATGCAGTTTGACTTAATATCCCGGAATTTACTTGTTATAAACCTTAAAATTTTTGTTACTGTGAATCAAGAAGAGAAATCTGTTTGGCCAGAACTGACTTTCAAAAAGCTATGATAGAGACACTTACTAATTCTGGCAATTTTAAAGTACATTCCTCAATACTGGGGATGCAGGGCACTTTGGCACCTAGCCTGTCAATGAGACTCGACCCAGCATGCACTGGATGGAGCCAAGCTGTGTCACTGAGGCTCAGCATCCTTCATACCCCACCAGGTGTGGCTCGTGGAGGTCTTTCTGTGGCTTAGCCTGCCCGTAGTAGATTCCCATCTTGCTCTTTTCCACAGTCAGTGGCATGAAGCACACTTACACCATGGTCACCCCTGTCTATCTCCTAAAGGGATGCTGTCCTCATCAACCTTTAAGTTCTCTTTCCTCTCCAGCCAGCAGCCACTGCTCTTTGTCTATAGAGCTGGGATAAAGTTATTTACTTATTTATTGTGCTTGTGGCACAGTAAATGTATGTGTGTACTAATGTACACACACACAAACACGGATGTGCACATCTGTTCATGTAGAGACTATAGGAGGACATCAGCCTGTCCTGCTCTGCCACTCTCCACCATATTCCCTTGAGACAGGATCTCTCATTGGACCTGGAGCCAGGCTGTCATCCAGCAAGTCACAGAAGTACTCCAGCTTCTGCCTCTCACAGTGCTGAGGTTCTAGGCAGCACGACCACACCTGGCTTTTTATTTGGGTGCTTGGGGTTTGAACTCAGGTCTTCATGCTTGTATATCTGACTCAATATCCAAGCCTTGCCCTTCTGACACACTGTGTGTGAGCATTGCATATTTTCAAATAATTTGTCTGTTGAGTTTTCATTGGTGCACATTTTTCTTGTGATATTGATTTCTTATTTATTGATGGTTTTGTGGAGGTGAGAATCAATCGCAGAGGCTTTGTATGCTGGGCAAGTGTTTTGCTTATGAACTAGCTCTTTAATTTCATTCTCCACTTTGTAAATTTCTGTATTTTCTTGGAGTCCTTTCTGATCTCTGTGTTGTTTCCTTCACTGGGTATAAGGGCACTTTATTTTCACACTGCCTGTGTTCTCAGCATCCAAGGCTTTAGCCATCCCATGACATGGTGCTAAGTAGTGCACTTGACCGCAGGTCAACTGAAATATGCCTGCATTTCTCTTCTATTTGTGAAAAACTATGTTTAGCTCTGAGACCTGTTTGAAGCAACTGTCCTGAGGCCCTATGAGATTAGAAGGGAACAGATTGCTCACTATTCCATGTTAGGGCTTTTTTTTTTTTTTTTTGAGACATATGATGGCTTGAACAGGTATGGCCCCCATAGACTCATGTGTTTGAATGCTTGACCCATGGGAAGTGGCATTATTAGGAGGTGTGGCCTTCTTGGAGTAGGTACAGCCTTGTTGGGGGCTCTGCCTCCAGATCTGCCTGCAGATCAAGCTCTGCCTGAAGATCAAGATGTAGACGTCTCAGCTCTTTCTCCAGCACCATGTCTGCTTGCCCTCTGCCATGCTCCCCACCATGATGATAATGGACTAGACCTCTGAAACCGTACTCCAGACCCAATTAAGCGTTTTCCTTTATAAGAGTTGCTTCGGTCATGGTGTCTCTTCAAAGCAATGAAACCCCAAGACAAGACAGGATCTCATTATGCAGCTCCTGGCTGTTCTGGAGCTTACTATGTTGACTAGAACTCAGAGCCGCAAACTCACAGAGATTCACCTATTTCTGCATCCTGTGTGGGTGGAATTAAAGTTGTGTATCAGCATGCTTGGTCCATGCTCAGGTTTAAAGGGTTGAGTTATGGCTAGCTACTCCAGCAGAACTGGGGTGCTCGTGATACCTGGACGGGGATGCTCCCTTACTTTGTTTTTGGTCTGGGTTGTGAATTTACTTTGAGGTGTGTCACAAAATTGTTTTGTTGTGGCCACATGATGATGTGTTTTAAAGTGACTTTTAAAGAGAGCATAAAAAAAGCAATTTTGTGCTAGAAACCCAGACGACATTCAAGTGGAAGTAGACAGCCTCCTTTTCACTGTTCCACTGTACCCCCTTTCCAGATAAACAAGGTAACAGAAATACTTTCCCACGCAGATACTAGTTAAACATGGGCATGCACATTTTAAATAAAAATGAACCTACAGGTTGAGAGATGGCCCAGTGGGCAAAGTAGTTACCATGAAGTATGAGGACCAGAAGAGACATTCCTCAGAAGCTTTTAGGCCTGCTGTTGCAGTGGCAAACAATCTGTACCCACAGTTCAGAGGTATAGCCCATCACAGTTAGGAGGGCATGGTGGCAGGGGAGGGAGGCAGCTTTCATAGTGCCTGAAAGTTCCCTGCAGGCTGCAGAGGAAGAAAAGACATTATTGGACTTAACCTGCACTGAACCCTGCATGGTGCAATGTGGGTCTGGCAAGCAAGACATGCCCACTGGTACAATAGTGGCATGGCTGTTGTCAGGCAACCAACTGCTTTCTGTTTGGAATTAAGACCTGCTCTAGATGAGGGAATTTCATGACTAATACTATGATCCTGGCTAAAAGCTCAAATCTGGGGAGGTCATAGGCACTAGGGTAGAACCAGCTATTGCTATTTAGCAAAGCTAAATGGTCATGCTAATCAGATTGCTTTCTAAATATTTATTCGTAGACCCATAGGCCTCTACTGCTTACAATCTTGGTCACAGAAGCTTCTTCTTGTAGTGAACAGAAGTTAATGAGAGATACAGAACTAATCAAGGTGCTGAGAAATATGATTTTTTTGTGCTCAGCCCCAAGTGGGGCATTTGCCTTAACCCCATCACTGTCTAAACTCATGGAGCATAGCACAGGAAGTGGGAAGAATATAAGAGTCAGAAGATGGTGAAGAGTGCTGTGTTTGGATGATATGGACATGGGATGTTTATTGAAACCATGAATTCACAGCAGCTATGAGTGAGACCTGCACAGGTTCAAGCTGGCCAAAATCCTGACATAGATGAGGTGGATGACCACCAGGCTGGCCAAAATCCTGACATAGATGAGGTGGATGACCTCCAGG
>CAJQZJ010031773.1:2012351-2069214 GCA_907164525.1 Lophiomys imhausi
GTAGACGAGGTGGATGACCTCCAGGCTGGCCAAAATCCTGACGTAGATGAGGTGGATGATCTCCAGGCTCCACTCCTTCCTGAGAGCTGCCAGGAAAGGGAGAATTGTTCTTTCTGAGGATGTGACCCAACCACACAATCTCAAGGCCCACAGCAGCAACCTATTTCCTTCCATGAAGCCCCACCTCCTAAAGGTTCTCCAACCTTCCCAAACAGCATCACCAGGTGGGACCAAGTGGTCAAGCACTTAAGCTTATGGGGAACATTTCACATTCAAACCATAGCAGTTCCCAGCACAGAGGCACAGTGCCTTTCTAGCAGTCAGGCTCATGGTATACTCTGAATCACCCAGTGTTTTCTTGACATCAAATGTCAATTTTTCTTCCTCTTGTGGTCTTCAGCATGACTGTCCCTGGGTGTCCCATTGAAGGGTCAGTGAGAACACTGATTTAACAGTCCCTATTTCCATGAAGACACTAAATATAGTGCTCTGTGTACCTTCTCACCCTCACGGAGCTTGTTGGGCTCTGCACTGCACACAGGGGGCCACACTACAGTGCACCCCGGGCCTGTGAGTTATCTGAGAAGAGAGTTGGTACCATGGTCATAGGGATAACAGGGTCCCACACCCTGCCATCTTGTTCTTTCTGTGGAGCTCAAAAACCAAAATTATTTGAAAACCATCATGCTATAAAGTATTTAAATAACTGTAGCATTCCTCATATTTTATTTTTTCCTTCTTGGAGCTTATGACAAATAACTCAGATTTCACGAAATATATATTTTAAATGTCTTTCCCCACCAAAAGAGCAGTTCTACGGCATGTTAATTAGACTGGAGAGATGAAACTCGATGCACACCAGAGTATTTATAATGTGCTGTATTAATCATCGACAGTTTCCAAGAAAATAATTATGTCGGACAAATGATAATATTTTGCTCTTGTAACTGTGTCTCCATATTTATTCAAAACTCTTGGTGCTTCCCACGTGGCATCGATTAATTATTATTCTTGGGGAGATGGATTATGTTTCACTTCTGCTGTTGACAGTTTTTGTTGGTTTGCCTCCCTGAAATCCAGTGAAGGGAGGCAATTGAACGGGGGCAATGAGGGCCGCCTGCCATGGTGTGTGGCTCCCTTGAGGACAGATGTATGGTCAGTTGCCTTGGAAAACAGGGTTACTCTTGCCACTTCTGATGATGATGGAGCAGCACTTTCTTCTTGAGGTTTCTGGGGATGAGCTATAGGAGGTGGGCTATTTGGAATTAGGCCCTTTGCACCCAACTTTTGCTGAATTTGGTCCCCTGGTCCAGGCATTCTAGGAGGTCAGTGGTGCTTAGATCTGGGCAAGAGGTTGGACACTGCTGTCATTCACCAATCTGTGGCCATATCCCTGAGTTAGTGTTGTGTGAACTTCTCCTGGCAGATGAACAGTCTGTTCACTCCAGACAGGATATCAACAACCTATCAAAATAAAGATATATATTGCTTTTGAGGGGGGGTTATCTTGATGAAAGGGAGCCTAGCCCACTATGGGTGGCACCATTCCCTAGGCAGGTGATCCTGAACTCTATAAGAAAGCGAGCTGAACATGAGCCTATGAACAAACTAGAAAGCAACGTTCCTTCACGATTTCTGCTTCATGTTCCTGCCCTGATCTCCTCAATGATAGACAGTGACCATCATAAGCCAGATGAACTCCCTTCTCTCCTATGTTGCTCTCAGAGTGTTTTATCACAGCATCATAAAGGGAACAGGAACTGTGACCCAATAGTTTTAATTAGGATTACTCACAGTAACTTAACTTACCAGTGGTGATGCCATTGAAGAACATGTCTCTCACTCTCTCAGAAGACCCTGGTGGGGTGGCCCTTGTGAACTCTCCCTCTGCTACCTGATGGAACATCAATGGGCTCAGTCTTGTATAGCTCTGTGGGTAATCACAGCCGCTGGGGTGGAATAGGACATGTCATGGCAGAGGAATTCCTCCCACCTTTCTGCTCCCTGAGCATTACCCACGTCTTTCATTTACAGGAAGTGTCTCCCCCTCCTCCACATCTTGCCCCTATCCATCTCCTTTGCCTTCAGGCCCTGCAGCCAACATGGATTCTTTGCCCAGGGTTCCTCTGTTAGAGATTTGGTGGGGGGGTCTCTCAGTGCTTTCTGGCCCCCCAAGTCTCCAAACTTGGGTATCTCTTTAATTACTTGGTAGGGCTGAATAACCATCTTCCCTGCAGCCTGTCTAGGAAGTGGAAGACCCTGGCCATCAAGCTAAGAGGACAGCTGGTACTGGGTTCTGGAGATTTATTGAGAATTGAGACTGCAGAGGTGAGGATTAGAATAGCTTTGATCTTCTAAATATCTGTCTATTTATTTGTATGAGTGCTCTGTCTGCATGTACACCTGCATGATAGAAGAGGGCCTTAGATCTACTATAGGTGGCTATGAGCTGTGTGGCTGCTGAGAATTGAACCCAGGACCTCTGGAGGAGCAGCCAGTGCTCTTAACCATGGAGCCACTTCTCCAGCCCAGCTTTGATCTTCTGAGCAAGGCCACAGGAGATGTGGAGTAGCAATGAGATGGCAGCAGATGAGGGTGTCCTGAGGGGATGAGAGCTCATGAGGAGGGCAGTAAAATGCTTGACTCCAGCAGGGCTGGGTGAGCCTTCTCTCTCTCAGAGTGGGGATACTACCTTCTCTGACAGGCCCCTTGCCACTGAGCTGAAAGACATATGGAACCAGCAGGGCTTCCATGTACTACTGAGGGGCTCTCAATAGGTTCTATGTTACTGGAAACAGCAGCCCCTCATACCCTGTGAACCATGCACCATGGTCTGGGGGTGGTCTGGATGGCCTTGAACTCCTGCCCCATGTGGCCTACTTCCCTCCTTATAGGGTAGGATCTGAATGTGCTCAATAAAGCTCATGGGCCTCTCAGAGGACAGGAAGGCTTCTGGTACCCTCTTGATGAGGTGAACTCCTATAGTGACTTTTCTAGGATACTCCTGAACGTGATTGGAGCTTGATATGGGAACCCCAAAACTATCCCTGAGGTGGTGGCACATGGCTGTCCACTGGCCTCTTTGTCGGGTCAGCAGGGAAGTGTACTTTGTTGATCTCATGTCAGCTGAGTAGACCCAGTCACTTTATGCTGCTGTTCTAAGTATGCACTTTCTGTTTACACAGTGGAGACAGTAACTACACAGAGGGATACAGATAGAGAGCACAGTGACCGAAGTGCTTCTAAGGGCTGTGCACTAAGCCCTGTGTAAATACAGAGCAATGACATGGTCTGCTGTGCACTTTGAAATGAGAACTTCCCTGAATAGAGAGGCTGGCGTCTCTGCCTGCTATGGCTGGCAGTCAGCGTGCCTCTTGCCTGGCTGTGCCTCAGCCAGACCTGGCTGACGGATGCCACGGAGTTGGGAAGAGCTTTGTCAAGGACAACCTACTCATTTGTTCTAAAACAAAACAAAAAAACAGAACAAACAAACAAAAAACAGCCTGGGAGCTGGTGAGATGGCTCAGTGGGTAGAAGCACTTAGGCTACAGGTCTGAAGATCAATGTTTGGTCCTCAGATCTCACATGGTGGCAGGAAAGAACTAGGTCCTTGGGATTGTCCTCAGACCTCCACACATGCACCATAGCACCTGTTTGAGAATATACAAAAGAAGCAAGGAAATAAATTAGTAGGCAATATTGGGTGTCCCCTTGGATGGCTGGGGGGGGGGAGGGTCTGTAGGGGAGACACACACACAGAAGCCTGGCCAACTTCCAGAATTCATAGAGATCAAGAAGGTCTCAGCCTTGTTTTCAGAGGAGGGAACTTGGAGGGCAACAGGAGGGGCTCTCAGTCACTCAGTCAGGATTTATTTCCTCTCTAGCTTGGCAGTCACATGCTCTGCAAAGTTTCGTTGTTTGATAGCTGGCTGGTTGTCTCTGGTCCTCTGGTCAGTGTGAGATGCCCGGTCACTGGACCTGGCAGATGCCCCTGATGCTGTGAGGGGTCCTTATGGAAAGCAAGACTGAGCACAGGCAGTTCCTCCCACCCTGTGGCCCATGTCCTGCCCTTCTGAAATCTCCGATTCCTGGAAGAGGCTGAAAGGGATCTCAAACCTGAGGGTTCTACCTGCCATTTGCATGGTTCAAGAAGCTCCAGGTATGTGAAGGGAATGGGGCACAGCCTGCATGAGGTTCCACGAAGTCTACTTTGGCACGAGCATTGACAACAGAAGGCACCTGCCCTGCTCTGTTCATTTAAAAGCTGGAAGGGCCCCAGGCAAAGATGCCTTTTCTGTCCCAAAGGGATAAGAGCCTATTAACCCAGACCCTGCAGTAGAGGCCCTCTGCAGACCTCTGCCCTTGCTCCTTCCTCCCAAGAGTCCTTAGAAACATGTCGCTTCTTGACCTGTACAGTCCTTTCTCTATCACTGGCTGAGATACTTTGCCGTAGCTGATCCCATTATAGTTGTCAGTGTTCTTCAAGCACGCATGGTAGACAGCTCACTACCACCTATAGCTCCAGGGGATAGGATGGCCTCCCCTAGACTTTGCAGGCACTACACTCACATGTGCACTCTCCTCATATAAACACAATTTTAAAAATGTTCTAAACCTTTCCACAGATAAGACTTCCATGTTGAATTTTATCTTCCAGCTACACCTGAGCAGAAAGGATTTGGGCTTTGTGTGGGAGAACTCACTACTGTTCATCCAGTACTTCCCAGGAGGTTGGTGAAGGCATGTTTAGGACATTACCTTCAAACGATTGAACATGATGGGTCAGTAGATCTCAGAGACCTGCAAAGTTTGCTGTGAAGGGTCCTGGGGGCTAAGGAAGTGAGGTGGTATGGGGAGCTCCAGGAAGAAAACAAAGGGCTGTGAAATTTCAGGGAACCTTCTGGAAAGGTTGTTGGTGATCCACAGATGTTGTAGACAGGAGTATTGCACCCTTGTCTTGTACAAGGATCAGTGGAATGACTTTATCTTTGTTATGCAGTCTGTATTGACTGAATTATATAACTACAAGAAAACAGAAACAGAGTTATATTTTGACCTGAAATTTGTGTAGGTAACTTTGTTTTATGTTTCATAATTTCCTTTAAAACTTGGCATAGTTTCTAGAAGGCTATTTAACAAAATGAATCATTGTTTAATTAACCTGATAAAATAATTTGATGGAGAGGGCAAAAAGAGAAGGAAGGGAGGAAGGAAGGAAAGGAGTGAAAAGAAGAAGGGTGGAAGGAAAGAAAGGAAAAAGGAAGGAAAGAAAGGAAGGAAAAGAGGAAGGGAGGAAAGAAGAGAGGAAGAAAAGGAGGAGGGAAAGAGGAGGAGAGGGAGGAAGAGGGAAGGTTTTTGGAGATAGGGTCTCAGAAAGTAGATCTGGCTGGCCTTGAACTCACAGAGATTCACCTGCTTCTACCTCTGATCCCCACTCTTGGCTAAGGATGCTTTAAATTGTTGTTGCTGTTGATGGTGCTAGCAAGGGTGTAGTCCTCTTCTTCCCAGCCTTGCTCCTAGAACTCTGACCATAGACAGACCCCCAAATCCTAAGGCATCTATCTTCAGAGCCCCCGTCCCTGCTGTGAAAAGGATAGCAAAACTAGACAGAGCAGAGGCTTCACCAGGTCAGTTGTTGGTTGTCATTTCTGTCCCCCACACAGTTGAAAACAGGTTAGGGGTATGTATAGCTCAGTGGTAGAGCTGCTTGTCCAGCATATCTAGAGACTGTATGAGAGGAACTCAATACAAGTTCAGAAACTTAAAACGAGCAATGTAGATGCTGGGAAGCCAGCAATGGCCCAGAAGAGGGAAAAGAAAGGGGGGGGGGATAGCTAAATTATGATCGATGATACATTTTAATTCAGTTCTAGAACACAGGTATTGTTCAAACCATCAAGTATATGTACTGACCCCTTCATGGGGTGACATGCTTCCTCTTGGGGTTATGGTGTGTTGATGATAGCAGAAGGAGTGGAGGTGCTTGTGGAGACCGGTGATCTCTTTGAACATGTGTAACTCCTAAGTAGGTGATCTGATCACCATGGGGTTGGACAAGAAGGTCGTGTGCTCCCACCCTCCACCCAGAGTCTACATCGATTGGAATTCAAGTCCACCTGCCCTCGGTTGCTCCCTCTGCCCAGGGAGGGAGGTGTCTGAATAGATTTAGATGTTCCCAGAGGGCATCCTTGCACTGTGGGAGGCTTCAGAGAGTAGCTCTTGGTGTTTAATCTCTCAATACCCGAGTCTCACTGTATAAGTCAGGACTCTCTAAAGGAACAGAACTGACAATGAATATATAGTAAAAGGGGATTTATTAGACTAGCTTGCACGATGCAGTCTGGGTAGTTCAACACTGTCTGTCTCACACTGGAGAAGCAGAGAATCGGGCAGTTGTTCAGTCTAGGAGTCTGGCTGTCTAGCAGCCCAGATCTGACAGTGGAGCCCTGGAGGATTCCTGGAGAGCCGCTGGTCTACTTGGGAATCCCAAGGAAGCTGGTTTTAATATCAGTGAAGGAATCCTCAACAAAAGGATAGATGAGCTTGTGAGGGTAAGTAGGCAGAGTTCAGATTCCTTCTCTCATGTCCTTCATCTGGTCTGAAACCAGGAGGCACTGTCCAGGTCTAGCATGAATTTTCCTGCTTCAAATAATATGATCAAGAAAATCCCCCACAGGGGTACTCAGCAGCTCGTGCTTTATTGAGCCCCGATTCAATCAAGTTGACAACCAAGATTAGCCACTACACTGCCAAAATAATTATCTAGAGCAGTGGTTCTCAACCTGTGGGTCCTGACCCTTAACGGGGCATCTCATATCAGGAATTATGCTTATCATATATTCACATTACAATTTGTAACAGTAGCAAAATTGCAATTATGAAGTAGTAACACTAATATTATGGTTAGGGGTCACCACAACATGAGGGACTGTATTAAAGGGTTGCAGCGTCAGGAAGATTGAGAACCACAAATCTAGAGGTATTTATTGACGTATTTATTTTCCTTTCATGGGTATAGGAAATGTTTTCACATGTCCCAAGGATGTCAGAGAGCTAAGTCAAAAGTGTTGCCTGAGGAAAACAGCCCTGACCTATTGCAGGTTCTCCCCGAGGGCCAGTTGGAACCCACAGGGATCCACCCTACAGAGTGTGCCAACGGTGGTGTCAGGGAACCAGCTGGTGTATTCACTTCACCGGCAAGGTGGACAGGGGTCTACCTCAGGATACACAACACCCCAGTAAGTGCGTGCGTGCATGTGTGTAGGGTGTGCCAGACAAAGGCAATGAGTGACTGGGTTTTCCAATCAGATAGATCTTTCCAGAGTATTCTTGGTGCTCCTAGGCTGGGCATTTCTCCTTGTGAGTTACTGTAGGTGTGTAAGTGCATTATGGTGTGTGTGTGTGCATGGGTGCATGTGTGCGTGTAGGGTGTGAATGCAAAGTATGTATGTATAGAGGATGATGCCTAAGTACAAAGGAGGGCTCATCTGGAACTCAAGGTTGTCTCCAGATGACATCATTAGCTAATGTAACCGATCAAACAGAGAGCACATGCACCTCAATGGATGCTGAGAAAGCATTTGACAAATTTCAAACTTTGTATAATTAGAGGATGTATGAGTTTTGTGTAACTAAAACAAAATGAAAATAAAACAAACCTATCAAACTTCAGCAACACAGAGACAAACTGATAAAGGCCATTGCCCTCATCAACTCTGCCTACCATGACAAGGAATACAAACTCAGAACCTGATAGACTCTGGTTTTTCACAGTCTGGAGACTGGAGGTTCACAGTCAGGATGCAGGAAGGGCAGGTTTATAGAGAGGGCCTGCTCCTGGCTTGGAGATGGCCATTTTCATGCCACATCCTCACCTGGACTCTCCTCTGTGTGTGAATGAGAGGAGGGAGGAACAAAGAGAGTTCTTATCTTGATATTCCCTGCCCTATTTGTCCAGGCTCCCTCCACTCACCCGATCCTCATGACCTCATTGTACATATATGAACTCCTTAAAAGGTCTATTCTAAATAGTGACATTGGGGGTGAAGGCTTAAGTCTGTGGATGGTGGGATACCATTCAACCCTTAACTGATATTTATGGAAAAATCTCCAGTTATCATAGCTGAGACACAAGGCAAAGACAGCCTTAGTCACCACAGCCACAGCTGTCCAACAGCCTCCTGGGAACACAGCCAGCACAACAGGAGAGAAGGAGGAACTGAAAATGGACAATCTGGAAAGGAAGGAAAGAAATTGTTTTTTTTTTTTTAAGAAATTGTTTTTATTCTGAGAAATGATTGGCTTTAGACTAATAAGAGTTAGGCAATACTGCAACATATGAAATCAATTTTCAAAGACCACCTGTACTTTGGTGGATAAGAAATACATAGTTGCAAATGAAAGATTAAAAAACACACAAAAACAAACCATGCTGTTATTTACAGCAGCATGCCAAAGAGATGCCCACAAACCTAGCAAAGTGCTTGCGGGGCCTGAAGGATGAGAGCTGCAAACACCCCTGAAAAGATACAAGATGACCTGGGCAGGGAGGGACTGGCTAAAATGTCAGGATGTGTGCCTGTTGAAGGTACATTTCTGCCGTACACAGCCTGATGACACTTTGTGTGATGAAAATTACTAAAAATCAGCTTTTGTGTCAAGCTACAAAGAGATCATTAACAAAAACATACAACTGTGTGTGAGGCTAACTATACTCTGCCTCCCACTCAGAACTGATGGTGACTGTGCTCACCGTGGGGTGAGCTGGCAGCAGGGCTGCACTGAGTCCCATTGGGCTGTTCCCCTGGGAGTCTGAAGTCCCTAATGTTACTGATAGTGCAGCCTTGCAGCAAGGTCTCCACCCAGGGGAAGAGATAAGCCAGCGACAGGGCCTATAGACACAGTGGGGCATAACTGGAACACCTAGCTGTTCCTGGAGCAAAGGACCCAGATGGCTTACTACAGCCCCAAGAGGCCAAGTTTCACTGTGTAGATCCTTTCTCTCTCTTTTTCTTTATTAATTTATTCTCTCATATATTGAAAGACCCCCGGCTAAGCGCGCCTATTTGTTAGTTGCCATTTTTGCCATGCTGTTGCTTGTTACGGAATGGGGACTTTCCATGCTGGGCGAGGCCCAGCAAAGACAGGCTATCTGTGGTCAGACACTCGGGGGCTGACTCACTGGCAATAGGAAAGTAGCCTTAACAGAAAGTCCAGTGTGCTAACGGTAGCCTTATCAGAAAGTCCAGAGTGTGCTGACGGTAGCCTTGTCTGATTTCAGAAATGCCAAGTTTGTCCCTAACCTGAACCCATGGCCTCATTTAAATCGACCAATGAAAACCCTGTAACCATGCATCTGCTTCTGTAAGCCCGCTTCTTGCCACCCCAACCCTATATAATCAACCCTCAACCTAGCCCGGCACGCTCAGTCACCCGAAGGCTGCGGCGTCCACAGGCGCCTGTGTGAACAATAAAGTTGCCTCTTGCACTTGCATCTGGTGGTCTTGGTCTCTGTTCTTGGACGCTGGGCCCCAGGGGCAGTGTCCCCATTTCAGGGGTCTTTCAATATTACAACCCAACCGCAGTTTCCCCTCCCTCTTCTCCTCCCAGTGCCTCCCCCACCCCCTCCCCATCCACTCCTCCTCTGTTCCCCTTCAGGAAAGGGCAGGCCTCCCAGGGATATCAGCCAAACATGGGATATTAAGTTGTGGCAACACTAGGCACCTCCTGTCATATTAAGCCAGACAAGACAACCCAGTAGAAGGACAAGGATTCCAAAAGCAGGCAAAAGAGTCAGAAACATTCCCTGCTCCCTTTGTTAGAAATCCTACAAAAACACCAAGCTACACAATTATAACATATATACGAGGACCTAAGCTAGACCTATGCAGGCTCCCTGATTGTTGGTTCAGTCTCAGTGAGCCCCTGAGTCTAGGCTTGCTGATTCTGTGGGTTTTCTTGTGGAGTCCTTGACCCTTCTGGCTCCTACAATCCTTCCTCTCCCTCCTTGGTAGGATTCTCCTTGCTCTGCCTAATGTTTGGCTGTGGTCTCTGCATCTGTTTCCACCAGTTGCTGGACAGAGCTTCACTCATGGTTGTAGGGAGTTAGATAAATTAAATTAGATTTAGAAAATATATAGGGGTTTCTGATACTGTCTCTTAATTCCGGGCATGGAGAGCATTATCAGCATGTGGACTAAAAACAGGAAACAAACAGGAGACTTAATAGACTGAAAAACAAGGTTAAAGTCAGGAAAAACAGGAAATACTCAATGGACTGAAAAACAAGGTTGAAGTCAGGAAAACAGGAAAGACTTAATGGACTTGAAGAAACAAAGTATCTGGCCTGACATTGTTTTCAGCTGCTAAGTGGGCGGAGCCCAAATTAAGCTGAAACAGAGTTCCTCCTATTTAAGGATGGTGCATGGAGCCCAGAAGAAGAGGCCCCTGATGCTAGAGAGCTCCAAGAGTTCTGCTGAAAAAAGTGCTGGCCATCATTTGATGGCCAGATTTCCCTGAAGCAGAAAGAAGCTGGTGAGCAAAGAAAGCCTGAGCAAGACACCAAAAGGCCAAGGACTAAACCCTGTGGCTCAGCTTTTGCCTAGAGGGGTTTGATCTGTCCGAACAGTGGCCTAAAGGAAACTGTGCCTGGCATTAAAGACTCTGAAGTAGAGCGGCAGAGTTGCTGATACGAAGGGGCTGAGATCTCCCAGAAAGAAGAAAGCATCAAGCCTTATTTAAGGTGAGACTACAATAACCAACTTACCCTGACGAACCTGCATCTGAGAGATCTAGAAAAAGGTCTGCTAAGTGCGTTAAAGAATCTCCAACAAAGACTGTGTTCCTGACGACTGAGGACCTTCCCCAGATACTGTATCATTCTAAAAGGTTAGAAAAATAATTATCAATAGGTTTAATGGATAGGTTAAAGGGGTTGTAGGAATTTATAGGATTAATAGTTAAGAAATTGTTGGTGTTTGTTATAAGTGAATATAGTAATAAATAAATAAGTGTTAAATAATAATTTAAAAGTTCGGTTACAGGTGGCGCCCAATGTGGTAGGACATTATGGGTAACTTGGCTTTCAAAACTGTAGAGGAAACTGTAAATTTTGAAACTATGGAACCAGTGGTTGACAAAATGGCAATGTTTGCAGCTGAATTCTGTCCTATTTTCCTGTCAGACTGGATGTTTTATGTTGTTTGCCTTTTTCTCTTTTATTGGCTTATCATAAAGAAGTCAGCCTCACAATTAGAAAATTTACAAATACAAATTAGGGAACAAAAAAAAAAAAATTGCCAAAGATGGTAACTGCAATTGACAACTTTTCAATGGTTGAAACAGGGAAACAGGAGGAGGTGCAATGCACCGTGCAGCTCTGTCCTTCACCTCGTACTTTCCTATCTAGGTCTCCAAAGCCGTTACATGAAGCAGCAACAGCAGAAGACCAGACAAGTAATGGTGTGAAACCAAGTGCGCCCCCAGAGGGGCCACTTGGTACTTCACAGTCACCATTAGCTTTTCCAGTAATTTATCAAAATAGGCCTGGTGGTATTAATGAAGGTCAACCCAATCCAGAATTAACATGGTATCCAATTGATATATTGGATTTGAAATGATTCAAAGAGTGTATTGTGTCTTATGGTATACATTCAGGCTTTGTCAAGCAAATGCTTAATAACTGGGCAATGCACCATAGAATCATTCCTCAGGATTGGAAGAGACTGGTATTAGCTGTGCTGGAAGGTAGCCAGCAATTACAATGGTTTTCATGGTAGAGACATGAAGCTACAAAGTTAGCACAACAAAATATGGAAAGGGGAATAAATGTTACAACCGATCAAATACTTGGTGAGGGATGGTATGCTGACTTAAGGGAACAAATTCATATGGATGATACTGCAATTGAGCAATGCCGTAATACAGCTTTAAGGTTCTGGGACAGGATTACAGAAAGTGGAGAAAGATATGTTTCATATATTAAGGTTAAACAAGGTCCGCAAGAAATCTTTACTGACTTTTTACAAAGGTTGACTTCAGCTGTGGAGAGAGATGTACCAAACCCTGATATCAGACAAGAGTTAATAAATATCTTAGCGTTTGAAAATGCCAATGTCCAATGCCAAAGAATAATTAGACCATTAAAGGCTCGAGGACCCTCAATAGACGATTGGATAAGAGAAACAACAGATATTAGTTCTCAAGAATATCAGGCTAATATCATAGGACAGGCCATTGCTAGGGGTTTTAATCGATGCTTTAAATGTGGTGAATTTGGTCATTCCCAAAAAGATTGTACAGCTACAACTTCCAGAGCTCAAACTGATTTCAGAGTTAAAAATAACAGGTATCATGGTTCTATAGTATGTGGTCATAACAGGGAACAAATGGTTTCTGATAACAATGGAAGGTCAAGGTCTCCAGGTTTTTGTACTCAGTGTGGAAGAGGTAAACACTGGTCCCGGGACTGTAGATCAAAAACAGATGTCACAGGTAACCCTTTGCAGAGAAACGAGGGGAGGGGCCTGCTGGTTCAAGGCCCCAAATCAAAAAATCTGAACCGTCATCCATCAGCCACTCAGAGGGAAATAATGAATCTGGAAGAACAAAATTAAATGTGGTCGATCTTCTGAATGCAAATGAAGGGAGTGCAGCTTTAGATCTGGCCACAGACAAGTCCATTACATTATCCAACACAAATGAATGTTATACGTTGACCACAGGCATTTATGGTCCTTTACCATCAGGGACAATAGGTTTAATTTTTGGAAAAAGGGGATTCAGTTGTCAAAGATTTTTGGTACATCCAGGTGTAATAGATGGAGATTGTAAAGAAGAAATTAAAATTATGGTATCCATATGGAAAGAGGTGATGATTAAGGCAGGGGATAAAATTGCTCAGCTGCTGTTGTTTCCATATGCTAAGGGCAAGTCTGCTCCAATACAAAAAACAAGAGCATTTGGGGGTACTGAAAAAGGTGTATATTGGCAAACAATGGTGAATGACCAGAGACCAAAATTAAAAATACAAATGAGTGAAACTGAAATTGAAGGATTGGTGGACACAGGAGCAGATGTCACTATTCTATCTCACAATTCTTGGAATCGAAATTGGCCACTTCAAAAGGTCCCTACACATTTTATAGGGATTGGTAAAGTATCACATGTTAAGCAAAGTGTACAATGGATTGAATGTGTTGGACCAGAAGGGCAAAAAGCGAAATTAAGACTTTATGGGGCTGACATACCTATAAATTTATGGGGAAGAAATCTTCTACAACAATGGGGTACTCAAAATAATATTCCTGCCATCCCAGAAACAACAAATGATGAAATGATGGTTGTACATGTAAAAGGTATTGATACAGATACTCAAGAGCAATCACAAGTTGTGTCCAGTGTCCAAACACCGGACCCCTCAGGCATAGAGTTTCCAAATTTACACTAGGGGCCACTGCTGAAATTCCAACAGCCCTACCCTTGAAATGGTTATCAAATAATCTGGTGTGGCAAGAGCAGTGGCCCATAACAAAGGAAAAATTGGTGACTCTTGAGCAATTGGTAAAAGAGCAGCTGGAAGCTGGTCACATAGAAGAGTCTACCAGCCCATGGAATTCTCCAGTGTTTGTGGTAAAAAGAAGTCAGGGAAATGGAGAATGGTAACAGATTTAAGAGCTGTGAATAAAGTAATTCAGCCAATGGGTCCTTTGCAGTGTGGTATACCATTACCTTCTTTACTACCAAAGTTATGGCCTTTAATAATAATTGATTTAAAATATTGCTTTTTCACAATACCGTTGCATAAAAATGATAGGGAAAGGTTTGCTTTCTCTGTACCTACTTTTAATAATAGTAGGCCAATCAAGAGGTGTCACTGGAATGTACTTTCACAGGGAATGTTGAATAGTCCAACTTTATGTCAATATTTTGTACAAAAGCCATTGGAAATAATCCATAGGCAATTTCCTCAATCTATTATTTATCATTATATGGATGATATTTTGTTGACCAATTCTGGTGCTGGTACTTTAGAGAGATTATTTAAGGAAACACAGAAAATTCTGCCACTGTGGGGGTTACAAATATCTCCTGAAAAAATACAAAGAGGAGATTCAGTCAACTACTTGGGTTATAAGATAAGTCAACAAAGAATAAGATCACAAAAAGTACAGATCCGTAGAGACCAATTGAAAACTCTTAATGATTATCAAAAATTAATGGGAGATATTAATTGGCTGAGACCTACCCTTGGATTAAGTATGTATGAGTTAACTAATTTGTTTCAGACATTACAAGGGGATTCAAATCTAAATAGTTCAAGATCTTTAACTGCTGAAGCAGAAAAAGAACTACTTCTTGTAGAACAAAGATTACAGGATGCATATATAGATCGAATTGATCCTGAACTTGATTGTATTTTGGTCATTTTACCCTCAACTCATTCTCCTACAGGACTTCTTATGCAACAGGAAGATAGTATTATGGAATGGATTTTCTTACCACATAAACAAAGTAAAAAATTAAAAACCTACTTAGAAAAGATAATGGAATTAATTGTGAAAGGAAGGATAAGATTACGTCAATTGTCAGGAATTGACCCAGCCGAAATAGTAGTGCCTCTTACTAGTGCTGAGATTAGGTCCTTGTGGATAATCAATGAAGATTGGCAAAGAGCCTGCAGTAATTATCTAGGAGAAATTAACAACAAATTTCCAAAAAGCAAGCACATACAATTCATAAAAAGAACTAATTGGATTCCTCCACGTATTGTAAAGGAAACACCAATTCCTGATGCACCAACCTTCTATACTGATGTTAACAAAATGGGAATGGCAGGTTATAAAACAGACAAAACCAGCAAGGTAATCAAAAGTTCATATACATCAGTTCAAAAAGCAGAATTGTATGCAATCCTTATGGTGTTATTAGATTTTTCTGAACCTCTTAATATAATTACTGATTCTTTATATGCAGAAAGAGTTATGTTGAATATAGAAACTGCTGAATTCATTCCTGAAAATTCAGAATTAACTTCTTTTTTTATTTTATTTTTTTTTACTTTATTTTTTATTTCTTCAAGTTACATCTCAATTGAAATCCCCTCCCTACCCTGCCTCCAGTCCCACCCTCCCACCCTCTTCCGCCTCAACCCACCCATCCCCTTCCTTTTTTTTTAAGTTTAAAATATATCTTTTCCCCCCAACAGCTCCCCCTTTCAGTCCAACAAATGGCTCTTACTCTTATAATAATAAATACAATACAAAACAACAGAGGTAATTAGGCCAAAATTATGAGAGTTATATGGCTTGGCATACAATCCCAATGTCCAGTCTATATGTATTTGGCACCTGACTTCAACATTCTACTGTCGATCATTCATTCAATTGCAACAAGTCATCTGAACTAGAAATAACCCATTATATATAACTCATATTTGGTCTCATACAGGTTTGCCAGGTCCATTGGCACAAGAAAATGAGGAGATTGACCAGTTACTAATAGAAAATGTGCCAGAAGCTTCCAAATTCCAGGAGAAACATCACGTTAACAGCTTTGGTTTAAAGAGAAAATTCTCTATCACTTGGCAACAAGCCAAAGAAATAATTAAAAAGTGTCCTACATGTTCTTTTTTTTTAAATCTGAGTTGTTTTTTTTTAATTTTCTTTATTTTTATTTTATGTACATTGGTATTGCATGTATGTTTGTGTGAGGGTGTCAGATCCCTGGAACAGGAGTTACAGACAGCTGTGAACTGCCATGTGGGTGCTGGGATTTGAACCCAGGTCCTTTGGAAGAATAGCCAGTGCTCTTAACCGCTGAGCCATCTCTCCAGCCCACATGTTCTTTTTGTAACCAGATTCCATTACCTTCAGGTAGTAACCCTAGAGGTACAAAAAAGAATGAGATTTGGCAAATGGATGTATTTCATTTTGCAGAATTTGGAAAAAAAAGGTATGTACATCATACCATTGATACGTACTCAGGGTTTCAATGGGCAACTGCTTTAAGTTCTGAAAAGGCTGATTGTGTTATTACACATTTATTAGAAATAATGGCATTTATGGGTATACCTGAGCAAATTAAGACTGATAATGCTCCTGCATATGTATCTAAAAAAATGAAACAATTATTTTATATTATAATATAAAGCATATTACTTGTATCCCACACAATCCTACAGGACAAGCAATTGTAGAAAGAGCTAATCGTACCTTAAAAGAGATGCTTAATAAACAAAAAGGGGAATTAAGGAATCCCAGGGACAGATTACACAAAGCTTTACTAACACTGAATTTTTTGAATGTCGGTGAAAAAGGTACCACTGCAGCTGAGAGACACTGGGTTATAGAAAAAACTGAGGAACTAAATCAACCAATATACTATAAGATATTTTGACTTTAGAATGGAAACCTGCACTAGTTTTAAGATGGGGACCTGGATATGCATATGTATCTACAGGAAATGGGAAAATGTGGTTACCAACAAAACTTATAAAGATTAGATCTGACCAGGGAGAGCCTCTTAATAGCTGAGACATAAATGTCTTTGTATGGCAAGAACTGTCCGATGTTCATAATATTCCATTCTTTCATTTAGCATGGATGGAGTTTATGCTTCAAATGGACTTACAAAATTAATCTATGCCTTTCTCCTCCTTAAACTTAGAAAAAATAACTGGCTATCCCGGAAATTGGCCAATATCTAAAATTTTTAAAGGGTGCCCAAAAAAATACTTTCAACTTCATTCCCAGGAGGTGGAATGAAAATTTTTTGTTGTCATATCTTAGGTATTGTGATTGTCTTTTGTTTGTGATGTTTGCGATGAATGGATATAATGAATGGAACTGTAAGAACTGGAGTGAAAGATTATTTTGTTTATATTGTTAGAAATTTAAGATTCTGTTTATTGATGAAAGTTTAAAAAATGTTTTGTATGTAATAGAAAGTAAGTTTATTGATAAGAATTTAAACTGTTTTGTTTGCTTTAATGTCTTTTGTCAAAAGATGTAAATATAACTATGTATTGTGAGAAGTTTATGGTTATTTTAACACTTGCTTTAATGTATATTGATAAAAATTTAAAGTTAGTTTATGTATTGTATATAGACAATTTATTTACATTGTATATGTAGTTATTATGTAGACTTATTTTTTATTTTACTAGAAGGGGGATATGTAGGGAGTTACATAAATTAAATTAGATTTAGAAAATATATATAGGGGTTTCTGATACTGTCTCTTAATTCGGGGCATGAAGAGCATTATCAGCATGTGGACTAAAAACAGGAAACAAACAGGAGACTTAATAGACTGAAAAACAAGGTTGAAGTCAGGAAAAACAGGAAATACTCAATGGACTGAAAAACAAGGTTGTCAGGAAAACAGGAAAGACTTAATGGACTTAAAGAAACAAAGTATCTGGCCTGACATTGTTTTCAGCTGCTAAGTGGGCAGAGCCCAAATTAAGCTGAAACAGAGTTCCTCCTATTTAAGGACGGTGCATGGAGCCCAGAAGGAGAAGAGGCCCCTGATGCTAGAGAGCTCCAAGAGTTCTGCTGAAAAAAGTGCTGGCCATCATTTGATGGCCAGATTTCCCTGAAGCAGAAAGAAGCTGGTGAGCAAAGAAAGCCTGAGCAAGACACCAAAAGGCCAAGGACTAAACCCTGTGGCTCAGCTTTTGCCTAGAGGGGTTTGATCTGTCCGAACAGTGGCCTAAAGGAAACTGTGCCTGGATTTAAGGACTCTGAGGTAGAGTGGCAGAGTTGCTGATGCGAAGGGGCTGGGGTCTCCCAGAGAGAAGAAAGCATCAAGCCTTATTTACGGTGAGACTACAATAACCAACTTACCCTGACGAACCTACATCTGAGAGATCTAGAAAAAGGACTGCTAAGTGCGTTAAAGAATCTCCAACAAAGACTGTGTTCCTGACGACTGAGGATCTGCCCCAGAGACTGTATCATTCTAAAAGGTTAGAAAAATAATTATCAGTAGGTTTAGTGGATAGGTTAAAGGGGCTGTAGGAATTTGTAAGATTAGTAGTTAAAAAATAATTGTTATTTGTTATAAGTGAATATAGTAATAAATAAGTGTTAAATAATAATTAAAAAGTTCGGTTACACATGGTGATTATGCCGGGGCTCCTGTCTTGTGTAGATCTTTTAACCTGTGAATGACAGTTGTGCTAGGATAGTGTAGTACCCTCGGAGCCTCCTCTTCCTGTTGGCAACTGGCTGTTCAGCGGGGTCAACTCCTGAACTTGAGTTGTTAGGTGAGCCTAGGGCTGGAAGGGATGGGTGGTGTCCAGGCTCCTGGACACCTCCTGGAATGTCCTAGAATGGCTTCCTTCAGAATATGACTTCTTTCTCCCTCTGGCCTTGACTGTGGGGTGAGACTGAGTGTATCTCAGAGGCTCCGGATCCTGCCTGAGTCTCAGAGGCAACTGGCAGCTGATCCCAGTGTCAGCTTAATCACGTATGTATGTATGTATGTATGTGTGCATGCATGTATGAATATATGTATGTATGCAGTTTTGCAGTACTGCGAGCTGAATCCACTGTGTTCTGGACAAGTTCTGTATCACTTAGCTCTATCTCCTGCCTGTTTTAATTTTAATTCTTACTAAGTTTCTCAAACTGTCCTTAAACTAACACTGTTGCTCAGACAGGCCTTACACTTGTGATATCCTCTACCCAAGCCTCCTGCCCTAGTCTTCTAAGGTGGTCATTGTTTTACACTGTAATTCTGGGAGAAGCCTCAGCATGTCTGAGGTGCTGAGTAGAGTTCAGTTTCCACCATGAATAGGCCCTTGTCCCTTGTTTACTAATTTCTTTGGGGTGTCCTGGGCTCTGGACCCATACCATCACTGTCTCGAGTGAAAGACAGTGAGTGGAAGGGGCTTAGGGACAGTTTCAGGCCTTGTATTTGCCCCCAAACAGAAGCGGATGCAGTTGGGCAGTCTGGTCACTTTCTGTGGCTCATAGAGATATGTCTCTGGGTGGTCGCTTTCTGTGGCTCGTGGAGATATGTCTCCGGGGATTGCATGGCCACTGCCCTGGGAAGGAACTGCCCACAGCCTCTCCTCTGTCACATCTACAATCACCTTGCCTGGGTCTGCTGTTCCAGCTTCCAAATACCACCGCCCTGGCACTAATTATAGCCCAGATTGTGTGGGGGAATTCTCAGCCCGCACCGTGGCAGTCCAGATTAAGCAATTAACCTTGGTGTCACTGCAATTATCGAGACACGCTAGCAAAACGAGCTAATTTCCCCCCAGGATGTTGAACTGAAATCAACTTCCACTCTCTTTAAGATGCCAAAATAGGAAATGTTAATGGAAAATTACGTTTGGATGTTTAATAAATCTCTTGGGCTGGTGGCTCCTCGGCAGTTTGGGCTGTGTGGCGTGTCATGGAGGCATTCACTGGTTAGCCAGAAAAGGAATGGTACACAGACGGCATGCTGTTCACTGTGCACACAGCATGAGTGACACTCAGTCAGAGAACCTATCAGATCCCTAGCCACTTTCTTTGCCCAGGAGTCTTGGAGAAGGCTCGGCCTGGCTCTGAGGTTTCCATTGTGGGCAGCTACTGCTGCCTTCCCTATCCAGATCTACAGTGCCTCTTCTAGCTCACCACAGACTAGGGTACAGGGGGCCTGCAATGTTGCTTCAATGTTTCCCAGGGCTCCTTCAGTCCTATTCTTCGAGGTGCAGGCTCTGCTCTTGCTCCTGGGGAGTCACAGGTCACCTGGAGCCCTGGCCATACTCTTCTCCTAGTAGAGGTACTAGGTTTGACTTTAGTGGGGGGTTCCTCTTTCAGCTGCACAGAACTGAACATTTTGTGTGCCTTCCTTGTCTGAAAGGTCAGTGGTCACAACAGATTGCGGGCTATTGCTTTGTAGAGCCAAGACTGGCTTGTTAGAGTGCCCTTGGGGGTCTTTTCTTCCCTTGCTTGGTTTTCCTCAGGAGGCCTAGCCACATGTCCAGCTCAATTCTTGGCTCACTCAGCCTTGGCAATTCCCAGGACACTGTGTCTGTAGGAATGCCTATTTCTCTCTGGCTTTCACAAAGACCCTTAAGTGGATCCCAAGGTGTGTGATGGTCTTCTTTCACCTCAAGAGTCACCCTGACTCAGAGTTGGAGACCCCACCCTGTCCTGTTTGAGGTCAAAATATGCTGTAAGATCTTCAATTGGATAGATTTAGATTGTGAGAGGCCTGGCTGGGCAGGGCAGTGAGCATGGCTCACTAGGCTGGGCTGTTCTCCAAGGGTCAGGCTGCAGCCGTAGACCTGCCACTGGCCTCTGCTCTCGGGGTCAACATCTTCCATACCCAGAATCACAGTTCCCACCAGCACGTCATCCCAGCACCAACGCCTGGACCAGAACTCTAAGGCAAAGGAGGCAGATAAGCAATCTTGTCTTTCCTTTCCAGCTGTGAGACCACATCTACTTTGGCAATTGTCCCTGGGGCTCAGGTCCCTTTCCTGTCTGCAGACGGAGCTCCTGGACAGCCATGCTGTGGCCACTGCTTGGTTTCCGGCAACTTCCTGGCTCTTTTTCTCTGGCAAGACTCTACCTTGAAATCCCCCACAGTGTGGAAAACCACAGAGTGAGGAAAGCATTTCATTAAATTCAGAAGGGAAATATTTCATTTCAATTGGAGGTATCAAAACAACTTTCATAGATTAAAAAAAATTCACGGATCAATCAAATGTTTGTGTACATAACAGACAGTGCTGTGGAGTGAACCAAGACATATGTAGATTAAAGATTCAAAGAGAGCACAAGGGTCACAGCCTGCTCTGACCCTGGTCATTTATTTTCCCGGGAGCTTGCTCACTATAGGGTTCTCAGTAGCACTCAGAAGCAAGGCTTCAGAGAGTAGGTTTTCCTCTACTTCAGAACGTAGAGAGTTTTGAAAATGTGCCACCAGTCGGCCTACGACAGACCGTCCAGGGAGATGCTGAGGCTTCAGGCCCTGCAGGTCACCTTGGTGTCACAGAATTTAGATTTTTTGAGACAGATGGCGAGGGGTGGACTATGATGGCCCATCTGGCTCTCTCAGATGAAGGAGACACCTAGGGCAGGGGAGGAGCCAGGCAGCTGGTAGAGATGTCTAGCAAGGGGCTCCCAGGAATATGTGGGCCCCATATCCTGGTGCCCCCATCTCTCCACAGGAACCTCATACAGATTGCCCTCTCCCTGCCTCAATTTCTCCTTTGAGCCATACAGGAGATCATACCATCCTGCCTGGAGTCGAAAAGACCCCCGTAATCATGGACATCAGAATGTTAACTGTCACAGAAGCCACAGTTAAAAGCTCGCATTCAGTTACTGCCTTACTCCAGTCCCCAAATTCCATAGTCCAGACACTTCTCCATGGATGGGGGTTTTGCTCTCTGGAAGAAATGCTGCATTAACCAATGTTCATTCACTCCTACTGAGGTATGTTTTAGGACGGTCCTGGGACAGACACTGTCATAGTTTGCTTTCTGTTGCTGTGGTAAACATTATGACCGAAAGCAAATTGAGGAGGAAAGGGTTTGTTTAGCATACCTGTCCCTGTCACAGGTATATTATATCCCTATATTAAGGAATGCCAAGGCTGGAGCTGGAGCAAGGGCCACAGAGAAATGCTGTTTAGTGGCTTGCTCTATGGCTTCCTCACTTTGCTTGCTTTCTTATTCCACCCAGGATCACCCACTTAGTGATGGTACCACCAATAGTGGAGTGGACCCTCTCCCATCAGTTATTAATTAAGAAAATACCTTTCATGTTTGCCCACAGGGTAGTCTTGGGGTGTGGGGACTTTTCAGGTTGAGGGTCCCTCTTCCCTCAAGTTTGATTGTAGTTTGGGCCAAACTGACAAAAACTAGCATAGGTGGGTACTGAGGTATTACATAACTCTCACCACCCTAGATGAAGGGCCTAGACTGAGAGGCTTCCTGTAAACTAAGTTTGGCCGGGCTTTTGCTCACAATAGACCCACAGTGGTGCCTTGCTGAGTGCTCTGCAAGGCATAGATCCTCCCTTGATGCTGCCCACCTTGAAATGCTACGTATGTGCTCCAGGTTGGGTGACCAGGTAGATTTTAGGGCGGTGCAGGAGCCTGGTCAAGTGTGTGCCAGGAGGAGGATGTCTCACAGTTCAGAGCCTGACGAGTCCCCTCTCTGCTTATGTTAGTTATAGGGGCCTGGAGAACAGAACCTGCAGGATATATGGATATGGATATGCAGACAGACCATATCCGTCTGTCTGTGTTTGGGTGTTTAAAGGAATTACTTTGGGTGACGGTGGTGAGCCCAGCATTTTCAGACAGGCAGCAGACAGGAGAACTCTGTTGCTTCCCCTGAGCCTCTGATGTACAGTACAGTCCTATCCCCATTCTATGTATTCCCCTTTGCTTCTATGAGCAACTGGCACCGTGGAGGACCTCTGGCTTTGAGGAAATACCTCAGATATGAATACTAATTTCACCCAGAAACATACCCTCACAGAAACATTTAGTATTATTATTTGACTCAATATCTGGGCACATGGCCCAGCTGCGTTGTCTAATGATTCATCTGTCATGTTGCCCTTGCAGGAGGAGGGATTAACCTTCCCCGGCAAGGCAGTGGCCCGCCATCCACCATGGGAGAATCTAGGAGGAGGCTCTGTTACCACTAGAGACATTTACTTGCTTTTGCGGGTGGTCTTAATGCAGCCAGCTGTTAAATGAGAACCAGCTCACGGAAGTGCTTCCTTAGCCAACAGAGCGGACCCCTTAGAACACAGAGATTTGATCGGAGCCTTTGGCTGTCAGTACTGCTGTCCTCTCCCCACCCCAGTACTGGCCACTGTGCTGGTCACTGAGGGCCAGTCTCTAGTACCCCACTTGTATTTCATCTCCATTTTGTGGCCTCTGCATTTGTCATTTCAGTTTTGATTGGTAATAACACCACTAGTTATCAAAGAACTTTAATATCTCCAAATGACATCCATTCTCCAATTTAAACTGTATCCTTAAAAGGAAGTGGAAAGTTTCAGGAATTTGTCCCATTTCTCCAGTTGCGACTGGGAATTCAGCCACAGGGAGTCTGCCACCTTCATGTTGTGAGTTTCCTTGGCCAGTGGCCATGTGCTGGTCACTGAGGGCCAGTCTCTAGTACCCTTAAGGAGAAGATGGGCCACGGTGGATCCACTGGTCTCCCTTTGGCTGGCAAATTAGGAAAATCTTCCCAGAGTGCTCAAGGCCAGAAGAGGCCCCCTGCTTCTCCCTCCCTAAAGCGCAGGCCTAACACACAGAGTGGAGAACATGACCTTCATTGGGAAAAGGATCTTTGAGGAGGTAATTATGTTAAAGGATTCGAGATGAGATCATTATGGATGTGGGTGAGGCCTAAATCAATGATAAATGTCTTTCTTTACATAAGCTACATGGAGAAGGCCATGTGAAAGCAGACACATAGATTGGAGTGCCATGGCCAGAAGCCAAGGAACCATAATCAGAGGAGAGAGGTAGGGAGGCAAGGGTAGGCTCCTCCAACCTCTGGGAAGAAGTGACTCTGCCTCACCTTTTCATGGCTTTCCATCTTCCAGGATGGTGGGAATAGATACCTGTTGTGGGGACAGCTGAAGACACTGCACAGAAGCTCAGGGTTGGTGGGTGACCTGCCTGGTGCAGGGACAGGCTCACCATGCCCTCAGTGCTGAGGACAGCACCAGACTATGCTACAGCCTTCCCTCAGTTTCATCCAACATGGATGGAGGCTCCTGGGGAGGCTGGGCTAGACTTCACTTGCCTCTTCCTTATTGCTTTGTGGAAAATGCCTAGTGTGGTAGTTTGAGTGTGAATGGCCCTCATAGATAGGCTCTTATGTTTGAATACTTGGTCCTCAGTTGGTGGAACTGTTAGGGATGGATTAGGAGGTGTGGCCTTATTGGGAGAAGTTGTGTCATTCGGGGTGGGTTTTGAGGTTCCAAAAGACTTGTACCATTGCCTGTGTGCTCTCTGTCTCCACTTGCAGTTCATGATGTGAGCTCTCAGCTGCTCCTGTAGCCATTTTGTTGTTCTGCCATCATGGACTCTAACCCTCTGAAACCATAAGCCACAAATTAAATTTTTTTCTTCATAAGTAGCCTTGGTCATGGTGTATTATCACAGCAACAGAAAGGTAATCAAGACACGCATAAAGCACTGCCTTGGCATCTTAAGTAACTTAAAACTTGTCAGTTTGTTAAGGGAGCTTAAGATGACACATTGCCTATTTTTTTCACACAGGATCTCAAGTAGCCAAGGCTGGCCTTGAAGTTTCTATGTAGCCAAGGATGACCTGGAACTTTTGATTCCTGCCTCTTCCTCCTAAGTGCTGAAATTATAGGTGTGTACCACCTGGTATATAAGCTGTTGGGGACCCAACCCAGGACTTCATCATTTATATTGTATGAACTGGTTTGACCTGGCCTCTTTGTGCTGATGAACATGGCCTGTTGTGGCCCCATGATCTGGACCTGCTCTTTAGTCTGCTGTTCCCCAATTTCTGTCTCTCCCCAGCACATTCTCAACTTTCCAGGAAGCACTGGGGCATTAGAGGTCAGGACTGGGTGTCCTCACATAGATCCCTTGACCAGGCTCATATGTCTATCTGCTTGGGGTTCTTCCTGGAAGAACATGAGACAGTCTGCTATTCATTTGGCCATAGTGGTTCAGCAGTTGGCTTGTTTTAGGGCTGCAGTGGAGACCGAGGCTCTAAGATGTCAGGAACTTGCTCCAACTACTGAGATCACAAATAGCTCTGCTCTGGACTAATTAGACCATGGTTTTTTCCCCATTATCTCCTCAGGATGGGAGATGTATGTCCTTATGGCAGGATGGAACAAACATCTCTCTATCCAGGATCACACACTACATAGCGGACGCATACACTCCCGCCTGGGATGCTTCACTTCCGTGTTCAGAGGGCCATAAGAGGAAGTGCGTTGCCTATGAAGGGGCCCACAGTTGTGTCTTCTAGGTTCTTCTAGGTCTTGCTGATTTGGCAATATTAATCATCACACCACCCTGTCCAGGTCTCTTGTGTTCACTAAAGAGTGGCACAGTTGTGAGCGTTACCTGTGTCTGGCACTGAGGACCTAGTTACCCCACAGCCACAGTTAGCTTTCATCGCTAGGTGAGGGATCAGTGGGTCTCTTTGTATCCCTTGGTGGTCGCCTCCCTTCCCATGGCTCTGTCAGGACACCAGCGCTCCTGGAGATGGGTGTTCCTGGCTGCCAGTGCCATAAGAAGTTCATATACTTCAGTTTATGCAATTTCTCTGAGAACTCAGGACTAGAGTGACCACGGATTAAATGTTGTGGTTTATAAGGTTTTCTTGCCATTGGGGTGGGATGATGTCTCCCCAGTCTGAGTTTATCCCAGCTGGAAGTAGAACTGAAAGTGGGCTTTAGTGCAAAGCCCCCTGGTCCTCCAAAATGGTACTAAATCCAAGCAGCCTGTACCACTTGGCAGAGCTCCTTGTTTCTTGCTGCCATCTTTAAGTCCCAAGCCCTTAGAATAGGCTATGCAGTGTAGAAAAGACAGAGAAGGCAGGGAAATGGCATCAAACCCCAGCCACAGCTCAAGACTGTCATGCAGTGAGACCGAAGAGTTGGGTGGTGTGTGGGGGTGACAGGTCTCTTCACCAGCAACCCTGAAGATGTGCAGTGGCATCTTTGGGAGAGATAAGTTAATAATAACAACAATAATAATAACTAACAGTAATAATAGAAAGAAATAGGAGGAGCACAGAACAAATATGTACTTCTATTTTGCATAAGCTTTTTGACAACAGAACCAACTTGTCAGTTTTTGGTAGAAGTAGATGGCTGGCCTATGTCCATACCAGTGGGCCTGCAAATGTTGTGGGGGCCCTTTCCCATAAGCCTCAGTGAAGTGAGTACTGATTTAATCATCACCAGAGATAAGGAAAGCAGGTGATGGGACGATAGTCACCCTGTGGTCTCCTGGCTCCCAGGTGGAGTGGCTTGTGATCCATCCCTGAGTTCTAGCTGGCTGTGACCCCCCCACTATGGCACCCGAACCACCCTACCTTGTCAGTATGGCCAGAACCAGGCTCCTCCCACACCTCCAGCCCCCACAACTCCATTTACAGGCTTTGAAAATGCACACCTGCTGATTTGCATTTTACTTCTGAAAACCTGCTTTATTTGCTTGTATACTTCCCAGACAACTGGCTGAGAGTCAACCGGGAGCCATTGCCACCTGGCCCTGTTTTTGGCACACATGGTGACTTAAATGTCCACATCAGCAGTGGGACACAGGATCAGAAAGCTCCCTATGGGGCTGGGCCTGCACCAAAGGGATCAGTGAGGAGAGCGGAGGCCTGTGTGTGCAAGACACATGTGAGGCAATGCATCCACATGGAGGCCATGCACATATAGCTGCATCTAGAGCCTCTGCAAATGATTTTCAGGTGTGGTGACTTTCTGAACAGACTGAGGCCTCCCAGAAATGTGACTCTTCTGCCTCGCCCAGCCTAGAATCTGTTCACAGTGGGATCCTTATGAAGGTCTGGGAGAGACTTTGTGAGTAAACCTTGTCCAGGCTCAGGCTTCATAGTCATATGCTGCCCAAGCTGCCCAAGCTGACCTGGTTCTATTGGTCCTGTGATGGCCTGATGGTGGTGATGGTGATAATGACAGTGATGAGGACAGTGGCGTCAGTGAGGTTTAAGTTAAAGTCAGTGATGATGATGACATGAAATAAAATAGATTTCTCTGAGAAAACCAGAGACTCAGAGGGCCACAGAGAGTCATTTGTATTCCTCAAAATTACCAGTAATAATGGGCTCTCAATGCTACACTTTTGAGACTCACTAGATGCAAAATTACACTAGTCACCCTCATCTCTCACTGGGTATTGAGAAGGTTCCTCTTACTGTTGCCCTCTGTAGCCACTGTCTTTCCTGTCATACCCATATCTTCCCAGAGCTCAGAGACCAGTCGGTGTTGTCAGCAGCAGGGAAGCCCTGCACGGTGGCTAGGTCACCTTGCTCTGGCTCAGCGGTGACCCACTGCCCATGTCCTGATTCCTTATGGTTTATTTTCTACAGCTAAAAATGTGAAAATTTGCATGAGAACCTACTTTATGAGACACGTAAACATTTATTTAAAAAGAAAGGAAAATAACAGCTTAGAGAATAGCTGTTCCCTTGACTTTAAGATGTCCTCACCACTAGACTGGGGCTGTGTAATTATTCTTGCACAGATTTTTGTGGCTACTGTCAAATGCTTCTGTGGAGATGCCATTTTTAAAGACTTATAAAGTAGCAATAAAATTTCTGCTGCAAGCTAACCTACTATAGAAGGCACTATCCCAGGAGCAAGTGTGATGGCTTTTCAATTAGTGTGACTGAGTTGTGAGTGGAGAATTAATATGAAGGAAGGGGTTCACAAACCATTGCAGATTCCTCTGTCCCCAGATTTGGTGTTCCATCAATTAAGACATCTCAAAGTGGGCCAGGTGACACTTTCATCTGGTGTCTGTTTTGCAGACCTGGTGCCTATGCCTGTCTCCTAGAATGACTTCTGTCAACCCTGAGATCACTGGGTATGGCCCTCCCCTCTTGCCTGCTCCACCCAGCCATGATGACCTCCTCCTGCCCTCTCTACAGAGCCTGTGCTGACTTCAGGGCTCTTCACAAACCTGCCACGTCAGGCCACAGTCTGTATGTCCCAACCTAAGGAGCCTCCCTATGCCATATACACAGCTGTTCTTCCTCTGCTTCTGTCAGCCTCAGCACAGATAATTGTAGGAAGTCCCACCCCTGGCTTTTCATACTTTCCTTCCCTGGATATGTCTTGTCTTCTTCATGACAACACCAACCTGTCTTAGTCTGCTGCTATAATAAAACACCTTAGACCAGGTAATGTGTAGAAAGCAAGGATTTACTTCATATGGTTTTGAGTCTGGAAGCCCAAGGCCAAGGAGCTAGCAAGTTCAGGGTATGGTGAAGGCTTCTCTTCGCTCCCAAGATTGTATCTTCTTGCTGTGTTCTGCAGAGAGGATGCCACAACCTCAAGTGACAGAGGAGAGAAGGGATTTTCTCTATGTGTACAAACATAATAACAGGTTTTTAAAATTTAAAAAAAAGCAAAAGTAGAATCAAGGGAGAAATTGAAAAACCTAAAATCAAGGTTGGAGATTTTAGGGCCCTCTTTAAATAGTTAATAGAGCATATAGATGCATCAGAGGCACGGTGGGTACAGACCCTGCAGTAGGCCCTGAGAAGTGCAATAGAGCTGAAGCAGAAAACAAGGACCTAAAAATAGCTATTATGAACATTTTCAAGGACCTTAAGGAGGAACTGAACTAATCCATGAAGACAAGCAGTGGAATGAAATGAAGAAAATAGCTCAAAGCATGAAAGTAGAATTAGAATCACTAAAGAAAACCCAAACTGAGGGAAAATAGGAAACGGAAATTTTAAGAAGTCAAACAAAAATCTCAGAGGCAAACCTCACCAACAGAATATAAGATGGAAGAGAGAATCTCAGATATTGAAGACAAGAGAAGAAATGGTTACTTTGATTGAAGAAAATGTTATAACTGAAAAAAAAAATCCAGGCACAAAACATCCAGGGAATTTGAGACACCATGAAAAGGCCAATCTATTAATAAAGGAATAGAGGAAGGAGAAGAATTCCAGCAGACAAGCCCAAAATGCTTTCAACAATATCATAGTAGAAAAAATTTCCAACATAAAGAAAGAGTTACCTATCAAGGTATAAGTATACAGAACATAAGATAGACTAGACCAGACAAGAGGTTCCCCATAACACATAATAATCTAAATACTAAACATAAAGAAAAACTAAAGAATATTAAAAGCTGTAAGGAAAAATGTCCAAATAACATATATAGGCAGACCTATTAGAACAACACCTGACTTTTCAATGGAAACTCTAAAAGCCAGAAGGGCCTGGACAGATTTTTTTACAAACTCTACAAGACCCCAGAGACCAGCCCAGAATACTATACCCAGCAAAACTTTCAATCATCACAGATGGATAAAGAAACACATTCCATGATAAATCCAAATTTAAGGAGTATCTATTTACAAATCCAGCTCTACCAAAGATGCTAGAAGGAAAATTTCAACCTGGAGAAGGTAACCACCCCTAAGAAAATACAAGGAATAAATAATCCCATAACAGCAAATCAAAAGGGGAAAAAACTCCACATCACCACAACAGAACAATAGGAATCAATGAACACTGCTTTGATAACTCTCAACATCAGTGATCTCAATTACTGAAAAGACACAAACTAACAGACTGGATTTGAAAACAGGATCTGTCTTTCTGCTGTATCCAAGAAATAAACCACAACAAGTATAGATATTGCCTCAAACATAAAAGTATAAAAGTATGGAAAAAGATATTCCAAGCAAATGGACCCAAGACGCAAACCAGTGTAGCCCTTTAAATATAAGGCAAAGTAGACTTCAAACCAAAACTAAACAGAAGAGATATGGAAGAACACTATATACACATCAAAGGAAAAGTCCACCAAGAGGATAGTGCAATTCTAAATATCTATGCACAAGGGCTCCTAGTTCATAAAGGAAACACTACTTTATCTAAAAATTACATATTGAGTCCCACACACTGACAGTGGGAGACATTAATACCTCACTCTGAACAATAGACAGATCATCCACACAGAAGCTAAACAAATTCTAGGGCTAACTTGTGTCATAAACCAAATGGGTATAACAGATATTTACAGAACACCTCACTCAAACACAAAAGAATGTATCTTATTCTCAGCACCTCATGGAACTTTTCCCAAAACTGTCAGACACAGAGCAGCTCTCACCAGATACAAGAAAATTGAAATAACACCCTATATTCTATCAGACCACAGGGCTGGAGAGATGGCTCAGTGGGTAAGAGCACTGACTGTTCTATTAGACCATATTGGTTTAAAGCTGGATATCAACAACAACAGACCCCCCCAAAAAAAAAGAGTTTACAAACTCATGAAAATTCAACAACTCAATAATGAATTAAAAAAATAGGTGAAGACATAAAAGAAATTAAAACCTTTTTAGAATTGAATGAAAATGAAAACAACATGCTTAAACTATGGGACACAATGGATGAAGTTTTGAGGCAAATTCATAGCACTAAGTGCCTACATAAAAAAATTGGAGAGAACTCATATTAGTAACTTAGTGGCATAATTAAACACTTGAAAACAAAAAAAGATATAATACTCAAGAGGAGTAGACAGCAAGAAACAAACCCAGGGTTGAAATCAATAAAATAGAAACAAACAGACAAAATTACAAAGAATCAATAAAAAAAGAGTAGGTTCTTTGAGAAAATCAGTAAGATTGACAAAATCAAGTTAACTAAAAGGTGGAGAGAGAAGATTCAAATTAACAAAATTAGAGATGCAAAGGAGGCCATATTGACAGACCCTGAGGAAATTCAGGGTCATATAGACATAGTTGATAAAAGCATATCCTCCACCAAATTGGAGAAATCCAAAAGAAATGGATAATTTTAAAAATATATACCACTTACCAAAATTAAAGCAAGACCAGATAATCAATATAAACAGACTTAAAACCTCTAGTGAAATAGAAGCAGTAACTAAAAGACTATCAACAACAACAACAGGGCCAGGGCCAGATAGTTTTCATGCAGAATTACACCAGACTTTAATAGAAGAATTAACACCAATACTCATTAAACCATTCCACAGAAAAGAAGCAGAAGAATCACTGCTTAATTTTTTTATGTTTCCCTGACTCCTAAACTCTATAAAGACTCAACAAAGAAAGAGAATTACAGACCTATTACCCTTATGAACATAGATGCCAAAAAATCTCAACAAAATACTTGAAAACCAAATATAAGAACACATTAAAATGATCATCCACCATGACCAAGTAGGCTTCATTCCAGAGATGCAGGGATGATTCAACATATGTAAATCAATAACGTAATTTACCATATAAGCAGACTGAAAGAGAAAAGTCATATGATCATCTCATTAGATGCAGAAAATGTCTTTGACAAAATCTGACACCCCTTCATGATAAAACTCCTGGAGAAACTAGTGCTATAAGGGCCATGCCTTGTGGTAGAAGTTTTGATTTCTTCAAAAACATGGTTTTGTTGAATGAATGTGTTTTTGTTTGTTTGTTTGTTTTGGTCTTAAGTGTGGGATATGGAGGTGCTTTGTCCGCTGCTGAAGAACAGACTCCTGAGAAGGGCATGAAAAACACCCTGATGAGCAAATGTGTGATGTTTTGTTGGACAGAAACTGCCATGTGCCAGGGTTGTGATTTTTGCCAGCTGGAAAACATGCTTTGATGAACAGACTCTTGAGAGAGTGTGTGATCTTAGCCAACAGGAAACTGCCTAATGCAGGGGCCATGGTGTTTGCCAAGTGGAAAAACATCCATGTGTGGATTTTGAGAGGCTATAACTAGAAGCCCCCCAAAAGAGAGGGCCTTTTTACTCAGCATCACTTTTGCTTCGCATTGCTTCTCATTGCTGCTTTGTTTCAAAATATGCCAGACAATGCTTCAAAACGCTCCTAGCAAGAAGTAGTCCAGAGAACGTTTCAAGTTCGAGTTTGTTGCTGCCGATCTCAGCCCAGGTTGGGCTGAACCAAGTGGGGATTCAGCAATTGCCACCCCAGCCATCGTCAATTCAGGATGTGGGTAGGTACTGCCGCCATCACTGCTGTGACTGGCCCTGCTGGAGCTCCCCCGAACTGCTGCTAGTTCATACTGCTGCTGTATTTCCTGGTTTGCTGGTTGGCTGTTCCTGATGCTGCTGGTACCTGATCCTGTGTTTGCTTTTGGGTTGAACTACTGAGGTCTTGGCGATGAGGATTGGAGTCATCCCTGAGAGCTGTGTCTAAAGAGGTCCATACTCCCTGTCTCTGCTTACCTTTTTTCTCCTGTACTTTGGGATGGTGGGTTGGAAGGGAGGTAGAGATATTACTATAACAACAAATAAATAGTTTAAAAGTACGCCTTCAATACCACAACATAATAAAGGTGATTTAAGTTGTTGTTGGCCCACAGCCAACAACAACTTAAACGGAGAGAAACTCAAAGCATTTCCACTAAAATCAGGAATAAGACAAGATTGTCCATATCTGTTCCATATCTGTTCAATATGGTACTTGAAGTCTTAGCTAGAGCAGTAAGACAATTGAAGGATCAAGAAGATACAGATAGGGAAGGAGGAAGTCAAAATATCTTTATTAGCAGATGACATAATTTTATATATACATTTTATAAATATCTAGGGGTAACTCTAAACAAGCAAGTAAAAGACTTTTATGATAAAGATTTTAAGACATTGAAAAAAGAAATTGAAGAAGATATCAGAAGATGGAAAGATGGTCCATGCTTATGGACTGGTAGGATTTTAATACAGTAAAAATGTCCATCCTACCAAAAGCAATCTTCAGATTCAATGCAGTCTCCATCAAAATTCTAGCACAATTCTTCATAGAGTTTGAAATGACAATTTTCAGCTTCATATGGAAACACACACACACACACACACAAACCTATGATAGCCAAAAGATTCCTTAACAATAAAAGAACTGGAGGTATTACCAACCTGAATGTCAATTTTTACTACAGAGCTATAGTAATTAAAGCAGCATGGTATTGGCATACAGACACCGAGTAATGGAATCAAATTGAAGACACAAGCATAAATCACACACCTATGGACACCTGATTTTTGACAAAGAAGTCAGGAATACACGCTGGAAAAAAGACAGCATCTAGTTGCTGCCGCATCCCCTGCCTGTCGCCATGGCTGCCTACAGGCTGGTGCTGATCCGGCATGGAGAGAGCGCCTGGAACCTGGAAAACTGCTTCAAGCGAGTGGCTGGTGTAACGCCGACCTGAGTCTGGCGGGCAGGCATTGCAAGATGCTGGCTATGAATTTGACACCTGCTTCACCTCGGTGCAGAAGAGAGCAATCCGGATCCTCTGGATGGTCCTGGGTGCCATTGACCAGATGTGGCTGCCAATGGTCAGGACCTGGCGCTTCAATGAGTGACACTATGGGGATCTAACTGGTCTCGATAAAACAGAAACTGTGGCTGAGCATGGTGAGGCGCAGGTGAAGATCTGGAGACGATCTTACTATGTCCCACCGCCTCCGATGGAACCCGATCATTCCTTCTACAGCAACATCAGTAAGGATTGCAGGTACGCAGACCTTATTGAGGACCAGCTACTCTCTTGTGAGAGCCTGAAGGACACTATTGACAGAGCACTGCCCTTCTGGAATGAAGAAATTGTCCCCCAGATCAAGGAGGGGGAAAAGGGTCTTGATTGCCGCCCATGGCAACAGCCTTCGGGGCATCGTCAAGCATCTGGAGGGTCTCTCAGAAGAGGCTATTATGGAGCTGAACCTGCCAACCAGCATGCCCATCGTCTATGAATTGGACAAGAACTTGAAGCCCATCAAGCCCATGCAGTTCCTGGGAGATGAGGAGATTGTGCGTAAAGCCATGGAAGCTGTGGCTGCTCAGGGCAAGGTCAAGAAGTGAAGGCGAGCAGGCAGACTCCTACCCAAGATCACCCTCCCTGCTTGTTCAATACTCTTGTACCCTTCCCCAACACCCGTCACACTGACTACATCTTTAGGATCTTAAGTTGTAGCTGCAGGTGGGGACCCGTGGCTCCCATTTCCATTTAGTATTTGATCCCTTGCACCCACTCCCCTCACAGCATCTTGTCAGAGTAACACCTCTGGGGTGCAGGTTCCTGGTCCACATCCAGGAACGGCTCCTCTTACCAGGAGAGTTGAGAGGTAAACTATAATTTAGTTTTTCTTAGTCCTTTGCTTACTAAGGGTCTGCTTAAGAAGAGAGGTCGGGGAGGAACCATGCTGTGGTGTGACCGATGATGCCCACTTTTGTCCCTGGAGCCTGTCCTGCACTCTTCTGCAGGAAGGGAACTGGGGGCTGTAGTCATTCCGGTGGAGAGTGAGAGTAACTTCCATGGTGATTTAAAAGATACTCCTTCCTCTCTGACCCTAAAGGAGCTGCTGGCACCAGAAGTTTGGGATCAATCCTGTCAAGTCTATGTGTTACATTTAGTTTTACAGGAAAAAAAGGTATATATATCAGCACACAAAGCCCCTCTGAGGTTTCTAGTGGCAGTTGAAACAGTCCCATGTGATCGCTAGAAAATAAGCCATTGCTCATATCAAATGGGATAAACTTCTTGTCCTCAAGCGGCAGGAGGTACTTCTTGCCGTGTTAGGATCCCATTGTTTTGTTTTTGTTTGTTTGTTTATTTATTGCTTCAAGTTACATCTCCATCACAGTGCCCTTAGTCCACCCCTCCTGGTTCCACCCTCCCACCCTCCCCTTTGTCTTGTCTTGTAGAGGTGAAGTGCCCCTTGATCATGTCCAAGTTTTTGTCTTTCACTGTCTAAATCATGTTCCAGCTGCTTGTCCCTACCATGTGGGTTCAGAA
This sequence comes from Lophiomys imhausi, assembly GCA_907164525.1. NCBI lineage: Eukaryota > Metazoa > Chordata > Mammalia > Rodentia > Muridae > Lophiomys > Lophiomys imhausi. Next base: position 2,046,868 of record CAJQZJ010031773.1, read on the forward strand.
CTCATCTGGGCATAACAGCTAAATTTCTTTCCAGATCAGTATAATAAAGGAGTGATGTGCAATTAAAAAAAAAAAAAAGACAAGCTGGGCGGTGGTGGAGCACGCCTTTAATCCCAGCACTTGGGAGGCAGAGGCAGGCAGATCTTTGTGAGTTCGAGGCCAGCCTGGTCTACAAAGTGAGTCCAGGACAGCCAAGGATACACAGAGAAACTCTGTCTCGAAAAACCAAAAAAAAAAAAAAAAAAAGACAGCATCATCAATAACAGCACTGGTGAAACTGGATAGTTGCATATAGAAGAATCCAAATATATACATACTTAATCACCTTGCACAAAACTCAACTCCAGATGTATCAAAAACCTCAACACAAAGCCAGACACACTGGATCTGATAGAAGAGAAAATGAGGAATAGTCTTGAGCTCCATAATTATCACCTTGCACAAAACTCAACTCCAGATGTATCAAAACCTCAACACAAAGCCAGACACACTGAATCTGCTAGAAGAGAAAGTGAGGAATAGTCTTGAGCTCATTGGCACAGGTAAGAACTTCCTGAACAGAACACCAATAGCACAGGCACTAAGATCAGCAATTAATAAAATGGGACCTCATGAAAATGAAAAGCTTCTCTATGGCAAAGGATACTGTCATTCAGAAAAAGTATCATGCTACAGAATGGAAAAAGATTTTTACCAACTGTATATTCAATAGAAGGATAATATCTAATACTCTATAAAGAACTAAATATAATTTCTAATATACATTTAACTTAATAATATATTATATAATATATAATAGATATATCCAATATATATAAAGAAAAAAATGGACTTCAAGAAAACAACCCAATTGAAAATGAGTACAGATCTAAGCAGAGGATTCTCAAATGATGAAACACAATAGCTGAGAGGCACTTAAAGAAATCTTAACACTCTTAGTCATCAGGGAAATGTAAATCTCAAACTTTGAGATTTCACCTTAGTCCAAATGGCCAAGATCAATAGAACAAATGATAGCTCATGTTTGTGAAGATGTGGAGTAAGGGAACACTAATCCATTGTTAGTGTGAGTGTAAACTTGTACAGCCACTGTGGTGGTCCTTCAGGAAGATAAGAATCAATCTACCTCAAAATCCAGCTATACTACTATTGGGGGCATATGCCCAAAGGACTGTACATCCTCTACAAAGACACTTGCTCAGCCATGTTCATTGCTGCTCTGTGCTTATCACTTTGTACAAAACTCAACTCCAGCTGTATCAAAAACCTCAACACAAATCCAGACACACTGAATCTGATAGAAGAGAAAGTGAGGAATAGTCTTGAGCTCCATACTTATCACCTTGCATAAAATTCAACTCCAGATGTATCAAAAACCTCAACACAAAGCCAGACACACTGAATCTGATAGAAGAGAAAGTGAGAATAGTCTTGAGCTCACTGGCACAGGTAAGAATTTCCTGAACAGAACACCAATAGCACAGGCACTAAGATCAGAAATTTGAAACAGCTTAGACATTAATGGAAGAATGAAATATTGGAGGAATGGGAGAATGTACACAGTAGAATATCACTCAGCTGTTAAAAGATGAAATCATGAAATTAATAGGTAAATATGTAGAGGTATAAAAAATCATTCAGAATGAGGTAACTCAGATCCAAAAAGACAAATATGTTATGTATTTGGTTTTATGTTGATGTTAGCTATTAAGTATTTGTTTAAGCAGGCTACAGTCTATGTAACTACAGAAGTTAGGTATACAGTAAGAGTATAGAGTATAGAGTACAGAGCATGGAGTATAGGGCATAGAGTATCAAGAATAGAGCATAGATCATAGAAGATAAAACACAGAGTATGGAGCAGAGAACATAGAATATATAGAGCATAGACCATAGATCACAGAGCATAGAGTTTAGACCATAGAGAATAGAGCATAGAGTATAGAGTACAGTGTACAGAGCATAAAGTTTAGAGCTTTACATCAACCCAGCTACAAACCCATCACTCTACAATGGTGACCTACCTTCAAGATATACTGGTGCAATAGTGACACAAAACTTGTGAGAGTAACCAACCAATATCTGATTTGATTTAAGGCTCACTCCATGAGATGCAACCCATACCCAACATTGCTCAGGTGGCCAAGGACCTGAGACTAGATTGATGAGGGACATAGGGGAAATCTAAATACTACTGTTCTGCTAAAGGAATGTAACCATAAAATGATTTCTAGCATCATTCTGCTACACTCATAGACCAGTACCTTGCTCAGCCATCATCAGAGAAGCTTTGATAGGATCAAAACCAGAGAGACCCACAACAAGGCATTATTGCAGAGAGTGAGAGAATTTGGAACACTCAGCCCTAAATTGAATGTCTTCATCAGTCCCACCCCAATGCAGGCCTCAGGAAACCTTTAGGAAAGATTGCAAGAGCCAGTAAGGATGGAGGACACCAAGGAAACAAGGCCTTCCAAATGCAGCGGGGCTGAGGCATATATGACCTTACAGAGATGGCTGCAGCATGCACAGATCTAAGATGGGGTTCTAGCACTGAGAGGGGAAGACAACACAAGTCCTCATCCCTAGGCCAGAGGCTGTCTCCAAGGAGACTTGTAAAGGAAAAACTATTTTCCAATGGAGTCTCACTGGGCACACAAACTACTCTTTTTTTTAAATTAATTAATTATTTTCAAGTTACATTTCAAAGTCCCCTCTCTCCTCCCCTCCAGGTTCCATCCTCCCTCCCTCTTCCCCATCTCTGTCCTCTCCTTCTCCTCAGATGAGGGAGCCCCCACATATCAACCCCCTTCAGTTCACCAGTCACAGGAGGGCTAAGAGCTTTTTCTTATACTGGATCCTGGTATGGCAGCCCAGTTAGGTAAGGTGTTCCACTAATAGCCAACAGGGTCTGTGACTCGCTGCGGTGTAGAGTTTTTCATAGGATAGTTATGTTCCTGTCTATTTGGGTCTGTGGGTTGTAGGATGGTTGTCCTGTGCTGTATGGTTAATATCCACTTATAAGTAAGTACATAGCATGTGTATCTTTCTGGAACTGGGTTAGCTTACTCGGGATGAACTTTCCTAATTCCATCCATTTGATTGCAAATTGTATGATTTCCTTGTTTCTGATAGCTGAGTTTCTGATAGTCCATTGTGTAAATGTACCACAGGTTTTTTTTTTTAAACCATTCTTCAGTTGAAGGACATCTGGGTTGTTTCCAGTTTCTGGTTATTACAAATAAAGCTTCTGTGAACATAGTTGAGGCAATGTCCTTGTGGCTTGGTAGAATATCTTTTGGATATAAGCCCAGGAGCAGTAAGTATGGCCAGGTCTCGAGGTAGAGCTATTCCCAATTTTCTAAGATATTGCCAGATTGATTTCCAAAGTGGTTGTACATGTTTGTACTCCCACCAACAATGGAGGACTGTTCTCCTTTCTCCACATCCTTGCCAGCATGTGCTTTCATTTGAGTTTTTGATCTTAGTCATTCTGACCGGTATATGATGGAATCTCCGAGTTGTTTTGAGTTGCATTTCCCTGATGACTGAGGATGATGAGCATTTCTACAAGTGCCTCTTGGCCATTAGAGAGTCTTCTTTTGTGAATTCTCTGTTTAGCTCTGTATTTCATTTTTTGATTGGGTTATTTGGTTTGATGGTGTTTAATTTCTTGAGTTCATTATGTATTTTGGATATTAGCCCTCTGTTGAATGTGCGGTTTGTGAAGATCTTATCCCAATCTGTAGACTGCCATTTTGTTCTAATGACAGTGTCCTTTGTCTTACAGAAGCTTTTCAGTTTCATAAGGTTCCATTTGTTGGTTGTTGATCTTAGAGCCTGAGCCATTGGTGTTTTCTGTTCAGGAAAACCAATTGTTGTCTGTGCCAATGAGTTTGAGGCTTTTCCCCACTTTCTCTTCTGTTAGATCTAGTGTGCCCAGTTTTATGTTAAGGTCTTTGATCCACTTGGGCTTAAGTTTTGTGCAGGGTGATAAATGGCCAATTTGCATCCTCCTACATGTTTTACATCCAGTTAGAGCAGCACCATTTGCTGAAGATACTTTCCTTTTTCCATTGTATGTTTTTGGCTTCTTTGTCAAAAATTAAGTGACTGTAGATGTGCAGGTTTATTTCTGGGTCTTCAATTCGATTCCATTGATCAAGCAGTCTGTTTCTATGCCAATACTATGCTGTTTTTATTACTATTGCTCTGTAGAACAGCTTAAAATCAGAGATGGTGATACCTCCAGATGTTTTTTTTTTTTTAACAATACAGGATTAATTTAGCTATTCTGGGTTTTTTGTTTTTCCCTATGAAGTTGAGAATTTTTCTTTCAATGTCTGTAAAGAATTGTGTTGGTATTTTGATAGGAATTGCATTAAATCTGTATATTGTTTTCGGTAGCATGGCCATTTTTATTATGTTGATTCTACCTATCCATGAGTATGGGAGATCTTTCCATCTTCAGATAGCTTTAATTTCTTTCTTCAAGGACTTGAAGTTCTTGTTATACAAGTCTTTCACTTACTTGGTTAGAGTTACCCCCAGGTATTTTACATTATTTGTGGCTATTATGAAGGGTGTTGTTTCCCTAATTTCTTTCTCAGCCCATTTATCTTTTGTATAAAGAAGGGCTACTGATTTTTTAGAATTAATTTTGTATCCAGCCATATTACTGGAGGTGTAAAAACTACTCTTTTTTTTTTTTTGGTTTTTCAAGACAAGGTTTCTCTGGGTAGCCCTGGCTGTCCTGGACTCACTTTGTAGACCAGGCTGGCCTCGAACTCACAAAGATCCGCCTGCCTCTGCCTCCCAAGTGCTGGGATTAAAGGCGTGCGCCACCACCGCCCGGCTGTACAAACTACTCTTAAGGCCAGACTCCAATGCCTAGCATTAGTATGGCCAACACAAAACAAACACAATGGTTTTTTTGGAGGTTCATTGCCTCATAATGGTTTGTCTGGACATTTTTTCCTATAGGTTTTTTTTTGCATGTATATTATGATTTCTCGTGTTCTGTTTTCATGGGTTTCTCTGTGTGTGAATGTGCATCTCTGTATATTCCTGTGCTTTTTCTTTGACTCTTCTGGTAGTTCGTTTGCTTTGTCCCATTCCATTTTTTTGTTTTTATTTCATCTTATTTTTATTATTTTTAAAAAGATGCCTGTGAGAAATAAAGGGTGTGAGTTTGGGTGGATGGAGACTTGGGCAAGAACCGAGAGGAATTGGGGGAGGGAAAACCATAATCAGAATATAGTATATAAAAAGGTATTCTCAATAATAAATAAATTATAGTAAAACTAAACATAAGAGGGCTGGATTTAAAGATTATTGACAAAAATTAAAGGTAGAGTGCTTCCTTAGCATGTGGAAGCCCCCATTTTAAAACAAAAACATGAATGAATAAATAAATCCTAAAAGTATGAGGTCCATCTTTTATGTCTAATTTGAAGTTACATAAAACAAAAATTGTAAAAAAAAACCCTCATAAACATAAAATAAAAATAAATAAATAAGACTCACATAGTATGAAAATTATTAGTAAATTGGATCAGGGGTAAATAAGAGAAAACAAAAATTCCAGTCAAAGGAAAGTGATGAATTCCCTCATTAAAACATACTAGGAATTTTAACCATAGTACAGGAATATTATAGTACTACAACCAACAGACCAAAAGGAACAGGAACATAGACTTTATTACCTGTTAGTGGGACACTTTGCCCTAGTGGAGCTGCCATGTAGGCCCCCAGTGTAAGAGAAAGTTCTTAGTCCTCATATGACTGCTGAACTGAAGGGGGCTGATATGTAGGGCACCCCACATTGGAGGAGTAAGATAGGTGGAAGAAGGGGGAGAGAGTGGGAGGGTAGGACTGGGAAGGGTTGAGGGTGGGGACTGTGATGAAGATGTCCTTTGAAGTAATAAATAAACATTAAAAAATACCAGGGAATAATTTCTCCTATTAAGTTCCAAGTCTGAGATGTAATAGGCAGGCTTTTGAAAAACACATACTATTCAAATCCTCATAAGGCAAAAGCAGAGAGTTGGAATACTGCTCTTTTGATGAAAGAAATTGAGTGCCTAAAAATTAAAACAAAATTTGTATGGAAAAAAAAAAAACAAACCTCAGTCCCAGGTGGCTACTAGAACATTCTGCTTAATATCTGAGGAAGAAATAATGTTGACAATCCACAATGTCTTTCAGAAGACAAGAAAGGGAGCTGAGTCTCTCTTTGAGGCCACTATAATAGCAGTAACAAGACAGGAGAAGGGCTTCAAGATGGCAGAGACCAGCATGTCCCTGAGCACAGACTCAACAAAACCCTAACCAGTCAGACCCACGCATGACAATATGGTATAAACAGGTGGGGCTTATCTCAGGAAGTAAACTTGCTGTGCCATTCAAAATCAGTGTCATTTGCCACCACAAGGAAATAAAGTAGAAAGAGTCATCACATTACCTCAGTAGACACAGAAAGGGAATTTCACATGATCTGACACCCAGTAGAGATAAAAATGCTCAGGAAACTGGGACAATCAGAGCTGTCCTTGAAGACCTGCAGCTAACATCTGGTACCAACTGCTAAGCACACTGCTGAGGGTGGGGTTGGAGCCAGGATTTCTTCTTTGAATAACTGTTCCACATTCCGCTGGAGGCTCACACACTCCTGTGTGTGACATTGGCCAGTCAGGGCTTGGACCAGATGGAGGAAGTGAGGGCCAGGGTCTCAAGGTGCCTCCCTAAAACATTTGACTTGGCCTCCATAGGGAAATTACACTGGTTGCCCAGGGCTCTGTAGAGGGAAGGAACTTGGGGATTGCTTGTCCATTGACTTCTTTGTGGTTTTTTTATTGTGCTGGGTATTGAACTTGGGGCATCATCATGGGAGAGGAGTGCTCTACCATGGAGCTATATCCCTAGTACTGGCTTGTTTTTTAAAGCTGTGTTTTAGTACAGTCCCTGGGCTGAGGACTGATGAAGGGTGGGGATATGATGATGACTAGTACTCTAGTCAGGGCTGGAGGCCTGTCTCAGTGGTCATGAGTTTATCTGGAATAGCTGCCTCAGGTGCTTAATCAGGGACCCCAGAAAGGAGATCCATACCATACTCTATGGGTGAGGTCCATATTGGACCATAGAAATGAATGTCTTTCAGTTCCATAGGATACAGGTTTGAAGTGTGCCAGCGTGGATTCCTTGCAGGTTAGCGGGGCTGGATGTTCCTGGATTCTTTTCTTGACTTTGAAAAAAAATTCATAGCTCCAGGCTTCACCATTTCCATGACCTTGTCTCGTGCACCTGTCTAGGGTTCCCTTTTTATCAGTCACATTGGAGTAAGGTCCTTCCTATCCCAGTGTGGCCTTATATCTTGTCTGGTTTATCTATGGTGACTCTAGTTTGGAACAAGTCCACATTTTGCAGGGCATGGTATGTGCCTTTGCCTACCCTCACAGCACTGGCCCCTCATCTTGTCCACACACTGGGCCTTGTGCATGCATGTGTGAGTGTGTTAACACACAGGAGTTAAGATGGAGCATAGGTATCTGCAAAGACTGCATGAGCCTTGAGGACCAGGAGTCTCTGTCTGTGTGGTGTCTGCTGTTAGCCCTGCCTACTGCATGAACTCCACAGAGGTATTTTTCAAAGATTAAATATGAGGGCTGTGGTAATAGGTGAATAATTTAAGAAGACCTATGTCTAAAATAAAAGGAACTTCTGGAATTTCACCTACTTTACTTATTTCAGATAGAAAGGAACTCTAGTGTGCCAGAATTATACTTTCTTCTTGTTTTAATGAGATGGTCTTGTGTTAGCTGTTCTTTCACACTAGCCTCTTCATTGTGTCTTGCAAAAACATCCTTCAGTCCTCCCCCCTCCTCATCCTGACCCCCACAAAACGTGCCTGGTGTACTGCAGTATGCAAGCACAGCATGGTATCTTGGAGCCATTCTCATACACTCCTCTCAAGAAAAGTGAACATGAGTTCTTTCTCTACAAGGGCAAGTTGCCTTTGTACAAGCTTACAGTAGCAGCGGATAGTCACAGTCCCACTGGAGATGGGACTGGGATCTCTCCTGGCACATTTGAGCTTTGGTTTCCTGTATGACTAGGCTCTTGTTGAGGGTTAGGGAGAGTTAAGGCAGTTGAAGAGACTCGGGTCATTTTACTCATAGCCTCATGGGAAGTGAGATGATGGTGAGGATGGTGATTATGGAAATGATGCCAGTGATGATGGTAGTGGTGATGATGATGGTAATGGAGATGGTGACAGTCATGGTGGTGATGGTGACCATGATGGAGATGATGATGGTGATGGTGAGGGCTTTAGGAAGTTGTATGTTTCCAGAAGCATATCAGCCAGAAGCAGCTGATAAAGTGACATTTGGTGGATTCAATACTATATTGACTTGTGTTAGACCTCCTGCTGAAGCAGCAGACTTTCCCAGGTTGGCACTGGGCTAGCCTCACCCACCCAGGCTTGTCTGGCCTTCTAGGGACCTTTGCAAGTAGTTGGCTTCCAAGATGCTCTTGAGGGCAGGCCTCTCCAGCAGGTCTGCTGTTTCTTGGCAGTGGCTGATCTCCATCCCATATCCCTTTTCTGTTTGCCAGCTGTCAAACATCTCTAGAGTCACAGGAGGCCTGAGCTGCATCAGCATCCCTGTTGTTAGACACCAGCCTTTCATTCTGTGGACTGCATGTTAGCTATTGGCTGAAAGGGAAGAAAGTCAGGGACTATTTTTTTATATAACATAATATTTTTATTGATTATTTGGAGAATTCACATGATGTACCCTGACCATACTCACTTCCCAGTCCTTCCATGCCACCCCACCCCGTGGCCTCTTCCTCCAAAAGAGAAGAAAAGAAAATACCAAGTCCATTTTTTATTGCCCATATACTCACTGGAGCATGGTCAAGCTCCCAGTGGCCAGCCCCTTAAGGAAATTTGAGTCCTTCCCCACAGCCACCAGAAGCCATCAACTGTGAAGAGCTACACTTCAGGATCCCTATCACAATTTTAAGAGTTCTCTTCAGTGGCTTCCTGTTTAGACTGTTTCTTTTGGGGGGAGGCTGGAGGAGAAAGGCTGTCACAGACCCTTCTATTAGCTCTCATTCTCAACTGTGAGTCTGCAGTCATTGATACCATTGCCAAAGGAGCTTCCTTGCCCTTTAGAGTCAGCGGCAGCATGGATCATGGTCTTCCACATGGCCTCTAGTGTCAGCACAGACCACAACCTCAACCTGATCTCCAGTGAGAGTAAGACCGTGGACATCAACATGGCCTCCTGTGAGAGGACAGACCAAGGACGTTCACATGTCCTCTGGCCACAGCAGGACCATGGATACCAACATGGCCCTCAGAGACAGCAGGGACCACAGACAGCAACATGGCCTTAGGTAGCAACACAGGCCACATTCATCAACTTGGTTTCTGGCTGTTGCCGCCAAGGACACTAACATGGCCTCAGGTGGGAGCATGGCCATGGGCATCGATATAGTCTCCTGTGGCAGCACAGATTGTGGACATCCATAGGGGCCTCGGGCATCTACATGGACTGGGGTATCATGGACCATGGGGGTCTTTCAAGAAGGACCAATGTAGAAAATGAACTGTTCTCCATCTTAGACATCCCATCATTGCTCAGAGCTAGGGTGATCATGCATCATGCGGCTGGGCAGTGTGTTGGGGACGGAGCTTAAGAGTTCCAGGCTGCTGCACACACCACCGGTCCTACTCGGTAACGACTTGCTCCTCAGTCCACCACAGCCTTCTCCCACACCTGTCACCTTCTAGCCCTCTCCATTTCCCCACCTCTCCATCGCATTTTTGTTCTCAAAGTGGCATTGCAAACAGCAGTGTGTCACACAGTACATTCTTTTGCCCAAACAGCTTTTCATGCAAATACTCATTGCAGCTCGTCGTTGGTCTGCTTCAAGGTTCCTGGTTTCTGAAGTACCATACATACTGGGCCATGGCTGAGACTCGTCTTGAATATTCTGCTGTTGTCCAGAGTCGGGGTGATCTGGAGGCTAGTCAGGGCATCCATGTGAGCCTCTCTGCTGTTGATGCAGGCTGCCCCAAGGTTCACTGGGCACCATTGTGCTTGTATCCCGAGGGCAGTGCTGTGGCTCCATGCTCTCCTTCCCTCAGGCAGGTGAGCAGCAGTAGCAGCTCCATTCAGAGATGCCGTGTTCTTTGTCTGCTGAGGCAGTGCTCCCCTATCACTCCCATGCCATTCGCTGCCCCATCTGTAGTTTAGCCATTCTCCCTGACATGGCTCTGCCCTGCCATCTTTCCCTCCAATTCTATGAAACTACTTTTCAGAAGCATCTTCCCACAGGACCTGGCTGGTTTTAAGTTGTTCTGGGAACACTGATGGCTCTGCAGACTCTCCCTCCACTCTGTGTTCTCAACACGGGTGCTGGCAGCTGCTGCTATCTTCCATCACAGCCATGCTCCCGGTTTTTGTCTTCAGCGGTGATGTGCTTCCTCATGTGGTTCTGCAGCACTGGTTCCTCCACACACTCCAGCAGCTTGTAGATGCAGTAGATGTTGGGGGTGGACCAACTGAAACCCTGGATCTCAGCCTGGGTGGCACCAAATGTTCACGGTGCAGCCGGCACCAGTGCCGGTATTCGCACGTCACCCAGTGAGTCACTGACTATTGATTTGATGCGTGAGGACATTTCTCCACAAGGTCTTGTGCCACATCCAGGGCATGAACAGGAGAGAGCAGCAGGCCACAGTGGACATCTTTCTGCCACCAAGCCCTTCTCCTCATCTGTGCATTCACCAGCTCTTTCTTCAGGGAGGAAGGAGAAGGAGGAGGAGAAGGAGGAGGAAGGAGGAGGAAGGAAGAGGAGGAGACAGTACTGTGACTCTCTGGGGGTCACTGTGATGAAGCCTGTGTCTTGGGACTACCCTCTTCTGATTCTACTTAACATATTTCTCTTTATGAGTAGCTCCTTCCTACATGCCTTCAGAGCCATGCCTTGCTGTGCTCTTAGACTTGGACATGCTTTTTCCATGATTATAGCATAGTTTGAAGTTCCCAAGAAATGGTTATAGAAGAAGGAGGAGGAGGAGGAGAAAAAGAGGAGGAGGAAGACGAGGAGGAGGAAAGAGGAGGGGGAGGAAGGAGGAGGAGGAGGAAGGAAGAGGAGGAAGGAGGAGGAAGGAGGAGGAGGAAGGAGGAGGAGGAAGGAGGAGGAGGAGGAAGGAGGAGCAGGAGTAAGGAGGAGGAGGAGGAAGGAGAAGGAGGAGGAAGGAGGAGGAGGAGGAAGGAGGAGGAAGGAGGAGGAGGAGGAAGGAGGAGAAGGAGGAGGGAGGAAGAGGAGGAAGGAAGAGGAGGACGAGGAAGGAGGAGGAGGAAGAAGGAGGAGGAGGAAGGAGGAGGAGGAAGGAGGAGGAAGGAGGAGGAGGAGGACGAGGAAGGAGGAGGAGGAGGAAGGAGAAGGAGGAGGACGAGGAAGGAGGAGGAGGAGGAGAAGGAGGAGGAGGAGGAAGGAGAAGGAGGAGGAAGGATGAGGAGGAAGGAAGAGGAGGAGGAAGGAAGAGGAGGAGGAAGGAAGAAGGAGGAGGAGGAAGGAGGAGGAGGAAGGAGGAGAAGGAGGAGAAGGAGGAGGAAGGAGGAGGAGGAAGGAGGAGGAGAAGGAGGAGAAAGAGGAGGAAGGAGGAGGAGGAAAGAGGAGGAGGAAGGAGGAGGAGGAGAAGGAGGAGGAAGGAGGAGGAGGAGGAAGGAGAAGGAGGAGGAGAAGGAGGAGGAAGGAGGAGGAGGAAGGAGAAGGAGGAGGAAGGAGAAGGAGGAGGAGGTAGGAGGAGGAGGTAGGAGGAGGAGGAGGAAGGAGGAGGAAGGAGAAGGAGGAGGAAGGAGAAGGAGGAAGAAGGAGGAGGAAGGAGGAGGAGGAGGAGGCCCCCTACTCCCTGGGCCTCCTTTGCCCTGGTCAAAGTGGAGGCGTGCTAAGTCACAGGATAGAGACAGGATGAATCCCAAGTGTATTGGCTCTTGAGCAAAAACACCTATCAGTGGAGGAGGCTGTGGGAAGTCTTTGCCTGATGCTTTGAAAAGCCATGCCTAGTCATGTTGCTGTACCTTTCCTGCTCTGCCTCTGTGCTAGGCTTCGATGTGAGTCTGCTCCAGGAAGGGGGAGGACTATGAGGAGGCTGCCTGCATAGGAAGCCATTCCAGAGTTTGTTTTCCTGTGCTTTTTTTTTTTTTTTTAAATCTCTCATGTCACACAGAAACAGTTTCACAAACTAATTACTTTGTGTCAGTCACAGGGGAGGCAGCCTCCTGCCCCCTCAGCTGGATGTGAATGGTCAGGGGCTTTGAGGTACAGCAATTTGCAGCAGAGTCCTGGAGCATGATGACAATTACTCCAGTGAGCTCAGGCAGAAGAGAGGTCAGGACCACCAAGGGCTACTGTTCTTGTTTCAAGTGAGAAGAAACAAAGATTTGTCCCTTAAATAAGGTTAAAAAAAAAGAGAGAAGGAGTTAGATTTTAAACATAGCTAAATTATGTGAAAGAGAAAGCAATGGGGCATTGTGTAATTGTGCCTCAGAACCAAGTATTTTCTCAAGGTTGTTAACCCCTGAGCTGCTGGAGTCCTTGTTGGGGTGAATGGAGGGGGTTGTACTCACGCTGCCTGAGGCCCAACATCCCCTTATAATGGTGGACATGGAGGAACAGTCCCGTCCTGAGGATGCATAGGGTCCATCCAGACATACTAGGCTGGGTAAACTCAAGTACTCTCTGGCTGCCCATGCCTCTGGATGTGGGTTGAGTTCTCCCTTGTTTTCATGAGGCTAGATCCAGAGCGTGTCAAAATTTTACAGGTAATGTCATGTTGACTGTTGTTTGCCCCCACTGGGCATGCTATGATATCTTGAGACACTGAGCCAAATGCCACAGCGAGCCTGGCACTCTCCAGGCTGCAGTGATGGGCTCATCAGTCCAGGTGACTATTGCTCTGGGCAACAGCTGGGAGAAAATGGGCAGGCGAACTGGCTCTGGACAGTGAGACATGATAAAAGTCTACTTTGGGGTTTCCAGAAAATTTCTTCATTCCTATGAAAGAATCACAAGAGAGCTTGACACCACGAGGGATGTTACTGACCCAGATATCGGAATGTGGAGCAGCTGTTAAGGAGGCCTGAACATCCCATGGCCATCAGAGCTGAGAAGGACCCCCTCACCCAGGGATCTGTCACATGAAGGGTGAAGTGCCTGGGGACATGAAGGTCAAAGTTTTGGATGCAGGAGTTGACCTGGAGAAGTGTTGGTAATTCACCATGGCTCTGTGCTGTGGATCTGCCTTCGTCATCACTGGGGGGGTGGGGGGGTGAGCAGTTCTTCCGCTAGCCTGTGGTCAGGCCAGAGCCCTGCAGTGCCTGAGACATTGCTTGTGCCTTTTCCTTCCAAAGGGGACAGGGGACATTCTTCTTACTCGTCCCAAGTCCTGCTAGGCTGATTGTGATATTACAAATCCACAGGTTGCCTGAGTTAGGCAGGCCACACTTTCAGTAGAGTCTGTTTTTAGCACTATCAGGGTTGATAGAGTGGCATCAAGCTGAAAAGTAAGTTAAAAATGTTAAGTGAATGTCAGTGCATCCTCAGCTATCACCAGTGAATGGAAAAGTCAGGAGGTGTGTGTGCATGCACATTTGTGGTTGTGTGCATGAATAAGCACGTGGCATGTGTGCTTGAGTGTGCATGTGGAAGTGTGTATGTGTGTGTATGTGGGGCAGATGTCTGAAAGGAGCCTGACCTCCTCTGGCCATTGAAGTCGAGTGCTTGTTTTACACTGTATTGAGTGAGGCTTATTCCAAATGCTGCTTTCAAGTTGTAAGGAATATTTGAAGGCGTCTGCCCATGTTGAGAACTACAGATACTTCAGCTCAATTCTACATCTGTCGACATTTGAAGGACTATTTTCTGTTCCTGTCCATGCATGACTAGGGCAGGGCCTTGGGGAGTGATCCAGACTTCTTCCACCAGGAGAGTGACAAGGTGGGAGCTTTGTGGACTGAACTGGGCCTGAGGTTTGCATATTGGAGCACCAGCCACCAGCATGATGGCATTTGGGGGTCTATGCCTAGGAGGAGATGAGTAAACTCCCATGATGTCATCAAACTGGGGCTCTGATCAAGGATGCGTGCATACTGTCTTCATGTGAACAGAAAAGCAATCAGGCATGGGGGTATCCTGTACAGAGGAAGGGCCTAGTGAGGACGCAGTGAGAAGGTGACCTTCTGTAAACCAGCAAGAGGACTCGGGGGAAGTGGCCAGCTCACACCTCTATCTTGATTTTGCAGCCACCAAGCCTGGAAGATAGATTTCTTTGGCTAAACCACCAACTTCCATACTCTACAGTGGAAACCCCCACCCATTAATACAAAGATAGTTATGGGGAGAAAGAGAGCTTGGGTTGGGCTGGGTCTCCACGCAGACTCAGACACAGGGAACTGAGGATCATTGCAATGCTGGGTCCATGTTATTTTGTGCCGCCTTGAAGGAAGCACCAGCTTAGAAGAGGTCTAGTGTCATACTGCAGCTCCCCACAGCATACAGTGGGGCTGCATGGCCTTTCTGTTCTCAAGACCCTGCTGGGTTAAGGTTCCCTCAGAGGTCCCAGCTGTATCTTGCCTCACCAAGAGGGAATGACTAACTCTGGTGTTACAGCCATTACTATGCCTCATGACAAAGGGCTCTGAGGCCATGCCCCCCACCTAAGTCTGTTGGGACTCTAAGAATCCACCAAGGAGACCCCTCCCTATCTTTGTCCCCTGTCACCCCAGACCTGGCTGCTGCTTCTCCTACTGGGACCGAGCCACATCACTAACTGTCAAATTGCCTAAACTAATTGGCTTAATTATCAATTTGCTTAATGGTATGTTTAACTGAAATCTATATTTATCAAATTTACATTTCTCACATGGCAGAGTGATTCCAGCTCTGTCTGAGGCTCTCCATTGATTTGATTGTCTTTTCCAAATCTGCCTGTTCTTGAGGATGTCAAAATTTTTTAGTTAGTGTAAGAATGTGCCAATCTTACTTTAATATCTCCAATGAGAATCAGCCAAATCTGTATTCAGCTCACAGGCTTAGAAGAAGCCTCTGTGCTCATCCATCTCCATCGTCAACTGTGTAATCAGTCATGTGAAAGATGCAAATGCCTCATTCTGTTAATGACTGCCTTGGTTGTTCCTACCCCAAGTGCTTATCCCAGGCAGTGGCTGTCTTAGTTGGGGCTTCTGGCTGAGTCTGAGGTGGAGATGCAGGTCTGAGAGGTTTCAAGTACTTTTCACCTTACTTCTATTAGCTTCTTTTATGGACAACATTGGTTTCTGTATATAATCACAATTGCCTATAACCCAGAGTTCTGTTTCCATAATAGGCGCCCAAGGACACAAAATTCTCAAGATGCTGATGCCCTTATATGGAATGATACAGCATTCATATCTTGCCTTTGTCTGCCTTAGTACCAACCATCTTTAGACAGCTTGTTACACTAGTATGGGGCCAATGCTGGGCGCGCAGTGTTATCCTCTGTGACTTACAGAATAACAATGAGAGGCAAGATTTCCCCTCAGTGTTCTAGCTGGAGATGGTAGACTCCATGTTAGTTGATTCATTTCTGTTGTAAAATGCCAGAGAGAACCAAACTGGGGTCACCTGGGAAGAGGGAATCCCAGGGCCCAAGTTTTATAAGAAAGCAGGCTGAGTAAGCCACAGGGAGCAAGTCAGTAAGGAACACCCCTTCATGGCCTCTGCCTCAGTTCCTGACTCCAGGTTCCTGCTTGTCACACTCTCCTGACTTCTTCTTCAAGATGAGCCCAGGGGTAACAGCACCCACAAAGAACTGGACACTCCCCTATCAATCACCACTCAAGACATCACCCCACAGGCTGGCTTATGGGGCAATCTAATAGGAGCATTTTCTCAGTTGAGGGTCCCTCTTCCCAGATATCCCCAACTTGTGTCAAGTTGAAAAAAAAATTAATCAGCACAGTACCAGAATTCAGGTGGTCAAATCCCTATATTAAACATAGTGTTTTCTCTTTAAAATTTTTATTTATTCTTTGAAGGTTCTATACATTTGTACAATGCCTTTTGATATCTAGCCCATTGTTTCCCTATGACTTCCCCTAGTGCCCCTCACCCTGTCTCCATCCTAATTCCATGTTCTTTGTTATTAGTACCCCCATAATCTGGTTAATATTGAACATATGTGTATGGATGTGGGGCTACCCACCAGGGCTCAGTTGATGTACCAGAGCCCATGTTCCCAAAGGAGAATGGTTCTCTCTCCCTCAGCAGTCATCAATTGCCAATAATAGCCTCTTCACCAAGGCTGTGGCCTCATGAGGCCCCTCCCCAGTTCATGTAGGAAATTTGATTGGCTTGATCTCGTGTGCTTGTAACCATAGCTTCTTTGTGTAGCAACTATGATGTCCTTTCTTTCCAGAAGCCAGCGGTTCACAGCTTTCCTCCTTACCCTCTGGCTCTTCCATTCTTCCTGACTTCTTTTCTGAGATGTTCTCTGGGTATTGGATGAGGGACAGGCAGTTTGTGGAGCGTAGTCTTTCCATGAAACCTGTGCATGCCCCGCTGTGTGTTTTAAGTCACCTTAAGTGACATAAGTGACTTAAAACACCTTAAGTGACCTCTCTTTTTTTTATATAAGTACTTTATTTTTTTCTTCAAGTTACATCTCAGTCACAACCCTTCCCTATTCCCCCTTCCTGTCCCACCCTTCCACCCTCTTCCCCCCCCCAACAGCTTCCCTTTTCAATCCAACAAATGGTTCTTTCTCTTATAACAGTAAATTCTATACAAAACAGCAGAATTAAATATGCCACATTTATGAGAGTTAATGGCCCAGTATACCTTCCCAATGTCCAGTTCATACATATTTGGCTCCTGACTTTAACCTTCTACCTTCTAACCATCTCCATGAGTTTAAAGTTCTATAACTGACTTAGCTTTCATACTAACTTGCATCACTATTATAACCATCTTCTTAGATCTAGAACACCCTCTTGATTCCTAAACAACTCAAAATTTAGCTATGAGACTCAAGCTGTCTATTCTTCAACCACCTCAGAGAGCTGAGAAGGATAAATATATCTGATTATATAGGAAGTGCAGGGCCTGCAGCTTCCAATACTAAGAAATGACAAACCAGTGACTACCTGGACAGTTCCCATTTTCTCTCCATACATTCCAGCATCAGTCTTCAGCCTTTTGGTCCTGTTTCTCTGACAGACATTTGTTGTAGAGCAGGGATTATGAAGGACTTACCTACCCTGTCTTGGCAGAGCTAGGCTGTCGACTTCCCTGCTACCAAGTTTTGTCCTTTTTGGACAGCAGTCTGTCTGCAGTTGAAGCAAGGAGTTTTTACATGCCAAAGGCTAAGTACAATTCATACACTTTGTCAGCATCTTCCAGACTATGTTGTTTAGAGAATCACACATGAAAAAGTTCAGGGTTCCTGCTCAGTGCAGAAAGAAGATATTTGAAGTGTTTCCAGCTGGCAGTTGATTGACTCTCTGTTGGCAATGACTTGCATGCAAAGTGTGGCCAGGCAGGCGAGGATGACCTGGTCTCTGAGACTCTCTCTGCTTAAACATCCCCTCCGTGTGCTCCCATTGAAGGTTAGTTTTAGTTTAGTTTCTTCTAGGTCTTATATCTACTCCCAAACATGATTCTTTTCAGGTGGTTGCCCCCACCCCACATAGCCTTTAGGAGATCATCTTAAATGCTCCAGAGGGGGGGAAAATGCCAGACCACACACCTGAAGTGATGGAAGATGGAGCTTAAGTAACGTGTGCCCTGCCATCGCCGCCATCCTGGCCACAGCAGTTCCAGGACCGGTGAGCGGCAGGCTTACATCTGTTACTACCACCAAGCACCCAGTACCTGGTTAACATCTTGAGCTATAATTAAAACCTTTCTTTTGAAGTCCAAGCGGTTCTGCTGTTTGGTGACAACAGCACACAGGACTAGATGGTGGATACAAAGCCAAGTGTTCTCCTGAGTTTCTGTCCTGAAGATAAGCGGGATTGCAGTGGCTTGTTTCCAGGGGCTTGCCTTGACGAACTCTGTCAAACAGCGCACATCCTTAGCAGAGAGGAATGTTCTCACCGGAGAAGGGCCAGAGAGGTGATTGATTGCTCCTGCTTGCATGGGGGACCTCACGGAGATGAGAACAGAAGGAAAAGGGAAGAAAGCCATCTCTGTTTTTCTACTCTGTTCCTTCCCACTGCAGGTAGGGGGCCAGTGAAGCCAGCCTTTCTGCAAGGGTTTTGTCAGCAATCTCTAGGTTGTCACGGACACTAATGTCCCGTTCAGTGCTCAGTCCTTCCCTCTGATGCCAGGGCCCTGTGACCTCCACATTCTGCAAGACTCTGTAATCATGTGTCTAAATATGTCTAAATTGGTTGCTCCCTAGTGTGTATAAATTAACCTCCTCATAGTTCCACACCTGGCCTTATGTAGTCCTTTAAATGTAACGCTGTGTAGGGTGACAGGATCATCAGATAGAGGGGTTGCATGGTCACACTGGGCCTTCTGTGGGAATGGGTCAGCTGTGCCCGGGTGCAGAGTAGCCAGAGGCTTCTACAAATGATCAACCAGGATTCTTCTAGAGCCATCAGGGCCTCTGTGGACAGGACACTTGCAGAAATACAGGAGATTTTTTTTTCCATAAGAAAATATTTACCATGGCAGGAAGAAAACTGTTATCACACATAAAGCAACAGGAGGAGCTGGGAAGATGCTGGCTGCAAAGTATATAGAGAAATGCAAGATTTTATTTCTGGATAATAAGAGCATAAGTGAACACTTTAAGGAGAGAAGGAGCTTGGTGTGGTGGCTCATGTCTTTAATCCCAGCACTCAGGAAGCAGAGGAAGGCCGGTCTTTGTGAGTTCGAGACCAGTCTAGTCTACAGAGCAAGTCCCAGGAGAGCTAGGACTACATAGAGAGACCTTGTCTCAACAAAACAAAACAAAACAATCCCCTAAACTAAAAACAAAACAAAAAACAAACAAAACCCAAAAAATACCCAACCCAAACTAAACAGTAAATCAAAACCCATAAAAAAGCATTGTTCACTGTGTCCAGCAGACACAGATTCAGGGTACACTCTACTCAAAGCCTGGGCCAGGCTTGCAGGGCAGCATATGGGCTGAGGGAACACTGTTGAGTGATGCTAATAACCCCAGCATCCTTTGCCCTCTTCTGCCAGGGTGATATTGCCTGGGTCCTCTTGAGGTCTGGGGAAGGGGATAAGGGCACTCCGCTCCTCTGTTTTACTCTTCAAACCCCTCTCATCCATCCTCCACTTGCTGGCCTGAGGCAAGAAGGCCCAACAATGGTCCAAAATTTAAAGGAAAGACAGGGTTCTTAGACATGATATCTGGACACCACAGGACCCCTAGACCCCAGGGTCTCTGTTCGTTCAGGAAAGTCCTATGATGGTAACTAGTCCACCAGGAAGGAGTCTGTAGACTTTTGTCATAGCAACTTGCAGGCTTGGACTCAGTGGATGACTCTTCACCTCAGACTCCATTACCAAAGCAGCACACACACAATTGCTGGTGACGTGAAGGCCACGGGGAGCTTAACTCAGTAAGCTGTGGCAACAAATAAACCACAGACCAAGAGATGCGATGCCTTAGGATACAAATTCCCAGAATGCGGAGTCTTTCGTGGCTGTGTTCGAAGGACAGAGTTTTAAGTTTTCAAGGGAATGGGAGAAAAGTTTGTCTTCTCAAGATCTGCCAGGGAACTGGATCTATTGACTGTAGAGGACAATAAAATCAGTGCCTTCCACCTGCATACACTGGCATGGTGTTTGAACACAGCCTTGGCACTCCTCCTGGGAACCTTGTCTCCTTTGGATGACATGGTATACCATCCATGTGAGTTCTGAATACATAGTTATTATGGTATAATATTTAGGGAACAGGCTAGAAAAGATTAAAATGGACATTTTCAGCAGTTTTTTTTTAATCGATTTTGATCCTTGATCAAATCCACGGACATGGAATCTACAAGGAGTAGAGGGGGTTGAATATGTAAACATTCAGCTTATAGTTGCCATGATGGATTGGGAGGGGGTGTCATGTGATATTTTAGAGGGCTTGACATTGGCACCTCTGTGCATGCAGTGAAAGGTGACCCGGGAGAGCAAAAGAGTGGAAGGGAACATGACTGGCACTGAGTCCTAGAAAGTCTATGACCATAGCAAGATAGTGAGGTCAAATTAGCATATAAGAGGAAATGTACTGGACCCCCGACCAAGGCAGGCCTGTAATGGAGTGTTCATAGAAAATACATGCTGGTAGGGGGTTTGCACCTTGCCAGTCTGGGATGAGCTGCTGCCACAGGGAGTTGATTGGCTTTTACTTAACACAGCTCTGGATCCTCTAGGGCAGAGAGACATGCCATTTTCTTTCAGATACTGTGGAGAGCCAAGAATCTGGTTATGTTTCTGTCTCTGGCTGCAGATCTTTGTGCGGCACCAACAATGCTTGAGTTGGCCCATACCCTCCTCTCAGGATTGCCATGAGTCCCAGAGAGAAACAGCTGTGACTGGAGAAGGGCCTTTGCGGTCTTGGGAGACTGACCTTTCACACTGTCCAAGTGTCCCTGTCCTGCTTTGCCCTTCCTCATAACATGAACCCAGGCAGTTGTGGATTATGACTTGGGCCTTTGTGTGTCAATCAGACAACACCAGAGAGGCCGGGCTAGGCTGACAGGGACCCTGCAAAGCAACTGTGCGTGGAGTCCTTGGGAAGCCAGGGCTGTAGGTGCACCAGTACAGCCCCTGCTCCTCGGATCTGTGATGGTTGACCTGGACTGTTGGCTTGATGGGATGGAGAGATGCTCCTGTGACTGGTGACAACAAGTCCGAGTATGCCGGAGGGGGATTAGATCCTCAGGGCACCAGTCTAATGAATGAATCAGCCCCTGTATGAATCAGCCACTCTCATCATTTTAGTGGTGGAAGTAGGGAATGTGGACTAGAGGGAGAAAACAGGTCTGCAGAAGCAGATCCTGGAGGCTTGTTCTGGCCCTTTCTTATGTTCCCTTCTCTCTGCTTCCTGCCTGTGAAGAAGCCTCCACTGCACCACCCTACCGCCATGAAGGGGTTCCGCTCAAGCACACACTATGGAAGAGGCATCCACATACTAAATCCTCTGAGACCAGGAACCCAAGGCAATTCTCCCTCCTTTCAATTGTTTCTGCCCTGTGTTTGGCCACAGTGATGCAAAAGTAATGAAACAAACATGAAAATAAGGACGCAGATGTTAGCATCATGAGGTCATTTTCCCTAAGAGTACCCAAATTCCCTGATGCTGATCCTTTGGTTCTGCAGAGGTCACAGGAGGGTCTACAAAGGCAGTGAATGTCTCAGTGCACTCACAGGGACATGCCTATACCTGTGTGTGTATGTCTTTCTGTGAACGCATGTGAGAACTTGAATGTCCCTGGGCAGCACAGGCTCCCTTGAAAGCTATCACTGAGGCAATCCCAGAGCCCAATGAATCTTTTTTTTTTTTTAATGTTTATTTGTTACTTCAAGTTGCATCTCCATCATAGTGTCCTCTTTCCACCCCTCCTGGTTCCACCCTCCCACCCTCTCCTACCTCTCCCAACCCATCCCACTCCTCCGATGTAGAGTGTCCCTACAAATTAGCCCCTCTCAGCTCAACAGTTATATGAGGGCCAAGAGCTTCCTCTTGCACTGGGGCCTACATGGTAGCACTCCTAGGGAAAATTGTCCCATTAATAGGTAACAAAGTCTATGTTCCTGACCCTTTTGGTGTGTTGGTTGTAGGATAGTTATCCTGTACTATATGAGCCCAGTGAATATGAACCACCACAAACACCTGCACAATGTAGATCCACATGTTCAGAAATCATGCCATTATCTGACTCTGCCTGTCTTGATTGACCCTGAGATATGGAGAGAATTTGTTGTTGAGTTTTAAAGTCAGTCACTATTATTTAATTTATACCAAGTAATTCCGGAAAGAAAAAAAGATGCCTGTCCAAAGAGGTGTAAATCTGATACCTGACTGATCTTTTAAGAGGCGATAAGTACAAATATCCTTACTTTTGGCATTTATAAATTATTTGCTTCATTAGGACAAAGAGCATTTGACATTTTGGAGTTAAGTGATGTCTACCCAGTGTCAGGGTACATGGTGAACAATTAGGTGGGGTATGGGGTAACGTGAGCAAATATGGTGGCTTTTATTATGACAGGAAATGCCAATAAGACACACACACACACACACACACACACACACACACACACACACACACA
>CAJQZJ010031773.1:2069224-2085799 GCA_907164525.1 Lophiomys imhausi
CACACACACACACACACACACACACACACACACACACACACACACACTCAGAACAGAACCATCAGCCTCCTCTCATTCAAGGTTACCTGCCTGTGTGTGTGGTATGAGATGTAGGAACTGTGAATGATACTTCACCTGAGTAATTTGGAAACTTCCCACAAGTCTCCAAAGCTGGCCTCCTACAAAACCAAAGCAGACAAAAGTGGCATGCCTGTGCATCATATCATGTATCCACATGTAACATATAGTGTGTCCATACACCCCAAGGCTCTTCCGTGCCACGCCTACCTTCTACACATACCAAAATGCACAATCTTCCATATCTAACTATGTATACACCAGTGATACAACATGATTCAAACACACACACCTTGTGCCCCCCTTGGCCCCCACATGCATAAGCCTCAAGCCTCATTCTATCTTATTATTAAGCTTCATTTTGGGCTAAGCACTGTGGGCACAATTAAAAAAAAATTCAATTCTAAACACAGGATCCTTTTTCTTTTTTTAGTTAACTTTTGTGTGTGTTTGTTTATTACTTCAAGTCACATCTTGATCACAGTGCCCTCTTTCCACCCCTCCCAGTCCCACCTCCCACCCTCTAACCCCTCTCCCTCCTATCCTACTCCTCCTGAGTGCATCCCTACATATCAGTCCCTTGTGTCAGCCCCAGCTCTTTGCCATTGCCTCTGCTGGGGTCAGGCTTTCTGCAGTCCTTCATTAGTCTTTGCTCCTTGCTCTTACTAGTGTAGTATAGTGTAGCATAGCAGTGTGGTGTGGTGTGGTGTAGTATAGTGTGGTAATGTAGTATAGTGTAGTAGAGTAGCGTAGCATAGTGTAGCGGTGTGGTGTGGTGTAGTGTAGTGTAGATTAGTGTAGTGCAGTGTAATATAGTGTAGATTAGTGTAGTGTACATTAGTATAGTGTAGTGTAAATTAGTGTAGTATAGTGTAGTGTGGTAATATAGTGTAGTATAGTGTAGATTAGTGTAGTGTAGTATAGGGTAGTGTAGATTACTATAGTGTAGTGTAGTGCAGATTAGTATAGATTAGTGTAGTATAATGTAGAGTAGAGTAGTGTAGTGACCTAGGGATTGGGAGGAGAGTGTAAGTCTTTCTAAGTCTTCTATGAACTTCATCTTTTCCTGGGCATGACAACCCCCACATGTAGACTCTAATTCCCCCAAAGAAACTCTCTTGCTTTTCTTCCCAGAATCCAGGGCCCATTCTTGATGCCTCCACTATAATCCTGCACCCACACTGAAGATTTTTGTTTGTCTCACCTTACAGCATCTTCGACAAATTCCCTCCACTATTTTCAAAAGTTAGGCAAAACAAAAGCACCCTATGTCAGTCCTTCAAGCAACCCAGGCAGATGAGTCAGGCACACCATCATCAGTCACTGACGGCCCCCTGCTCCCGTGCAGCCAAGTAAGGCTGCATCTTCTGGGCTGGACCAAAGACATTCCCCAGGCTTTCCTTGTCTTTGGTTCACAGCTTACCTGATGGAAAATGTTTTTGTATTCCAAGGCTTAGAAGTCGGTCACTGGCTTGTTTGATTCTTTTTTCTCACTGTCAATGTTTCAGTAGATAGATGGGTTCTTGGGGTGCCTACCCTGGTTTCTGCAGAAGTCACCCCAGTGGAAGTGTTTGAGAGCCAGGTGAGCTAATCCATGCAGCAGCCTCCATCCTCAAAAAGGCAGCACACATCCCTTTCCTGCTCCTATCAGCGTCTGACACAAGGTCCAGTTTTGCTCTTCTGGTCTCCTGGCTCCAAGCCTGTAAACTCTGTCTCTGCCGCCATACTCCAAAGTAGAGGCCAGGAATGACTCAGGGATAGCTGTTAGGGGATGGGTTTCAGAGTCCATAGGCTCCGCCACTGGAGGCCATCAGCACGAAGTTAATACTGGGACAGTCTTCACAGGACAGAGCATATGAAGAGCAGAGCTCACAGCCTCTGGCCAGGAGGCTGTCTGAGAGGGTGGCTGGATGTGCTTGGTCTCTGCAAGCCATGTGGGGGCTGCACCTCTCTTGTCTTGTGTTTCTGATTCTTTCCACCTTAGGCCAGCTTGAGCTGCCTCTTATGCTAGATGAGTACTTTGAATTAGAATGAAGTTCACAAGAGAGGCTGGGTGGGGCCGTGTCACGGTGGGGTGGCCCCTTTTAGGAATCACAGCTCTGACTTTTTTTTGTTTTTGTTTTTGTTTTTTTTTTGATGTCAGCCTCAGAAGCAAAACTACCAGAGGCAGCTTCCTCCTCCCAGGGAGGTGGGTCCAACCTCTGCTAAGAGCAGGGAGCCGGATGACGGTAGTGGGCTGCCTCTCCCAGTCTTCACTGTGCTGTCGGTAGATGCATACATAAGCCAGAATTGGGTGTGTACCGAATAACTGTGCAGGCTTGTGCTTACACCTGCGTGTGTATGTTTGCTGCAACAGCACAGCCCTTGCATTCAGTGTGTGCTTTCAACCCCGAAGCCCTTTTCTTTAGCAAGAAATGATCTTAGAAAAAAAAAAAAAAGGAGAAAATAAAACCCTTAAACGGTCTCTCTTCTCTTTTCTTTTTAGCATGCTAATCTACCTGAGAGGCTTAGCGGGACCTCAGGCATAATCAAACCTTTAGCCCAGTAAGAGCTCTGAGCCACAGAGCCAGAACAAAGTGATTTATTTAAGTGTATGACCACAGCTTTTGGGCCTCGATGATGTCTGTTTTTAAGCCCAGTCTGCAATGAATTGAGGTCTATGAGGGAAATCGAAAGCTTTTATGCTGGGTTGAGAGGGGCTTGCTCTCACCTTGTTAAGCTCGGCTCTCTAAAAGCACATAACTTACTTTCAATATTGTCCAATCACCTTCCTCTGGAAGTGGAGAGATTTCCATTCTGTCCCTGTGACACATCCAAATAAAACACTGCTTCAGACATTAAGGTAGTTGATTTTGTTGAATCAGAAGGAAAAAGGCAGAATAAGAATGAGATACGTGAGTGTCCTGTGTTCTTGAGCTCCTGGTGTATTGATGTTTTTCCCCTAATCGGTTCTTCTCTGAATGTCCCTGGGGATTTTGCCTGAGTCTGGTTGGGCAATTGGGAACCCACAGCACTGCAGATGCCTCTCCTAAACCTTTCTGCTCCACATCTGGGACCATCAGGGACCTGGGGTCACAGGGACAGGCTTGCTGACCTAGAACTCACCCTTTGAGCTCTTCTCTAGGGCCGATCCCAGCTCCAGACTGGTGAGGAGTGTACCTTGCCTTAAAAAACAAACACAACAATGTTTTGTATTGAAGAAAAATCCCACAGTAGTCAAGCTGTAAATCTTGGCAGCTACCTGGAGGAAGAAGTTGGAGAAGAGGTGAAAAGGCCATGCCTTTGGAACTAGAGCATGGAGGTTGACTACGTCAGCAAGCAGCCACGCCATGGGCTAAAGAACTTTAGGGAAAGAAGCTCAAAGCACTTGAGAAGCCTAAAGCATTGGGGATCGCATTCTTAGAGAAGAGATAGAAAGAAGAGAAGGAAAACTTATGTTTTTCAGAGTAATTCAGAAAAGTGGGTGACTTACAAGCTTGCAGGTCTCAGGATCTGTAAGTTAGCAGACTAGGGGCTGAGAATTCTGGGAAGGACGAGTACATCATCTCCTTTTTTTTTTTTCATTTTTTTCCTTTATTTTTTATTTCTTCAAGTTACATCTCAATTGCAGTCCCCTCCCTATTCCCCCTCCAGTCCCACCCTCCCACCCTCAACCCCCCATCCTCTTCCCTTTTTTTTTCTTTTAAGTTTAAGGTATATCTTATTTCCCCCTACAGTTTCCCCTTTCAGTCCAACAAATGGCTCTTTCTCTTATAATAATAAATACAATACAGTACAACAGAGGTAATTAGGCCACAGTTATGAGGGTTATATGGCTTAACGTACATTCCCAATGACCAGTCCATATGTATTTAGTACCTGACTTTAACATTCTACTATCTAACCATCTCCATGAGTTTAAAGTTCTATATCTGACTCAACATTCATACTAATTGCAACACAATTTTAAAAGTATCTTCTTAGATCTATAACACTCTCTTGATTCCTAAACAACTCAAAATTTAATTATGAGACTCTATCTATCTGTTCTTCAATCACCTCAGAGACCTGATCTCCTTAAATGAATAATCATTCCTGCTCCTTAGCATTGTTAAAGATGAACCCACCGTCCCTTGGCCAGGTGATTGATTTGTCCAGCTGGATTAATTCTGAAATGTTTTGTGTAGCTTGAAATGTTAGATCTTCCTCCACCCCCAGGCCAGAGAAATAAATAAATTCTATTTATTCCAGAATAGGTGAATCATGGCAAGAGACACAACTGAGTTGCACTGTGCTCCTGACCTGGTGAAGAGGGTGATGGATGAAAACACACTGGAGGGCAGTGTCTGAGGGTTCGACTCTCAGGTGACACTGTTCCTTGGTGATAATCTTCAAGTTCTGATGGTTACTCAGTGAAGATGGAGACAGTTGCTCACAGTCTGAGAATGTCAGGGGCCCAGAACCTGTGACAGGTGTGGCCTGCCCCCACACCTCTGCTACAGAGGAGCCTTGTCCTGAAGGAAATATCTCTGTTGGAGGAACCTCCCAGGCCCTCAGTCCAGGAGAGGTGGGGTCTGAGAATGTCCTTGAGCTGGGAGTCCATGTCCTGGCAACCACAGATGCCTCCCAGTGAAACATAGTAAAGTCATTTACTGTCCCATGAGCTTTGATTTCTAAGATGCCCATATTCAAATAAAACTTTTATATATCTCAATAATTATATCACTAGATCTTAATCTGGGTAATTAAAATTCAACAGGACGCTCCCAAGTATCTAACAAATGCCCACAAACCATTTTAATGGCCACAAGCTGTTCCCTGCAGGGAGATACCTCACCAGGAGCCATGAGAGCACTTCTTCAGGGACCATGCAGGCACCTGAAGGAAGAATTTCTGCAGGGAACACCCAGGCTGCCAAGGACAATACTTCTTTTGCAGAGTGTCTGCAGAGATCATATCTGTTGGGATCATCTGTCCTGTCACTGACATGCCCGTGCCAGTGCTGGGCAGAGGTTGATGGGCACAGAGTCATGGAAGGCAGTCACAGCAGGACAAAGGAGGTGGGTCAGCTCTTGATACCTTCAGTCAGGCCTAGGTGTGGGCTGGGAGAGCAGCTTAGATAGGAGAGGCCCCTCACAAGGAATCAAGAGCATGCGGTAAGAAGGTATGGGAATCCTGCCTGAACTAGGACTTGGATCAGGCGGTCAGACAGGATTCAATGTCAGCTGGAGGTGGATTCACTCTTCCCATGTGGCTGTGTGGAGTGAGGATGAAGAAGACGTGGTAGCGACAAGCCTGAGAATGCCTGGACTCTCATGTCTGCAGAACACGCAGGCCGCAGGATGTTACTCAGCCAAATTAAGAATTGTTGTGGAGCCCAACATCTCCCACAGTTGTTGGAATCGGAGGTGGATGAGACTCCCTGCGCTGTGCCATTGCCTCAGTGTTTGTTCTTTGCAGCCACCTGGGGGCTGCAGCCTAGTCACACCTAACACAAAACTATCTGTGAACCAAATAGGAAAGTTGCATTTTAGGAAGAGGCTGGACAGCAAGGGCAAGAGGGCAGTGTATGCGGCTGGGGCTGCAGACCTCAGGTCCCACTGGACTTTTTGTGCTTCCCTTCCCTGTGCCCTGAAAACCCACCTGCCCAGTGCTACACCACAGGTCATGGAGAGACACCTGTGTGGCTAGCTCCTGCAGGCAAGCAAAGGACAGGCGTCACCCTGGTGCGTTTTAGACTCATGCCTTTACCGAGCATTCTGAACTGTGTTAGTTGCATTCTCAGGCAGAACTGCTCACTTTTGTGCCAGTCTCTTTATGTAAACCCTTGGAGCATCCATGGGAGCCTAAAGGCGCCTAAAGTATGCATGAGAAGCACAGACAGCGTGGTGTGCAGTAGATACTAAAGATACTGTGTTTACTGTTTTTGTTGTTGCTATTGGATATGGTGCAGTTTACTGATGGTGGTATTTAAGAGTAGTGTAGCACTCAGTCAGGGCCATTATTAACACTTGTATACTGGTCCACATTCTGCTGTAGCAATACGATACCACAGATGGAGTACGTTGCAAAGAGTCAAGGCTTATTATGGCTCAGTCTCAGGTCAGGGCCTGAATTCTGTGAGGGGCTTCTTGCTAGTAGAGTTCAGAGGGGCCACAGAGCATCACATGCAGAGGCCTCTGGACCCCGTTCTTATAAAGCTTCCAGAATTTGCTCACAAACTCCAATCTGCTGGTCTTATCCATATCACTGAATGGTTACCTCCAAACACTATGGTTGGGTCAAATTCTACACCCCCCCCCCCAATACCTAATTGTGGGGATTAGCTTAGCACACATACTTCTGGGCATTCAACCATGTCCAAACCAAGAAGACAGGACCATCTGGACTTGAACAGTGGTCATCTATAGGATGTCAGTTGTATACAGCTTCGAGGAGGGCACACCTGCACAGGTTCTTGCTATGGAGCCAAGAGGGTGAGATTCCTGAACACATGGAGCACTGTAGTGGGGTCAGGGATCAGGCAGCAAGGGGGGTGAGGTGGCCTGAGGGGACCTGCAGTTGTGGCAGCAAGGCTCAGTGGGGATTTGGGAAAGAGGGCTGGACAGGAAGGGCAGTGGAGGGGTTCAGCTGTGAAGATGGTGATGGATACATACTTGTACTGCCAGGCATGCACTGTGTCCAGCAGGGGGAGACAGTGTCACAGGAGGATCCCACCGTCCTTCCCACCCTGGCTACTCTGTGAATCTGAGGTTGGGCTTTGTAAAGCACTGTGCTTGTAAGTAAGTGTAAAATATGTTGTGGAGTTCGTCTCCTCAGGGCTGCCATTAGGTCTTTGGGGAAACCTCCAGACCACCTCCTGGGAGCCCTTAGTGTCCCCCTGTCCTCCTGTGTCAGAGACAGACTTTTCTCTCATTAAAATGTCACTCCCTGAGGAGCCCAATGCAATGATATTTTTGCTTTATTTACATGAAAATCAACAGATGTTAGCAAGTTAATGTCATTTATTATATAAGATGTGATGACAATACAATTAGTATTTTTTAAACTGTAATTGTAAAATTGACCTTATTAAAATTCTACTTCCTCCATAATTAAAAAAACTAATTACTTCTAGTAATTGGACCAGAAATGACATTTTCAGTTCATTAATATTCAGCAAATTGTTTTTGAAGATGTTCTCGCATGACGCACCATCAACCTCTAGCATTTCTGTTCATTTCTTATTTAAAAGTTGCCTGGAAATAATAGTTAGCATTTTAACAAGGCGTGTACCCATGGATTGATTTTGTAAATAAAGTTTTTAATTGCTAATTAATTTGTGGAGCTCTGTCCCTGTAACGCCTTCCAGGCTTAAATGTGGTGGGGCCTCAGGCTGAGCCCAAGCTTGGGTCTGACTGAGGAGCTTGTCAGCAGCTTCACCAGACTGAGCTGGGTCATGCTCCGCTGCTCCTGAATGCCACAGTCTAATTACTTGGTGCGGAGGTGGCTGCAAACCAAAATCACAAGTGTGAACTAGTTTTTGTAATTAACTGAGCTCGTGCAGAGGAGTTTTAAAGGATGAAAATCAACTGTTCAGAGTGCCAGGGTGCTTGCTTCCTGCCCTAGGGGTCTGGGGGTCTGGATAGATAGAGGTTTGAGTGGGGCTTTCTGCTGAAGAGATGAAGTTTCTCCTGCTTTGTGATCCTGATGTTGCTACAGAGCCTCTCCTGACACACACTGGCTCCTCCCACTCTAGGATGGCTTCCTTGGGCAGGGGAAGTACTTTCTTTGGTAGGTAACTGACCAGAACAGGGTGGAAATTGGCCTCAAAGCAGGGG
The DNA here is from genome assembly GCA_907164525.1 of Lophiomys imhausi. Classification (NCBI taxonomy): domain Eukaryota; kingdom Metazoa; phylum Chordata; class Mammalia; order Rodentia; family Muridae; genus Lophiomys; species Lophiomys imhausi. The sequence goes on from CAJQZJ010031773.1 coordinate 2,077,102, forward strand.
CCTTTGTACTGGTAACAAGTGCATGTCAGGCTCCCAAAATGAGGCCCCAAAGACCTGAGAGGTGGGGCCATGAAGAGGAGATGGATTCATGCCAGACCTCGGGCACAGATGTTTCTAGAGTTTCAGCAAGTAACAGGAGTTTAGGAAATGCCACTTGACAGGATGTGGCTTCTTGACCTTTGCCATTTCTGTGGTGCTGGACTTCTCCCAGGCTTGGAACCCACACAGCTCCTGATGGAGAAATCTCCTTTTAAAAGGCAGGCTTACAGAGGTGAGGAGATGTCATTACCATGGACAGGGACTAGAGATGTCCTGGCACTGTGGTCCAGCCTGGGGCCCATGTCAGTCTGTGTCCCACCCAACCTTTTGAATGGTCTTGGTAGCTTCTCAGGGTTGAGATTCCTTCAAAGGCTGGGAACTCTTGGATGTTACCATTCTTTGTCTCTGTAGCTCCCTTTTCAGCTAGGCAGGGGAGAAAACAGAAGCCAGATTTTCTTCAATCCATCCCAAAGTAGGGGTCCCTTGGGCTGAGAGGCATTCCAACTCTAGCCAGCCTGAAGGTTGTCCTAAGCCAGCACTTTTGAGCAAGTGCTGAAGAAGCAGGGATGTGCACTGGCTCTGCCCACAGCAGGTTCTTGGTGGGTAGTGTGGCCCCATACCCATTGCTCCTTACTCTCGCTGCATGGATCTGTCACCTTGTCACTGGGATTGGGATACTCATAGCAGGGTTCATGACTCAGGTGGTGGTAGAGACCCAGAGCAGGCATCCTACATGAGCAGATGTGGGCATGGAGGAAGGGAAGCCCAGGGGAACACAGGCATGCACATGTACTTACCCATACATACATATATATATGTATACATATGTAACCATACACACCTATGCACTTGCATACAGACCTTCATATGCACATTCATACTCACATCCTAATATTTACATATGAATGTTCATTCACACACATGCACATTTGCATGTGCACACTCATACACTCACACACAGATGTGCACATCCTGCATCCACACTTGAATATATACCCAGATTCACACTCAAACATGCACTCATTTAATATACATGCTGGATTTGTAAATATCTATTGTGATTGGATGCTTACAGATGTGTCACCAGCTGCAGTGGTTGAATCTGCATTCAGCTGTAGTGTACACCTCAGACTGAATACACCAGTGTGAACTTCTAATCTTGTGACATGTGCCCCCAGGTTAAGATAGTTCTTCTGTCTAGCAAACTCAAGGAGCCTGAGTTTCTGATTGGCAGCCTGATGCAGCTTTCCTGAGGGTAGACAGGGTTCAAAGTTCAGGGCTGGGAAGGGAGACCCAAGAAGTTTTGGTGGGTGAGGCTGGTACCCATGTGCCCTTTATCCGAGTGCATGTGCAGCCTCTGTGGCCAGAATGTAGATATTTGCCTTTTAAACAGGAAGCAGAAGCAGTAAGTATTTTACTCCAAGCAATGTGGAGCGAGCATGAGGACAGACGGGCACAACGTTCTCTCTAAGTGTTTTGGCTCTTGAAGGACAGAAGCAAACGAGCATCTGCCTAGAGACAGAACCAGAACAAGCCCCTCAGCCTTCTGGTGTCCACTGAGCTGTGGGTGAGGGAGGGAGGTGTGCCTCCAGGCTCACTGGTCCTTCTCTGCCTTCTTCCCAGCATTTGTGAGTCAACATCCCCTTGCACTGTTTGCTCATTCAGCCTTTGCATCACCTGTGTGTAATCCCAACAAGCCCACTGTTTTTCCTGTTGCACTTGAGAGCATCATTCCTTTGGTCCTCTGCCATCTCTGTCTGGGGTGACAAGGAACAGACGCAGTGAAAACTCACACAGCAGCCATGAAGTGAGCAACTCTCTACCACAGGGTCCTGTCACCATGGTGTTTTGTTCAAGAGCACGGGGCCGAGTGACCACAGCCCTAACCCTCCAAAACTGTGAGCTGAAATAAATAATTCCTCTTCTTAAGTTGCTCATGGTGACACCAAAGCAATTAACACATATTTTGAGCATGTAGATACATTCTTATGTAATCTTAAATTTTGTAAAACAGAATCATGTTGTGCCAAAGGGAAACTCTTAAGGCTTGCCTGTATTATGGATCCTATTATACTTCTGACATTTACTGATGTGTCTCCTGCCACTGAAGTACATTTTCACTAATAAGGAGAATTTTGTTGCACCAATACATAAACATATCCTATGAATTTATCCCTTGACAGATGGCCATCTGTCTAGTTTTTGCTTAAAGAACAGGATTCTTTTTTTTTTCTTTTTTCAAGAAGGGTTTTTCTGTGTATCCCTAGCTGTCCTGGACTCTACTGTAGATCAGACTAGTCTTGAACTCACAGCGATCTGCCTGCCTCTGTCTCCTGAGTGCTGGGATTAAAGGTGTGCGCCACCAGGTCTGGCTCAAGAAGCAGATTCTTAAAGCATCCTCATAGGCATTGGCTGATACCCACAGGCAGGGGAGTGTTAGTATTCAAACCTGGACACAGTCTAGCTTGGACATAAGTTATGCCCAATCTTACTCATTTGACAAGGACAAGTTATTTTTCGAAAACAATTGTTTCAGAATTCTCCTGCCAAAGGCTCTCAGACAATTCCAGTTGCCCTACATCCTTGGCAATGTTTCACACTTTGAAATTCACATTTTTATCTTTTTTTTTCATAGACAAATGTGTTGGGTAGACAATTCAGCATGGTAAATTAAATTGGCAGAGAAATTTCTTTGCAAGATATTCCTCCCCCCTTCTCTCCATCTTTCTCTCCCTCCCTCCATTCCTCCCCTTCTTTTCTTCCTTTCTATTGCTTTCCTCTACTCCTTGGTATATGTTTAGCAGTAAACTTGTGGGTCAGAAAGCAAATACTTAACGGTGTAAGAAATACCTGTATCTTTCCAGGGTGGTAGAGGGATTTCATGTTTTCGTTAGTGTGTTTAGGAGCTTTAATTTTTGCCAATTTTGGGACTGTTTGGTAATAACACTCTGCTGTGACTCATTAGCTTTAGATTTTGCATCTCTGATGAGAATGGTTCTCAGGACCTTCTAAAGAGCTGCTGGCCATGCACACAGCGTCCATTATGGAGTGCCTGTCGGTTAGACTTTTGTCTGTTTTCTTTGGGTTGTTTGTCTCCTTATTATTAAGAGTACACACACTTTATCCTGATAGAATCCTCCAACATCCTTTGTCAGGCTTGTATTCACAAACCCCCTCTCTGCTTGCCTGTGTGTTTTGTTTGCCACATCTACTGATGAGAAGAAATTCTTCATTTCAGCAATTCTCATTTATCAAGCTTTCTTGCTGCTGTTTGTGCTGTCTGGATCCTGTGTAAGGAATCTCCACTTGCCCCATCGTGATGATATTCTGTGTGTCTTGCTGTGTTACATCTCAAGTTAATCTTCATGTGTTGTGTGACATGAGGGCGAAGGTGGATTTTTTTTTTTTGTCCACTTGCAATTCCGTCTGTGATTGCCTCCTGTATTTGATACTTCATTATGGACATTATGGATCCTTTGGTCTCTGTATGGAAGTGACCCCCTTCATCATTTTACAGTACCTCTCTGTCACCAATTTGTTTTCTTGCTGTGAAGTGTGCTGTGCTTGAAACTAATTTATGTACTCCAGCTTATTTTTGATCAATGTTGGCACAGGGCTTCCTCTCCACTCCTTTGCTTTGAATCCCTGCCCCTCTAAAGTGGGTTTCTTGTAGACAACATGCAGTTGGGTCTTGTTTTTCATGGTTGATTTTTATCCATCTGCTCTGGAGAGTCTGTCTTCTAACTGGAATATTTAGATTGTGGACTTTTAAAGCGATTATTGATGAGCTGGGCTACTATTTATTAAATAGTTAATGTTTTCTGTAAGCGTTCCCTTTCTTCCTCCTTCTTCCCTCCCTCTCTTCCCTTCTCTCCCATCCTCCCTCATTTCCTCTTTTCCTTTCTTGTCTATAACTCTATTTTTGTACTTTCTGTGGTTTGAATTGAGCATGTTATCAGATTCTATTCCCTTTTCTCTCTTAACATACCAGTCATATTATTTTTTAAGGTTTGAAATATTCTTTTGTAACTAATTCGAGCCCGCTTTGAAATGACACCCACTATTATGCAGGTGGTATGGGAGGGCTACTTCTGGTCGTCAACTTGCCATACTTGGGAAGAGGGAACCTCAGTGAGGAAATGCTTCCATCCAGTTGGCTGGCAGACACGTCTGTGAAGTGTTTTCTTGATTGTTGGTTGATATGGGAAGGCTTAGCCCACTGTGGGCAGTGCAGCCCCTTGGCAGGTGGTCCTAGGTGGTATAGGAAAGGTAATTAGCTGAATGTGAGCCTGAAAGTAAGTTGGTAAGCAACATTCCTTCACAGTCTCTACTTCAGTACTTGTCTCAGGGTTTCTGCCTTGAGTTCTTGACCCTTTTCAGTGATGGACGTAGACTGTAAGAGGAAAGAAATATTTACTTTCCTAGATAGATTTTGGTCAAGGTGTTTCTTGCAACAAGAGAAGCAAACTTGACTTAGCCAAAAGTCTTATCTAAGTGTCTGTTCCTGCCTCCCGCTCCTGAGAGCATGGATAGCAACTATTTTACTTGTTTGTAAGCTAAACTAACCAATTACATTATTGCTGTTATTTTGAACAAGTTGTTGTCTGTTACCTCATAGAAGCATATAAAAAATAATTTAAGTTGATTAATAATTAATTTTTGAGATAGAGTCTCATGTAGCCCAGGCTGGCTTGGAACTCCCTATGTAGCCAAGGATGACCTTGAATTTCTGATCCTCCTGCCTCTTCCTCCTCAGTCCTGGGATTACTGCATACACCAGCACTCTAGGTGGTACTTAGCATCAAACTCAGGGCTGTGGGAATGCCAGGAAAGCACTTTGTCAAGTGAGCTAGATAGAGGTGGTACAGGGAGCCATGCACCACCATGGTACATTTATTTCTTATTAATCCTTTTTATATCAATATAGTTTCTGGCCTATGTAATTCTCTTCTCTGTGAAGAAATATTTTTTAACATTTTTGTGTAGAACAGATTATTGGCAATAAGTTCCCCTCATCTTTGTTTATATGAAAAAGTATTTATTTCTCTTTCACCGTTGACAAATAAACTTACTGAAATCTCAATTCAAGGTTGGTGAGTTTGCTCCTGATTTGTGAGACACTTGAAACTCCTCTCTGGGCTTGCATGGATTCTAAAAACAACTCTGACATCATTTTATCCTCCTTGCTCCATTAGGTACCGTGCCTCACCTGACTTCTTTCAAAATCAGTCTTTGTCTTTGCTGTTTAAGTAATCTGGGTATGATACGACGAGTGCAGACTTTTCAGCATTTATTCCATCTGGTGCTATTTTAGCTTCCTGGGTCTATTTCTTGCTATCTGTCATTAATTTTAGAAAGTTCTCAGTCATATCATTTCAGGTTTTTCTGAACCTGAAGTTTTCCAAAGGAAAACTATCTACAGATTTGTATACAGGCCCCATCTGTGGTCGGTGAGAGACTGTCTTGATCAATAATGAATGTGGAAGAGCCCAGCCCACTATTGGTGGCTTTATTCCCTAGGCAGATGGGCCTGGACTGTATATGAAAGCTAGCTGAGCATGATCCTGGGAGTGAGCCAGTGAGCAATGTTCCTCCATGGTCTCTGCTTCAGTTCCTGCTTGAGTTCTTACCCTAACTTCCTTCAATGGTAGACCATGACCTGGAATTATACGTCAGATATACCCCTTCCTTCTCTACGTTGCTTTTGGTTAGAGTATTTTTTTTCTCATAGCAACAGAAAGAAAACAAGAGCAATAAGCGTTACTGAGAACAGGATGCACCAGCCTCCTTCATGGTGGCCATTCCCCAATCACCTGCTGAAGCCATTGGAGCTTTTCTGCTTGTAAGACTCTTAGTGGGCCCATGGAGGGCAAACTCACAAAAGTACAGACTCCTCACATATAACTGGGCCTCCAAGGGGCTTTGTTCCTGGATGTGTCTGTATGGAGCCCCCAACAATGTGAAAATTACAAGTATAGTTCAGGTTCCTATGGAGTTTTCTGCTGTTGTCTTCATGGCTCCCTGTACCATTGTCTGCCTGTCTGGCTTGGGCAGCAGTTGACTCCATGGTAAGAAGAGCTTTTGATTTCTGATTTGCTCCTCTGCTTTCTCCTTTTTGTACAACAGGAGTAGCGACATCCAAGTTCATCACTCACAGACTGGAAACCAGAACGGTCTCATTGCTTTTGCTTGTGTTTGTCCAGGTAATTGAGCTCCATGTAGTTTGAATATTTAATCCCCTTAAATTGCTTTGGTGACTTTGTCAAAAAAAATCAATTGACCCTGTAATTATTTATCTGATTCTGGATTCTTGTTTTATTGACTTATCTGTCCATCTTTATACTCATGTCTTATTTACTTTAGTGTTACTGTAAAGTCAAAATCCAGCATGTGTAAGTGTCCTAGTTACTTTCTATTGCTGTGAAGAGGCACCATGGCTAGGACAACTTACAAGAGAAAACATTTATTGGTACTCACAGTTGCAGAGGGTGAGAGTCTATGATCATCACAGTGAGGAACATGGCAGCAGGCAGGCAGATATGGTGCTAGAGCAGGAACTGAGACGCTCACATCTGATCAGCAAGTTGGAATAGAGAGAATAAGAGAGATAGCTGATTAGGACTGGTGTGGATTTTTTTTTTTTTGTGATAGGGTCTCACTATGTAGCTCTGGGTATCCTAGAAACACTATGTGGATCAGGCAGGCCTTGACAGAGATCCGCCTGTCTCTGCCTCCTAAGTGCTGGAACTAAAGGCATGGTGGCCTCTAGTCTAGGCTGGTGTGGACTTTTGAAAGCAGTGTATTTCTCCTCCAACAAGGCTATACCTCCTAATCCTCCCCAAAGCATTCCACCAACTGGGACCAAACATTCATATATATGAGCCAATGGGGACCGTTCTGATTCAAACCAGCACAATAAGCCCCAACAATGTTTTATTAAAAATAATTTATTTAACCATAATAGGCTCTCTACATTTTTGTACATTTAATAGTTATGTTCTAGATTTTTACTTTTAAAATTGTCCATACATTTTAGATGTAGCTATGTTAAATCTTGAAGTCAATTTAGGAAAAGCTGACATCTTAAAATATTTAGCTATTCAATAAAAAAGGTAGTTATGTTTTCCCACTTAGATTTTTTTTCTTTTTTTGGTTTTTCGAGACCAGGTTTCTCTGTGTAACAGAGTCCTGGCTGTCCTGGACTTGCTTTGTAGACCAGGCTGGCCTCGAACTCATAGAGATCTGCCTGCCTCTGCCTTCTGAGTGCTGGGATTACAGGCATGCACCACCATGCCCAGCCCCACTTAGATCTTTAGTTTCTCTTATTTTTACATTTTTAATGTGTTTTGTTTCACAAAGGGATTATAGAGAGAAGCTGAGAGTTGGCAACATGTAACAAGGTTAGAATTTGTGATGAGAGAGGAGAGGCTACTACTGGTGAAAGTGTAGCCCAATTTCAGTAGAGACGCCAGGGTTTTGGAGGTACCAGTACCATGAGGTGGTTTGTCAGGACACCAGCAGCTGTGGAGTAGAGCTGATGGCCTGTGAAACATGTTGTGTGTCCTCTTGGCGGCAGAGCCAGAGAACTGGGGCTGCCCAAGTCTAGGGATCCCAGAGGATGGTGAGTCCAGATGTCTGACACTGAGCTTTATTTACACTGTTGGGATTTGCATTTTGCTTTGCTTTGATTGTGACGGTGTTCTGATTTTTCCTTCTTGGAGTGAGAAACTATGTGACTTTTTTTGATTATACAGGAGCTGACAGTTGGGAGTTGTTAGAGGTTTTAGAAAGATTTTGAAAATTTGAGAACTTTTAGGATATTTTATAGAGACTTTGAACTTTGAAAGAGACTTTAGATGTTTTAAAGAGACTGAACTTTTAGATTGAACTTTTAAAGACTGTGGGACTTTTGAAGTTGTAATAATTTATATTTAGATATTGATATTAATATCAAGTCCTGAGGGCAACAAGAAAGGAAAAGTTATGGTCTAATAGTAATGTATTTAGTTTGTCAGTTTGACAAAGGGTCAATTTTCCTGTTTAGTTTTTTTTTTTTTTTTTTTTGTCCACAAGACACAAGCTAGATTTACTTGGGAAGAGAGAACCTCAATTGAGAAAATGTCCCCACCAGATTGGCTTGTGGGCAAACCTAGAGGGCATTTTCTTGAAAATTGATTGATGTGGGAGGGGCCAGATCATTGTAGGTGGTACCACTCCTTTAACTTTTACAAGAAAACATGCCGAGAAAACCATGGGGAGCAAGCCATTAAGTAGCACTTCTCCATGACTTCTGCTTCAGATCATGTGTAACAGCTGGGCTCCTGCACTGGTTTCCCTCGGTGATGGGCTGTTACCTGGAAGTGTAAGATGACATAAACCCTTTCCTCCCCAAGTTGCTTTTGGTTATGGTGTTTTGTTTTTGTTTTTTTCTCATAGCAACAGAAACTCTAAGACATTTATCCCTGGGAGTTGGGTCTTCTTTCCCCAACTATAGCAACGAACATTCAATTTCACCATGAGTGATCTGGAATTAAAACACTGGCTCTTCTGTGATGTTCACCTATTTTGTTTCTTCTTCTTTACCTTCTGACTAAAGTATTGCCATTTTCTTCCTTCCTTCCTTCCTTCCTTCCTTCCTTCCTTCCTTCCTTCCTTCCTT
>CAJQZJ010031773.1:2085809-2129031 GCA_907164525.1 Lophiomys imhausi
CTTCCTTCCTTCCTTCCTTCCTTCCTTCCTTCCTTCCTTCCTTCCTTTCCTTCCTTCCTTCCTTTCTTCATTCAATATATGAATGCATTTCTTGTGTTTTAAAGGTATGCTGTCTTTGGAAGTGACCCCAGTGTTCATACTGTCAGGAGGAAGCTTCTAGGGAAGGGTTGGTGACAGCTGGCTCTAGCCATTTAGTAAGTTATGAAATTGATTCAGAAAGCCATATCCAGTATCTTTCATTTTAATTAATTAATTATATATGTGTAAGTGTTTGCCTGCATGCATGTCTGTGTTCCACATGCAGGCCTGGCACCCGTGCATGTCAGAAGAAATCATCAGATTCATAGGGACTGAAGTTTCAGATGGTTTTGCCACCATGTGGGGTGCTGGTGTTGATTCAAGAGTCATAGCCCTTCCTCAAAGGGTGTGACCAGTATGTGAACAAGGACTCCTGAAAAGAAGCTGTGTCTGCAGAGACTGCTTGACAGGTTAGAACTTCAGTACTGTTCAGAGATTGGAATGTTACACTCCCAGAAGTTAGTTTTCTTATCTTGGGCTAGTTTTAGTCCCTGGAACAGCCATGCCTTGGCCATCATCCTGCGTCTAATATATTAAAAACCTTTGGAATCTATGGCACTGGCTTTTTCCAACCCAAAAGCTAAGAATGTCATCAGATAGCCTTTGAGGCCTATAGAAATGCCTTACTCCCCTCACTGTAACCACCTCTCTGATGTACCCACCAATGTATTTTTAAATTTGCTTCAATTTATGGCTTTATTTGTTCTGTAAGATTATAAAATGTCATGTATCTAGTTCCAGGTTGGAACATAGAATTTTGGGTAACCTAAGTTTGTGTTCCTAGGTCATGGTCACTCAAAATGAGAGCTGTGGTTTTTGCATTAACAGTTTATCCTGTAGCCAAATTTGAGTGACAGTGGCCCAGAAAACACATAGCCAGGTAACCCCAGGTTCCATGTTTCAAAGTGGAAGCAGTTGCATGATGTCTTACAGTAGCAGAACAATGATAGTCATAAATCAAAGCAATTTGAAAATATACTGGTGTACACATCAGAGAGGTGGTTACAGCAAGGTGGGGGGAGTCTCTCCAATAGGTCTCATATGCTGTCTGATGACATTCCTAGCTGTTGGGTTGGTTCAAGCTAGTATGGTCTGCTTAGTTCATATGTTCCAAAAAGGTTTGTATCTATTAATCCCAGGATGTTAGCTCTGCAACATTCTAACCTCTCCACATCACTCCAGGTCTAATCAATCAATCAATCAATCTTAGAAAATGCAACTTCTTTCCTGGAATTCTCACTTACACTGAGAACTGAACCCAGGTCCTCTGTAAGAGTGACAAGTGTTTTTAAGTACGGAGCCATCTCTCTAGCCTTGCATCCAGCATCTTTAAGTAGCATAGAAGACTATGAGGCAGGCAGCAAAGCCATCTGTCACCTGACATAGTCATTCATCAAACTGAGCTGAGGATGTGCGCATGCACCAGCTCATACGGCAGCTTCCCCGGGGCGAATGCACATGAGTTTATGTGTGTGTATAAGTGCATACATGTGAATGTGCATGTGCATGCGTGCTTCCCTATGTGTGTAGTGTGTGTGTGTGTACATGTGTGCGTGTGTGAGCGTGTACGTGCGTGCTGACCTTTGTAGAGCTCAGACCAGTGAAGTTTTGCTCTTGGGGTTATCAGTTCCCTGTGTGCCAGGGATACCCCAGTAGATCCATCAGAGCCCAAGCTTGTGCCCCTGAATGGTTTTCTCTGCTGCTGACATGCATCTTTGTTCATGTTCAAGTTTTCTCTTTATAAGTTTGTACAGAGTTAGTTTCAGAACTCAGCCCCAGAAGGTGAATAAAAATGTCCAATAAATCTGGAACATACCTTCAACCAGAACACCATACGCAAATGACAGCACAATTCCATCATCATCCTGGAACACTGGCAGCAGGAGGCTGTTTAAACTGAGTCTGTGTAACAGCTGTGGTGGTTTCTGGAGGTAAAAAAATCAAAAAACAAAACAAAACAAAACAAAACAAAAAAACGGCTGTAAACTATGATATGTATGCCAAGCTATGTTATCCAAAGCAAACCACTAGCATGATGATTTGCACTTCAGTTCAAGCTTCAGTCTGCTAAATCATGCGGATGAAGTCCAGGGCCCTGTCTAGTCCAGGGATACTCTTGAAGATCACTTTGCAAGTCAGCATTTGGACTGGTCCAACCAGAGCCTGTTGTTACTCAGCCTTGCTCAGGAACACTGGTGCCTACCTTCCTCTAGCCTGGATCTGCTTGATAAAAAGGTAGTAGCCTCCAGAACCGCTGTCATATCACAGGCATTGAGGGAAAGACAGGATTGATGGTGAGGGCCACTAGGGGATGCTCAAGTGGTTTGGTTCTTAAAACTGACAGTTTAAGAACCGGCATACAGCCTTGTCTCCAATGTCCTCTTACAGCCAAAGGAAACTGAGTTTCTGTGCAAAGTGCATGACTGCAGAGCCGAATGTTGCCATCTCGGTCTCCTCAGATGGCTATGTAGTAAAATACCGTAGGCTAATAGCTTGTTAATGCCAGGTTTGTTTTCTCCAGTTCTGGAGGCTGAAAGCTCTGGTGTAACCGGAGAGGCCCAGTTCTTGGTTGACAAAGAACATCATTCCTTGGTATGAGGGATAGCCCATATCTGGGAATGCTGACCCCCACGACTGTCCACCTTGTAGTAGGAGAATAGGGCCTGGAGGGAGAGGCAACAAGACTAACGTGAAAGAAGCCAGCTGGCAGGAAGATAGGAAGTACCTCCCCACCAAGACTACCTGTGAGGGATAGAGCATCCTTGAGAGAGAGAAAGAGAGAGAGAGAGAGAGAGAGAGAGAGAGAGAGAGAGAGAGAGAAGCCTTGTGATTGGCAAGTACAGGAGGAATCTGCTGTGTTAACCCTCAAAGGCGTACACTCTGGCCAGGAGAGCTTGCAGTCTTTCTAGCTCTTTGGCCCACTTTCTTGGGACCACCTTTCTCTTTCTTAAGAAACCGTCCCCATCACTACCACTCCTCCAAAACCCATTCCTCATCCAGTTCTTTGGATCAGGATGCAAGTTCTGGAGGTCTCAGTGGATGCCCTTTGGGTTCCAATCCACAGCTCAAACAACCAGAACCTGGCTTCCAGACCTCACCGCCTCCCAAGACCACTCCCGCAGGTGTTAGGTTTCAATATAAATTCAACTGGGAAGGGGGGAACATAACATTCATTCCAGAGCCGCTCTCATGTTCAGGGAGGAGAGATGTAAATGTAGGGAATGCAGGGAGAGTCACCACTTGTCTGTTGACAAAGACATCTCTCCTATAAGAGTCATCATTTGTCCGTTCCCTAAATGGCTCTCAAATGAAGTTAGAAGTAATTGTAGAGGCAAATGATGTGTGAAATGTCAGAATGGCTAAATAATAATAAAACGCTTGCAATTAAACCCTCTGCTGCCCTCTGTTCCCACCTGGCGCAGTGGCACCAGCACTTTGCCCCAATCCCTGTTGATGTCTTGTGATCTGAGCATCTCATCTGTGAAGGTCCCTCAGATGAACATCACTCTGTTTGGCAGCCAAGTGAAGTTTTTCTTTGTTGGTGTGCTCAGAATCACTCCATGATTGAATGTCCACGCCAGGAGGATCCAGAACCATCCTGGGGCTGTGCGCTGCAGTTTTCAGTCACAGAAGGCCGTGGTCAGACACTCGGCAATTATCTGTGATGTCATAGAATGATGGCGGCAACTCCACACATATTTTCCCTTGTGGTAGGGCCCTCCCACCCAGGGCCCTCCCACCCTACACTGGGAACAGATTTTTTTCTTCCATTTTGAGCAACGTGACACTTGCCATGGGATGCAGTGCTGACTGACTGTGGCTGCTTCAGTGTGGGCTCTTTGTGTCTTACCTGTTGGGTTCTAGAAGGCAAGTGGAAAAGGGAGGTGGCTATGGTCCATCTCAGGAACCAGACACAGCTAGAACTATTATGGTGGCATACTCTACCAACTGAGGTCTTCCAGGGAGGCCTGGGTGGGACAGGAAGAGTACATGGTCCTGCAGTTTCACAAGATCAGTACCAGATGGTATAGCCCCTCTCAGGGATGTTGGCCTGTTTCAACTTTGGATGTTGAGCCTTTTGGTAAGATACACCTAACCCAGCTCAGTGGAGAGGCATTCACTCTGCCTACTCTTTGGGGGAACAAACCACATCTTAAACTTTTCCCACTCTTCTATTGTGTAACAAAAAGTTTCCAATACTGTGTAGTGGATGTAGGCCAGAAACAGGAAGTTCATCTCCCCCACATGGGCACCATGTGCTTCTCTACCATTGGGCATGCTGGGCCGTTGTCTGGCTAGTGATGCAGAGAGCATGTTGCATCAGCATTTTTGCAGGTATCCGAGGGATGTGTGGCAAGGTGGCTCCCTGGTGGCTTCTGGTGAGAGATGATTTTGGCACCTTTATAGTCTTAAGGGGCCACAGTTGTACAAGTGGTCTTGTATATCATTATATTATGAGATGTTTATGAAAATGGGTGAAAACCAAACTGAACTCCATGTGCATATGGTCCACTCTAACAGTCGGATTTGGAAAGCTTTATCTCCCCTGCCAACTCTAACTTCCTTTTCCTCAGATGTCTTTGGAGAGAATGAGAGACATCAGATCACTGGATGTGCCTGGAAGTAGACTGTGGGACTTCAGTCTCTTTCATCATAAGGTGAAAAGTTGTCCTCTACCATATGTCGCCACCATGATGTGAGTGGGAAGCCTCCTCAGGCTCAAAGCAAGGGAATCAATATGTTGTGGATGGAACCTCAAAAATGGTGAGCCAAAGTAAATCTGTTTTCTTTTCAATGGGTTATCGTAGACATGTGTTACAGTCATGAGAGGCAAGCTAACACACCATTTCACAGAAGAGGAAACTTGAGTGGTGCTGAAGTTCACGGTCATAAGGATGATGAGGAGATATGAGATTAGAAATTGGATTTCAGTCTTGGGTAGGTCAAGGTTATATGGCCAGTGATGGTACCCTAGAGAAGCCGGTGTCCTCCAAGCCCTTGCCATGGTCTGCTTTACCTAGCATGATGGCTTGCTGAGGGAGATGGTGAGCCCCAGAGCCTCTTCTGGCAGTGGGGACAATGGCTTGGACCTCCCAAGACCCCAAAGTCCAGTGGGAGGAATAGCTTAATGACCCCCTTCTCAGCATGCTGGAGTCTCAGCACTGCCACCAGGAGGCACTGAGAAGCAATGGGCAAGCCCTCAATGAAGGGGAGCTGGGGGTATCCTCAGGGAGGGTAGGGGATCTCTTTGCAGAAAAAAGTGAGAAGACTTGGAGTACTTCCCCCACTTCTCATGGATGCTCTGTTTCTGGATAGGCTAGTGTGTAACTTGGGGCATTCTTTTCTGAGCTGCCTCACAAAAGGGTGAGGGTGTTCTTGGATCAATCAATAGAAATTTAGGGTCTCTGTCTTAGTTAGAGTTTCTATTGCTTCCACAAAACAACATGATCCAAAAACAGGTTGAGGAGGAAAGGGTTTATTTCCCTTATCCTTCCACATCACTGTTCATCATTGAAGGAAGTCAGAGCAGGGAGCCTGGAGGCAAGATCTGATGCTGAAACCATGGAGGGGTGCTGCTTACTGGCTTGCTCTTCATGGTTTGCTCATCCTGCTTTCTTATAAGGCATTATCCCAGGGATGACACCACCTACAATGACTGAGCCCTCCCCTACTGATCCCTAATTGAGAAAATGCCTTAGAGCTGTATTTCACAGAGACATTTCCTCCAACTGAGGCTCTTTTCTCTCTGATGACACTAGCTTGTGTCAAGTTAGACACACAAAACCAGCCAGTATAGTCTCTGAGCACCTTTTCTGGTCTGCACACCTGGTGCTATTGAATGCAGGGGCTATGAGGCTAGATTGCTTGGGCTTGACACCTGACCATTCAGTCAACCTATCATCAATCGAATAAAACAATTTCTCACATTGTCTTTCCCATGAACACACAAGGAAAGACAAATAGCACTTATGTTGTGATGAATATGATAATTAATGAGAAAATAGGGTTTCTGTTTAATGAAGTTAGCTACCACTGTCCCCATCATCACTGTGCCCTTGCAATCATTGCTGTCATCATCATTTCCACAATCATCATCACCATCATCACCATTATCACCATCATTGTATTAGTCAGAGTTCTCTGGAGAAATAGTACTGAGAGAATATATCTATCATCTATCTATCTATATCAATCAGTCATCTATTATCTATCAATCATCTATCTATATCTATCAATCAATCTATTATCTGTACTTATTGCTCACCTATCTATCTATCTATCTATCATCTATCTGTCTATCATCTATCAATCAATCATTTATCTATTATCTATCAATCATCTATCTATCTATCTATCTATCTATCTATCTAAAAAGAATTTATTACAGAGGTTTACAGTCAATGCTCTGACTATTTCAACAATGGAAAGTCTAAGAATCCAATAGTTCTTCAGTCCATGAGGCTGAATGTCTCAGATGGTGTTCTGTATACAATGAAATCCCAAAGATGTAGTCTCTAATGCCAGTGATGGAACTAACTTGCCAGCAAGAGTCAGGGCAGGCAGACAAAGAACAGGAGCTTCCTTCTTCCATGTCCCTTATATAGGCTTCCACCTGTAACAGAATATTTTTATTTATGAACACTTATATTTATTAGTACTTAAGAAACACTATAAAATACCTAAATCCTATAACCTAAAACCTATAATCTAAAATCTAAAATCTATCAAGAACACCCTAATACCTAAGAACACTCTAATACCTATCTAAAACACTTAACTAACACTATTTTAACTTTCTTAAAAGGATGTTAATATTCTTGGCATAGGTCCGTGCAGGATGACTTGGTTTACAACAGTCCCATCAGGTAGTATCTTTCAAACTTAAAGTCCATTGGGCCTTACTTTGGCAATTCACAAGGCCAATTTATTTCAACCACCAAATTGTGGCCAGTTTATAAAGTCAGTCTGTTCCAAGCACCAAGCTGAGGCCGACTTTGTCCACAGACATCATGGTCTAAAGCTATTCCCAGTGGCTTCCGAACTTCACTCACCTCACTCAGTTTTTTGACACTTGGGGGCCCCAAGACAGATGCTCTCTCTCAGTAGGTTTTATGCCATGCCTTTGCCTTGGGCTATTGCAGCCTAAATTCTGTAAATGGCGTACCTTGATATGCATTTCTCCAGCATGCATATCACTCAGGAGGAAGAGAGTGCTGTGCAGAGTTCTCTGGCTTATATATCACGCTATCTCACAATCCTTGGTGGTCTCGAGGGTCCACAAGATTTCTTGTGATGCCCAGCGTTCCTGTTGCTTCTCACAGCAACTAATGTCATCTGCGGGGCTTGTGTGGTTTCTTAGCCATGCCCCTTCCACAGGGCAGTTCGCAGAACTATGGCCTCAACTGTGCTCTGACCATCTTGGTCCAAGTTCAAGGGACACCAAGCTCTCCTTTATGTGCTGCCAGATGCTACTCTGAACTGCCTACTAATTTCACTAACAAGACCTAACTTCTACCACATCCACCAGAAGGTGCAGTCCAGATTTAAGGGGGACCTTCCCACCTCAAATGATTCAGGTTTAGGGTGGGTTTTCCCACTTCTAATCAAGAAAAAAAATCCTTCACAAGTAGACCCAGCAACTTGGGCTTTGGTTAATTTCAGATAAAGTCAAGTTCACAACCAAGAGCAGCTATCACAATCGCTATCATAACCATCATTACTACCATTGTCTCTACCACCATCCCACCATCACCATTATCATTACCATCACCATGAATGAAACTAAGACAACTATAATTGTCAACACCATTATCACCATCTTCACTAACCATTGTCATCACCATCCTCATCATCATCTCCACCATCACTGCCATCACCACAATCACAGCTATAATCATTGCCATCCTTACCACCATAATCACCACCACCACCATCATCATCATCATCACTTCCATAATGACCATCATTATTGTCAATGTTAGAGTTACTTCTCTTTCTTGTCATCAAATTTATGAGCAGCTGCTATATTGTCTGAGCATATGTGTACTCTCCATCCATCTGGTGTGAGCGATATGATTCTGACTAGTGTCCACAAGATTCTACAGGTTGTAAACACTTGTTTATTGATTTCTAAATTGAATTGAATTTTGCCAAATGTGGACCATTTGGAAAGGGAGATTTTAGCCTGTTAAATTGGCATGGATGGTCAAGTCAACATGTGAACACTGGCTCCTAATTCTACTAGGTCTTTTTTTTTTTTCAAGACAGGGTTTCTCTGTGTAATAGCCCTGGCTGTCCTGGACTCAATTTGTAGACCAGGCTGGCCTCGAACTCACAAAGATCCGCCTGCCTCTGCCTCCCAAGTGCTGGGATTAAAGGCATGCACCACCACGGCCCAGCTCTGCTAGGTCTTAATGTCTGGTGGAATTGTCATTTCTGAGAAAACCTTAGGATAATTAATACTTCAATCATCAGGGATATAGAAACAACCTTGGACAAGTTGGTCTGTTATGGTGGTGACCTTCAGGATTTGGAAATGGTATAAGGTATTTGGTGTAACTTGGAGATTCTGTGGAACTTGTACAACAGGTATTGTTTAGGAAAAGGAGAATAAGTGAGTGTCATTGAGGGCTGGGCATTTCCAAGATCTGGCAGATGGTAGGGCATCTGAAAACTGCACAATGCTGGAGGGAAGCAGAGCTCTGCTGTGTGACATCACACTTCTCCATACTCAGCTTTCTCATTTGGAGGATGTAACTATAGGAAACATTGGCTCAATAGGTTTTCTATGAGCACTAGATGGGTGAGACATGGGACATATGGATGTAGACACAGTCAAGAGCATATAGTGAGGAGCAACGTCTGCCCCTAGGGTTAGTGATCAAAAGCTTGATCTCACTTAGGCAAGTATAGTTCCTACAATCTGTATCTCTGGGCACCAAGCCTTTATGTATTAGCTTATCGTTTATGGCTGTGTTGGTTCTGGGTGTCCATGTTTCTGCAGTGAAAGAAGCAGGGATGAAGAAGTTCTCTTGGTATGTGAATGATCTACCCAGAGGTGGCACCTTGTCTGGTTTGTCAAGGATACTTGTCTACAAGTCACCTGGTCATATTTATAAGTGAGGAAGTTGAAACAAAATGGTCCCTTGAGCACAAAGTGACCAGAGATGTGGGATATATGGAAGCCCTGCCATGTGCTTGGGTCTTACTAGGTAGATTGTTTTAATTTGTGTTGTTCCACTTATAAAAGAGCTGGAAAATACAAACTTTCATTTGTGAGGTAGTAGCAAATGTCCCACTTCAAATTGGTTGTACCAAAGTAGCTTGGTCCCATGGCTTTGTAGAAGTGCTCAGCTTCTGTGGCTTAAGGTAAGTGGGGCAGGGAGGCCATAGAATGGTGGAGTACACAGAAAGGTCACATCTGAGTACTGGCCAGAAGACACTGCAGCCTTTACTAGCTAGGGGGCAGGGTGCTCAGCAGCCAATTCACATGCATCAAGGTGTTCTAAATCTCTGATCTAGTGATTGCATTTAGCATTCTGCCTGGGTCACAACCTGATTTTAAGATTAAAAGACTTGACAAGAAGTGAAACTCATTATCTAAAATGTATAGATGGCTTCAATTCTGAGAGGTCAAACCAAACCTTACCAAAGTCCGAGTATGACTCAACTTTGAGAAAATTGGAAGGGTAGTTCTTAAAAGATGATGTAGATTAAATAGATTGCTTTCAACTCTATCTATCTATCTATCTATCTATCTATCTATCTATCTATCTATCTATCTACCTATCTTCTATCTATCATCTATCTATCTAATCTATCATCTGTCTACATATGCATTTATCTATATATCTATGTATCAATCGTCTATTTATCTATCTATCATCTATCTTCTAACTACCAATCAATCAATCAGTTATTATTTCTTCCATCTATCATCTATCTATCTTCAACAAAGCAATAAATCAGTCATCATTTCTCTTTGTATTCTATCTATCCTCTATTTCTATATTCTATCTATATATCTATGTATCTACATATCTATCTATCTATCTATCTATCTATCTATCTATCATCATCATCATCACCATAATCTACCATCATTATTTACTTACCACCTATCTATTATATCTATCAATCATATATCTATGTCTTTTAAAACAATTTTAATTAGTATAGTTCAGCTTATGTTAAGAGGAGCCCTTTTTCTCTTCCCTTTTCCCCTTTTCCTTTCTTATTTTGGACACAGTAAAGTTAAGAAACCTTCTTATAACCAACCACAGCTTCTATGCCCTGGGCTGCAATATGGTAGCTCATGTTTTCTCATCCTAGAAACTAATGTAATGCACACAAGGCCATGAGGCCATGAGGCCATGAGGCCCATAGTTTCTGAAGTTTAACCTATCAGGGTGGGCCCACTGTGAAGTTGAGAGGCAATAGAAGTTCAGGCTCCAAGAGGAGGAGGAAGAAGGTGGCAGGGTGAGGTTGGGGTAAAGCTGCAAGCTTGGGGGTTGGGACCAGAATGAGAACAGGAGGCCAACATGCCTATGTAGATAGATATAAAGGAAAACGGGAAATGGAGGATGTGCTTCCACCATGCACCTTCCCAAACCTCAGTTTAGCCTCTAACCCTGAGAACCTGCTCTTTCTGTCCACTGTTTACAGTATTTTGAAGACACAGCCATGCTGGGGTGTCCCAGAGACTGTGAGAATGGCAGAATAGGGTATCTCCCTCACTCAGGGAGGGAACTTATCTCTCTCCGAATTTGATGTGGACATATCTGTTGGTCCATCCCCATTCACCCTCCCACCTTTCCTTGTTGAAACAGCTAGGTCAAGGAAACAGAACAGTTTACTAAGGGCATCAGGAAATCTCTTGTAAATTAATAATGACAAATGCAAGTGGGTGAAGAAAGTGAAAAGCTAATCAAAGCTCAGACCAGAGAAGCAGAAAATGAAGATTGAGGATCCCAGCTCTTGCAGACCTCCTGGTGGGTTCTGAAGTTTGCAGCTCCTCGATCGCCTTTCCTCTATTTCAGGCATGTCTTTTAGGCCAGCCATATCACTACAGCACCACTGCACCACTTCACACACAACCTCCTCACAGTTGGGGGTGGGGAGTCAAAGCTGGTTAACTTCCATCTTCTAACTGCCAAACACAAGGGAGGATGGGTTCTGTGTAACCAGAGGCCACTTGGGAACTCAGCAGTGATACTGAAGACAGAGGCATCTTGAGACATCTGAAGAGAGTGGAGGGGAGGGTTTTGTTTGAGTGTGCTTTTAGAATTTGTGTTTGGCATGTGGTTAAAATGAATCTTTCAATTCATCACTTAGAGTAATGAAAAAGGAGACAAGTCATTACAATTTTCTGTCCTTTGAGCAGGCTTGTGTTGGTGAATCTGTCTGGGTTTTCACAAGGTGTCATCAGGATTTACATTTTCCAATTTCAATGTACATGAAAAAATAATATATGTAATGTTTTCTGCGGCACGATGTCCCTGGTAAGCTACATAAAAGCCCACACCAGTCATGCCTTTGCTCATGTGAACATCCCAGGCAGACAACAGAGCACAAATTTTGTGATAGGACTTGAGGCTGTGAGTGCTGGCATGGGACTCAGTTTGTAGCAACATCAAATGGTCCTCAAGCAGTAGATCTTACCCAGCTACAATTCTGCTTCCCACTCGAACAGGCCGGTGGTGGAGAAAGTATGCTCATAAAGGAGGCAGTAGTTGCTACTGGCATCTACTGGGTAGAGACTAGGGCTACTGTGTATGGATTGCAGTGTGCAGGATGGCACCCACAACCAAAAAATAGGGTTGATAAATGTTGTAATGGATAATTATAATTATCCATAGACAATAGAAGAAAACCCATTAATCCATGGTGCTAGTGGAAGTGGTAATGACGATGTTGATGCTAACGGTTATGGTAATAGTGGTGATTATGATCATGGTAATGGTGGTGACTATGATCGTGGTAATGGTGGTGGTGATGATGTTGGTATTGATAGCGGTGATAGTGATAATAGTAATACTGTTAATAGTGGTGATGGTCATAGTAGTGTTGATGGTGACTGTGATTATGTTAATAATGGTGGTGATGGTGATAATGGGAATCATGAAAAACGATAATGGTGATGACCATGATGGTACCATGATGATGGTGATGATGTGTGATGATGGTGGCAGTGAAATGTGGGCCACAACTTCTGCTGGCAGCCTATATAAAGGACATGGAAGAAGGAAGCTTGCTCTCTGTGCCTGCTTGCTTTCACTCTCACTGGCATCAGAGCCTATGTCTTCAGAATTCTGGAGTATACAGAAGGCCAGCTGAGACACCTAGCCTCATGGGCTGAACAACTACAACTACTATATTCTTTGTCCTTCCATTGGTAGACAGCCATAATTGGGCTAGCTGGACCACAACCTGTAAGCCACCCTTATAAATCTCCCCCTCCCCACACATTCTATAATTTCTGTTCCTCTAGAGAACCCTGATAATGGTGCTGATGGTGTTGATTATAATGACAATGGGAGTGGTGGTGCTAATGATGATGCTGGTGATGCTGTGTAATGATGGTGGCAGTGATGCTGATGATGGGGGCGATGCTGATGATCATGTTGATAAACATGTATATTTCAAGGTAAAATGATCTTTTCGTCTGTGATTCAGATGTCAAAAGCCTGACACATCCGCACAGAGCATACTGTATGCTCCCAGATTCCCTGTGCCCACTGGGTATACTTATGCTGCTCTTGCCTCTGAAACAAACTCGATGTGGGCATGTACTACCTGACTGAGACCATGCTTCTCATATGGTGTGCACCTTGGCCTAGGCTTTCCTGTTTACCATCTTCTTGGCTGAAGGGCTTCCTTGACTCCTTAGCGTTTCCCCTACAGATTCTGGAGAACAGTCTTCTCTGCTCCCTGGTATGCATCCTCCTGATCATGGGGCTGGCTGCTGAAGCCAGTCTCAAATGTAAAGTATATTCACAAATCTAGCGATCCTGGAAGCTGTGGCAGTTTTTAACCAAGAACTCCACTGGGATGTCCTTACAGGCTGGGCAGCCAGCATCCAGGCCCTGAGACATATGCTTGCCTTTGGCCTAGCATCTGGACTGCGAAACTGTATAGTCTCTCCTACCCTCTGTGTGTGGCAATTAGAAACACCATGTGTTTTCTGCTCCTTGAAATCTGTCTCCCTGCAGTGACCTCTGTGCCTTCTCCAGTACTGGGTCATAGATTGAAGGTCTCAAGCCAGGTTTTCAGGGATGGTTCTCGTTGTGAAAACCTACATCTTCAGCTCTTGTTCCTTTTCAGGAGGTCCTAGTTAACGTTCAACTCAGGTATCACTTCCAGGTCACGGACCTCTGCATCCCACTTCTGTTCAGTCTTCAGCTGACCATTTCCCCACATACTGCTCTTCACTTATGTATCTTTGATATAGTGACCATAAGTTGGATGTTCTTCACTCCTGTTACCCAGGTGGGAAATTGAGGTTCACTGTTTGGAACATGTGCATGAAAGTGCACTTGGTTTCTGGGATGCTTAATTTTGTGTCAACTTATGTGGAATTCAGGGTCACAACTAAATAGTGATTCTGGGTGCTTGTGAGAGTGTTTCCAGGCTAAAATTAATATTTGGGCTGGTGGATTCAGTGAGATGGATGACCTCCCTATGAGTATACATCATCCAGTTTGACAAGGCTTGAGTCAATCAAAAGAGGAGAGAATTCACCTTTTTCTTTCATCACTGTTTGATGAGGTCTTCTCATCTTTTTTTTCTCCTTAAGCTAGGACCTATATCATCTTGTCCCATGGTCCTTCAGGGATTCAGACTAATCACATCATAGAATTCTTGGTCTCCAGTAAGCAAAGCAGACTGTACAAACCAGGACTTCTCAGTCTCTCAGTTTGCAAGAACAAATTCCTCATTCTATCTATCTATCTATCTATCTATCTATCTATCTATCTATCTTCCCTCATCTTTCTGTCATTTATTCTCTCCCTCTTTCCCCATCATCTATTTCTCTGCTTCTCCATTTCTGTCTCCTCAGGGCTGTATCTCTGGGGAACCTTCCTCTCACAGCTTGTCTGAGAGTCTGCAACTGGGTGTTCTCTGCTTCCATCTTAGGCCTTTGTATTTTGATGTTTCCTGTTGCACATAGCCTTATGTTCTCTTTGTCACAATCAGGTGTGGATGCACTATGAAACCGTACTTTTAAATTATTAAACACTTATTTATTAATAACTATATTCACTTAGTTAATTAATAACAAATACACTTACTTAATTACTATTCCTATAAATGCCTACAACCCCTATGGCCTAACCACTAATACTACCTGAAATAAGGCTTGAGGCTTTCTTCTCTCTGGGAGACCCCAGCCATCTGTAGGCCAACTTAACTTCCTTTGTATCAGCAACTCTGCTGCTCTGTCTCAGGCTTTAAAGCTGACCACAGTTCCGTTCAGGCCACTGTTCAGACAGGTCAAACCCCTCTAGGCAAAAGCTGAGCCATAGAGTTTAGTCCTTGTCCTTTTGCTGTCTTGCTGAGGCTTTCTCTGCTCACCAGCTTCTTTCTGACTCAGGGAGATCTGGTCATCAGTCTACCAGCACTTTCTCCATCAGAGGATACAAACTACTCGTTGTCCTTTTTAGCATGAGGACTTGCTAGCACCGGAGCTCACTAGAATTGGCTCTCTAGCATGGACCCATAGCATGCCCTCTCCCGGGCTTATCCACTTGTCCTTAAATAGGATCACTCCTTGTTCCACCTGCTTCAGCTTAATTTGGGCTCTGCCCACTTAGCAGTTGAAAACAATGCCAGGTCATAAAGTCTTTCCTTGTTTCACCTGGCTTCAACCTTGTTTTTCAGTCCATAGAGACTCCCCTCATTTAACATGACTTCATCCTTGTTTTTAGTCCATAAGCTGATAAGCTAAATTGCTCACAGCCAAGTTGATCTTCATGCCCTGGATTAAGAGACTGTAACGCTTCCTAATGGTATCATACCTAGAGATACTTAAAAATAAAATGTGAAGCTCTGACCTCTTGATACCAACCGTCTAAAATGGTCTAGGATAGTTAAGTAAAACAAACTCCTAGTCATGCAAACATGTCACTTTGTTAGCTACTATGACAGTCTATCACAGATATTCTCTAAACTACCCAATAATCAAGTTGCTAAGAGACAAGCAACATTTGCTTATCTAAATACAAGAGATGGATAGGGCATCTTCAAAAACTCCAAGAGATCTGCAGAATATGGCATTCAAAGATGTTATCTTAAATCAAGATTTTCTTTTTTTTTTGATATCAAGACATATCAGCGCCTGACAGCACCCCCTATTCTACTCCAAGTAGAAGATAAGCATCGAAGAACCTCCACTGTAAGATGGATGAATTAGTGGCAAGCCTATCTCTTGGCATGAAAAAACCCCTTGCACCAACTGCAGACAGACTGCTGTTCAAAAAGGACAAAACTTGGTAGCAGGGAAGTCGACAGCCTAACTCTGCCAAGACAGGGTAGGTAAGTCCTTCATAATCCCTGCTCTACAACAAATGTCTGTCATAGAAACAGGACCCAAAGGCTGAAGACTGATGCAGGAATGTATGGAGAGAAAACGGGAACTGTCCAGGCAGTCATTGATATGTCCTTTCTTAGTTTTGGAAGCTGCAGGCCCTGCACTTTCTATATAAGCAGATATATTTATTCCTCTCAGGTCTCTGAGGTGGTTGAAGAATAGACAGCTAGAGTCTCATAGTTAAATTTTGAGTTGTTTAGGAATCAAGAGGGTGTTATAGATCTAAGAAGATACTCTTAAAAGTGTGTTGCAAGTTAGTATGAATGTTGAGTCAGATATAGACCTTTAAACTCATGGAGATGGTTAGATAGTAGAATGTTAAAGTCAGGGGCCAAATATGTATAAACTGGACATTGGGAAGGTATACTGGGCCATTTAACGCTCATAAATGTGGCATATTTATATCTGTTGTTTTGTATAATACTTACTGTTATAATAGAAGGAACCATCTGTTGGACTGAAAGGGGAAACTTCTGGGGGGAAGAGGGTGGAAGGGCGGGATAGGAAGGGGGAATAGGGAGGGGTTTGTTACTGAGATGTAACTTGAAGAAAAAAAATATTTAAAAAAAAAAGAGACTGTATCAGAAACTTAGATATTTACTAAATCTAATTTATATTACTCTAACTCCCTACACATGTATCACATCCTTAAGTGGAAACTGGACACTCGACCAGCTCAGGGCTTCCTAACTCTACTGTGTATTGTTACAGAGACTCTTGAATGACAGTCAGGTGACAGTGTTACTAACTTCCTTGAAATCAGGGAGCAACAGCACTGTTTACAGGCCAGGGTGTCAGGAAGAAGATTTTATTTTGGGGACCTGCAGCTGGACAGTGTTAAGGCTGCACAGGCCTTAATATTGTTTGACTAGCAAGAGGCCAACAATTTCCTTAATCCTTAGCTCTTTGCACCCTGGAGTTTACCTTGTTACAGACATGCACAGGATGCACCTAAACCATGTCAGTGACAGGGCTGTATGCAGGTAGACTTGCCTCCTTATGGAGAAGACACAGGCAGATTTATGAGAACAGTCACGCATGGTCCGAATCTTCACATGATGATGGATGAAATTTCAACAGCTATTTTTATCTTATTATCATTTTTAATGTTTATTTATTACTTCAAGTTACATCTCCATCATAGTGCCCTCTTTCCATCCCTCCTTCCACCTTCTGTCCCCTCTCCCTTCTATCCTACTCCTCCGGAGTAGAGTGTTCCTACATATCAGTCCCTGCCCCAGTTCAGCAGTTATACGAGGGCCAAGAGCCTTCCTCATACACTGGGGGCCTACATGGCAGCACCACTAGGGCAAAGTGTCTCATTAACAGGTAACAAAGTCTATGTTCCTGTTCCTTTTGGTGCGTTGGTTGTAGTATAGTTAGTTATCCTGTACTATATGGCTAAAATCCCATTATAAGTGAATAGATGCCAGGTGCATCCTTCTAGTCTGGGTTAGCTCACTCAGGATAAACTTTTCTAGTTTCATCCATTTGGCTGAAAATTGCATGATTTTGTGGTTTCTCATAGCTGAGTAGTATTCTCCAATTTCTAGCTATTACAAATAAGGCTAAACATAGATGAGGATATGTCCTTGTGGTTTGGTGAGGAATCATTTGAATGTATACTCAGGAGTGGTATGGCTGGGTCTTGAGGTAGAGCTATTCCAGTTTTCTAAGATATCACCACACTGATTTCCATAGTGGTTGTACAAGTTTGCACTCCCACCAGCAATGGAGGAGTGTTCCCTTTCTCCACAACCTCGCCAGCATGTGCTGTCATTTGAGTTTTTGATCTTAGCCATTCTGACAGGTGTGAGATGGAATCTCAGAGTCATCTTGAGTTCCATTTCTCTGATGATTAAGGATGTTGAGCATTTCTTCAAGTGTCTCTCAGCCATTAGAGATTCTTCCTTTGTGAATTCTCAGTTTAGTTGAGCTCTGTTCCCCAGTTTTTGATGGAATTATTTGGTTTCTTGGCATTTAATTTCTTGAGTTCTTTGTAAATTATAGATATTAGCCCTCTGTTAGTTGTGGGGTTGGTAAAGATCTTTTCCCAATCTGTAGGTTGCCATTTTGTTCTAATGACAGTGTCTTTTGCCTTACAGAAGCTTTTCAGTTTCATGAGGTCCCATTTATTGATTGTTGGTCTTAGCCTGAGCTGTTGGTGTTCTGTTCAGGAGGTTATCACCTGTGCCAATGAGTTTGAAGCTTTCCCCCACTTTCTCTTCTATTATATTTAGTGTCAACAGCTATTTTTAAGAAGTAGAACAAACTACAGATATATATAAAATTGTGAAAAAACAATGTAACCAACAACTAGTATAAGGCAAAGAGCTCAGAGGTTTCCTCTAGCTCATACAAGCCACTGATAGTCCCATCTACATATACAGGCCTGCTCACTGGGCCACAGAGGTTCTGGTCTCATCCAGGTTGGAGGGAGACCTATGAGCCTAATGCTTTTCAGGTCAAGGTGTCAAGTTGTTCTTAATCAAACTCTGGCAGGCCGGAGACATCACTCCTTACTATCTGCCCCCATCTAAGGTGGCAGTGAGGACCTTGGAGAGAGGCCCCTTCTAAAAGGGCTGGCCAAGATGTGCTGAGAAAGCTGCCTGGGGCCTTTGCCCTTACCATTCTTGCCTGGAAAGCTTGAAAAATGTACCCAACAAAGCATAAAAATATGAGGACATGCCATTGTAGAGCCTGGCTCTTTGGGACAGCCTATGCCTGAGGACAAGGCTTCCCATTCAGTAAATCACTAATCTTGCATCCTGAACCCCAAATGACTGGCCCCATACCTTTGCCACTGAGACTTTTGCAAGGAACTCACCAGACTTTTTGCCTAAAGTCACCCCTGATGTTCCCAAACCACCTTTGTAGAAGGATAAAGATATTAAATATGTTTTTCTCTCTTTAATTTTTTTAAAAAGAAAATCATTTTGTATTAAGTTCATTATTTCACCTGTCACCCGTTTTTCAGCTAGAAAACCAGCTCCAAGCTAAGACAAATTTCACCCAACACTGGAATAGAATCCAATTTAGATGTTCCACTAATTCAGCAAAGCTAATTAACTCTGTTCTGCTCTTCGAGTCAGTTTACTGGGACGCGGTGTTTCTGTTTGGTGGGCGGGTAAGGAGATAAATGGGTCACTGTATTTATGACTGCTCATTACTGTCTTTAATATCCACATTGGAGAGGGTGCATTCTGATTACAATTAAAATGCTTTTATACCATTTTAGCAGTAATTGAGCGAACCCAGCAATTTGTACTTTGATTCTCTCAGTTAAGTAATTGACGATCACCAGCCATCATTGGATAATGACACATTCAATCACGAGGCTTCTGCCGGTATGTTTAAAAATATCTCTGGAGCATTCTGCTTGCCACGATGCCTGGGAACAGCCCCTTGGGACAAGTGGGCACTTCATTACTGATGGTGGTTTAGAGAGATCTCCAGTTTGTTCAAAGCTCCTGGTATCTGAAGATTCAAAATTGTTTCACATAGACTTGGGTATCGTGTATGAGAATGCAAGCCCAGGAATCCACTTGGAGACCAGAAAGTGGACAGTCAGTCCCTGATAAAGCCCAGACAGCCCATAGCTTGTCCATCCCCACCCTACACAGCTGATGTCTAAGTTGTCAGCAGGTGTAGCAAGTACTCCTCATGCATGTGATGGAAGCTATGTATGTTTTTAATCCTCGTGATCTTGTGGATGGCTATGAGGTTCTGCTGGCCCAGGCTGATGGCTGAGAAGGCCTCTCACTAGGTCTGACAGTGACTTGTTGGTGGCTGGACACCTCAGGTCTCCAGCAGGCCATCTCAGGCCCCTTCAGCATCAGTCTGCAAGGGGTGTTAAGACTGTGAAAGTCCTGAGGTGCAGGTTCATAGTTTCTGCCTGGCTGAAGGGAGTCCCACAGCCATACAGACCCCAGGGGACAGAGAAAAATATCCCTCCCCTCTAGGTACCAGCTCTTACTTATCCAAAAGACAGGAAGGGCCAGAGGTAACCTTGTCCTACTTCCCAGAGCCGTAAGACCTCAGGGGAACTGGCCACTTCCCTTTACATCAGTTTACCCACTTGCCAATCAAGACTGTAGGTATGTCTGACTTCCTGTCACAGCATTCTGCTGGCAATGGGACCTGCTAGTGACTGTTGTTGCTCAAATTGTCTGAAAAGCTTATACTGTTGCTATCCAGATAGACTAATGGTAAAAACAAAACAAAACAAAACAAAAAACCAACCAACCAACCAAACAAAAACTCATGAAACATTCAGTCTCAATGTTTTCTGTAGAGATGGTACATGGCCTCAGTCAAAATTCTAGTTGTGTAGGAAACTGTAGTGCAAGAGGATATAGTAGCTGGGATTTCTGTGGTCAGAGTTATTTGTGTGTGTGTGTGTGTGTGTGTGTGTGTGTGTGTGTTTGTGCATGTGCAGGTACACATGCCTGTGTGTAAGTGTACGTGTAGAGGCCAGAAGACACCTCGATGATGTTCACTTTGTTTTCTGAGACAGAAGTTTTCTTTGGCCTGGAGACTCTTAACAAATAGGCTAAGCAGACTGGTCAGCTAGCTCTGAGGATCATTCTGTCTCTGCTTCTCCAGTGCTGAGATTACAAGTGTGTGCCACCATGTTTTTATTTTTAAAATTTGTTTATTGTGTCCTAGTTTTTAAAAAATATATATATTTTTATTTATTATGTATACAGTGTTCTGTCTGCATGCCTACAGGCCAGAAGAGGGCACCAGATTTCAATATAGATAGTTATGAGCCACCATGTGGTTGCTGGGAATTGAACTCAGGACCTCTGGAAGAACAGCCAGTGTTCTTAACCTCTGAGCCATCTCTCCAGCCCTAGTTTTTTTTTTTTAACTTGAATTTTTTTAAACATTCTAAACATGGTGGCACAAACTAGGGTCACCTGGTGAGAGGGAACTCAGTTGAAGAATCGGCTCAGTCAAACTGGCCAACGGCCATGTCTGTGAGAGATTGTTCTGAGTGATGACGGATGTTGGAGAGCCAGGCTCCTGTGGCCAGCACCTAGCAGGTGGGTTGTTTCAGCAGCATAGTTGAGTATAAGCCGAGAGCAAGCCAGTGGGCAGAGTTCCTCCATGGATCCTGCTTCCCTTTCTCCCATGACTTCCTTTAATGCAATTGAAATGAGCCCTTTCCTCTCCTAAGTTGCTTTTGATCAGAGCGTTTTTATCACAGAAACAGAATGGAAACTTGAATAATGTGGGTTCTTGGGAATTGAATTTTGGCCTTCCTGTTTGCTAGATTGACACTTTACCAATGAAGTCATCTACCCGGTCCCCAGAGGTGTTGTTCTTAATTGAATGGCAGTCCCCGCCAGTGGCAGTGTGCCACCAAGGATTTGGTGAATGGATTTCATGTTCAACAGGCTCTGCACATGATCCAGGAGGTTACAGCCCTTTCTGGGAGCTCTGTCTTTTGGTGTTGCAGTACACCGTGGCTCAGGAAGGCTGTTAGCAGGTTCTTGAGGGGAGCTGGATGTGGTCCATTGAGATATGGGAGGCCGTGAAGGTATTTTATGGAACCCAGTGGGCCCCAAGATCTGGTGACTGCATTTAATGAATTGGGTCCTTTATTGTTCTGTTTTCTGTTGGTGTAATAAAACACCCCAAAAAGAGAGGCTTTGAGGAGAAAGGGCTTATTTGGTTCACAGTTCCAGGTCACAGACAGTCACTTCAGGGAAGTCAAGAGAGCAGGACCTTGAGGCAGCCGCTCACATCACACCCTCAGTCAAGGCCAGAGAATGAATGTGTATATGCATGCCACCTCCCAGTTCACACTCTTCACTCTTATTGAGTCCAGGACTCAGGGAGAGGTGTCCTCCATTTGTCTTCCCACCTCAACTAATGTAATCAAGATAATCCCCATAAACATGTCTACGAGCAAACTTTTCCATGCCCCATGTGTTTGTCAGGTGCACCTCATCCTCTCAGTCCCCAGAATCAGGGCTGAGGCTCAGTATCACCTGCAGACCCAAGTTCAGATTTTCTACATATCCCCGTGCTCCACATTCAGGCCTCCTGCCACGAGGAGCCACCACAGTGGTTGAATGAGGAACAAAAGAAAATTCTTTGTGCGTAGAAATATTGTCTGTGAAGTTAAGAGAATCTTAACTGTGAAAACTGTCCAGCATAACATTATGAATAATTGTGCATGCTCTCCATCTCTGGCTTCTGTGTCACGTTAGATATCACCCCAATGCTTGGAGACAGGCCTTTAAGAAAGCATGTCCACAGTAGTTCAGAGGACAGAGAGAGGTCTTTGTCTTAGTTAGGGTTTCTATGCTGTGATGAAAACACCATGACCAAAAGCAACTTGGGGAGAAAAGGGTTTATTTGGCTTATAGACCACAGTCCATCGCTGAAGGAAATCAGGGCAGGACCTCAAGGCAGGAACCTGGAGGCAGGAACTGATGTGGAAGTCATGGGGGAGTGCTGCTTACTGGCTTGTCCCTTATGCCTGCTCTCTTATACCCTCCAAGACCACCTGCCAGTGGTGGCACCGCCCACAGTGGGCCAGGTCCTCCCACATCATTCATTGACCAAGGTCGCACTCCACAGTTTTGCCTACAGGCCAATGTTATGGAGGCATTTTCTCAGTTTAGATTCCCCCTTAGATTCCCAGAGAAGTCTAGAATTGGACCAAGTTTGGAAAAAAAAATCAGCCGACACAGTCTGGGAAGGGGGAGCATTACCCTTTCTCTGTCAAACCTCGTCTTCTCACTGTAATGCTTCCCCAAGATGGGCCCCCACCCCTAGAGGCAGTGGAAGGAAAACCCCAAGAAAGCATGGCTTCAAGTCCAGCTGCCCCCAAGAATGGAAAACAGAATCCTGATTGAAGCTCTGCGCCAAATGCTGTGCTGTCACTCAAATGTCATGATTGCAGGCTCTGTGGGTGAGGACCTACTCACCTTACATGGAGACTGAGAAGTCTCTTCTTGTGGGGCCTCCCTATATGGTGCAGCTCCTGGCTCCTCTGTCTCGGCTTTCTCTTGGGCATTTGGGGAGAAGAAAGAGCGAGTGAGTGGTCTAAATCAAAGACAGTGGTGGGGTTATTAAGGTGTGATTACAGTTTTTAACTCTAAGTAGCACAGTTATGTATCAATTATAAATAGAAACACATCATTGCTCAGATAATGATTTATATAGTAAAGCCTACAGAATGAAATAAAAATGTATTCTTTTAGTAATCTGATTAAGTAGGACAAGCCTTTGTCAGTCGAAGCATGCCAACAGGAAGCATCAGAGTGGGAAATATGAGAAGCCTTTTTCTACTTAAAAACTGGATGAAGTGAGAATTACCAGAAATATGCAAATTACCAAATGACCCCAATCAAAGTAGAGCAAAACTTACAGAAGCAAAGTCATTGCTAGAAACCATTAGTTCCAGAATGTCCCCAGGTCCCCATGGTTTTATCCCCAATTGCCCTAAACTTCGAATCTCATGAGAATTATTGTCGTCTGATATTTTGATAGAAAAAAACCCCATTAAGATATAACCTACATTCAGTTTTCCATAGTTGATTGACTCATGTGAGGGCCTGAAAAATATGTTAGAATCCACAGAATGGAGATCACATCTGTGAGACTTCTGACAGGTGTGGGCAAAGGAGTGAGTGGGGACAAAGGCCTTGGGGGTGTGTCCTGGTGAAGAAAATCAGCCTGGGGACATCACAGGGAGGCTGGTAAGTCTAGCACTTTGCTTCTTGTGGC
Organism: Lophiomys imhausi; assembly: GCA_907164525.1. Lineage (NCBI taxonomy): Eukaryota > Metazoa > Chordata > Mammalia > Rodentia > Muridae > Lophiomys > Lophiomys imhausi. Next base: position 2,109,223 of record CAJQZJ010031773.1, read on the forward strand.
TTGAGAGCAGGGGTGGTAAGGCTGCAGAAGGCCTCTGTTGTGAGTGGAAGGGTCCATGCTGGGGAACGAAGAAGATACAGAAAGGGCAAAAGCTGCCCCGAAAACTAGTTCCCCATCCACAGCCTAGCCCAGGGAGGTAGCCTTCAGAGAAGGACCTTCAGCAAGCCAGGATCTTCTTCACCCAGGGAGAGTCAGGAGGGTAAATAATAACTTCTATGGCAATTCCAGCAAAGCCAAGAAGTATTTTGCAAGTACTTTTTTCATTGTTGACCTGATCCCCACTAAAGGCCAACAGAGAGGGTCATGTGTGCTGTACTTAAGCCTGTGAAGGTCTGGGAGTCAGTCAGAAAACACATGCTCCTCATGAGTGTCAGCATCTGCTTCCTTAACTCTGAGAGAGCAGTTCTGTTTCCTTCTCGTAGGTAGGCCTTGTTGAGTGACCAGGACTGGAGACTGCTAGCCATGCCTCAAGGGTACAATTGATTATTCTGAACTCATATGCACCCAGGACCATCCTCTATGAGGGCAGGACTAGAGTGGGGGCATCCAATATAGGAGCTGTTCTGTGAAGGCAACCCTACAGGGGCATTGCTGTCTCTATCTCTGCATTCAGCTTTGAACCTACTTAAGGTACTGATTCCATATTGTTGGTTAAGTTATAAAACAATGTTACAGAAATAAGGTGAGGAGAAGACAACCTGGAACTGGGGAGGAAGGCTCCCCTGCAAGAAAAAAGCAAGACTATAGGGGCTCTGGGGGTTAAGGGGCCCCCATACTACCTGATAAAAATGCAGATAAATGCTTCTCCAATAGGAGAATGGTCTGAAATGTTCTGGAGGTTCATGATGCTGAAGGTGGCATTCCACTGGCTACCTAGTGTATGTATCCTGTCGCAGCATAGTTAGGGGGACTGTTGAGGCCCTGGCTTCCACCTCAGATCTTGTCAGGCATGACAGCCAGTCACCATATAATCCTTCCACCCATCACTGCTTCCTGCACAGAGGAGCCCCTGCCGAGATTGTACACCCTCCTCCTAGGTTTTCATGAGCATCTGCCATGTGTGGATGGAATGCTGGGCTTAGAGATGTTGACTGTGGTTATGGAAATGATTCTGAGCCTGAACGTGCCCCAGCCCAAGCCACGCACAGAGGGAAGGTGAGGAATCCAATGGCCAACAATAGGTGGTACCTGAGCAGCTAGACCAGGGACTCCACTCTTCACTGATGTGGTCAAGGCTGGGAGGGGAGGAGTGTGGTGGTTACCAGCTCTGGATTGCTCAGGATCCCCGAGTCTCTAGATTCACAGTCCTCTATATAGCACAGCTATTCTCTCTACCTTGCACCACCCCATTGGTAAAGTCTGTAGTACCTCTGTGTGCAGACGAGACTCTAGTTAGGGGTGCAATCCCAGGTGAGCTCAGTGGTCTCCTCCCATTTCCCTCCTCCTGGGATCCACTCTGCTCCTTCTTGCCTTCTGAGAAACCACATGCGTGCGCACGCACACACACACACACACACACACACACACACACACACACACACACATTGGAGGGAAGGTAAGAACCAAAGATCTAAGTTCTGGCTGTTCTTTCAGAGGGAGGTTGGCGAGAGACAAGAGACTGCCTGCCTCTCTGCATCTGGATGTGGTTTCTCTTGTACCCCACAAAGCACTCCCTAGTACTTGTGGCTTGATGGCTATGCTTACCTCCCAGGTTGGGAAGGACCATAGAGGCTGGCCACTTGCCTTTGTTTAACTGCCTGCTGAACTTCTTCACTGTATAGATGAGGACACTGAACTGTGGGTCTCAGAAAGGTGTCCCAGTGAGGTGCTGACAGAACAGGGAAACAGCTGGTCCCCAGTTTCTGGATTCCCATTTTCTTCCATTCCTCATGGTCTGTGATCTCTATGCACCCTCTGAAACTTCTATAGATGGGAGAGGCTTCATTGAAAACCCAAGAACACAAAGTGTTCTTGCCTTATGCATGGCACATACCTAAGCAGGGCCAGAAACTCATCTCATCGTGCTCCAGTTCAGCGGACCAGAGAGGAGAGGTCCACAAGATCAGTGGGTAGTACAAGCTGGGGCCACATACAGCAGGATCTTGGAATGGGGATTCTGGGCAGAGAAAGATGAGTGGGCAGAAGTCCAGGCTGGGAGGCCATTTGAGACTACTGATCAGGGGGCTTGTGATGGTCAAGGTGGCCAAGGCCTTGGGCTTGACAGCAGGTGCAAGTGGCACTGGGTGTCTGTGTGGTGTTGGGGTGAGGGAAGTGGGCTGAAGTCATGCTTAGAAGTGTCCATACCTGGGGACACCACCAGGTCTGGAAACTCCAGGTTGACTTCAACATGTGAGATGGGGCCAGCATAGACCAATGGTACCCTGTAGTCACTAGAGGGCACTTGCCCCACATCACCAATGTCACACTCATTCCCTCGCTCAGGAGAGGCTCATGGTTAGCCGTCGCCTTTTCTCTTCCTGAAAGCTGTGAGAGTCCTAACTGGGTCTATCTCTAGACATCACATGTGCCCTGAAATTCCTTGGTTCTTACCCAAATTTCAGGACTTCAGCTGCCTGCAGAGGGTGTGGTCTGTACTGGGGTCTTGTGTGTGGGGCCAACCTGTTCATGGCCCCTAGAACCTTCAGGATACCAGGGATATGTAAGCATGTCCTTGGCATGGCTGAGAGTCACCTGGGGGTTGACACAATAGCTTCTAAACAATGTGCTTCTTTGGAGGGTCTCTGGTATCCACAGATTCTGGAAGCTGTCCTGGAGGACCTCAGGTCATGTGTCTGCCCACCATAGCCAAGGAACTTCTGAGGTCTTTTCTAGAAAATGGATGTCTCGGCCGGGCGTTGGTGGCGCACGCCTTTAATCCCAGCACTTGGGAGGCAGAGGTAGGTGGATCTCTGTGAGTTCGAGGCCAGCCTGGTCTACAAAAGCGAGTCCAGGACAGCCAGAGCTGGTATACAGAGAAACCCTGTCTCGAAAAACCAAAAAAAAAAAAAAAAAAAAAAAAAGAAAATGGATGTCTCATGGCCCTTTGGAGGCTTTGGGCTGAGCATAATCTTGATCTCATACTTTTCTTGTGCCTAAACTAGTGTCATCCTCATTGGGGAAGACTTAGTAAATAAGTTTGTTAACCTTGTGAGTCCAATACAAATCCCTTAAGCCCTAAATCTCAATCAAATATACTTGAACTGCCTACATATAGCTTAAAGAGGATTGCGGTGCTGTGAATTATGGGTTACAAAGCTGTGACCATTTCATTGCTTTGATGAAGCTGTAAATGTCAGAACCAACTCAGGGCTGGAATGAGGGCTGCCTGACCAGGCACCTGAGTGAGAATTGATATTTCGCTTAATTTTCCATGTGCAGACTAGAAAGAAAGCATTTTTATTTGAATTTATTTTATGAGAAAACTGTAGAATTGATTTTTTCCAGTGAGGTCTTGGATGCTTAGGCTGCCAGAGGACAGTGGAAAAGATGGGTGATGTGGTCATGTTGAATTGAGTGGACAGTGTATCGGTCAATTGTTACTGCTTGTGGTTATGCGATGAGCAACGGGTATTTCTCAGTAAAGCATACAGGGGCACGTGGCTCTGCCCAGTGAGGTTCACAAAGGCACATGAATGTACCCAGTGAAGCTCACAGGGGCGTGTGCGGTGCACAAGAGCACTCGGCTCTGCGCAGGACTCCAGCTTGGCAGTGTCGATGGTGCTGTGTTTGTAGTTCTCATTTGAGCTACACTCAGTTGCCTGTCTAAGGCTGAGGGAGGTCCAGCTAACACTGCTGGTCTAGGCAGGTGACCAGGTCCCCCAGTCTCATATCTTGGCAGGTCTCAGGCTGGTGTCTGTGGGCCTCAGCCACTTGGCAGCCTTTGGCCCTTTGGAGGGTCTCTTTTGCCTGCCTGAGCTTGCTGCCTAGGGCCGGTGCTGTCACTTGAGGGCATGGTCTCTTCACCGTTTGCTGGGGTAGGCGTGGGCCATTGGCACCATGGTCATTGGGCAGGTCCCAGGCTGCAGCTTTGGTGACGCAGCTTCCACAGCTCCAAACCGAGGCTTGGCCTGGTCTCAGCCCAATATGGGCTCCACCCACCTAGACTACAATCTCTAGCAAATCTCAGTAGCTAGAGTCTTTTGCAGTTAGGCAGTGTTGAGAAGCAATGACAAGCAAAAAGTCCTCTGTCTCCAGTTTCCAGGGCTTTTCTTTATAAATACTGACTCTTAATTATGCATCAAGCTGCCTTCTCATTGGCCAGTGATATGCCACTCCTGTTGACAAGGACCAACTGTACTGCCAGGTTTTTCCCATAGGAACAAGTCTTTAAGCTGATTTCACATGCCCCTTTCAAGATTCTGTATCTCAGAAGCCCCCATATAACTTTTACATCCTAGTTAAAACATAACTGTGTTCAAAAGAGATCCAAACGTCCACTACATCTTCTTCTGTCTTCTTTGGGTGCCTGCATGTACCTGCATCCACAACTCTGGAAACCTAATTATTAAAACGAACCACTCAATTTATAAGAAATATGAGTTGTCTAAAATGCTAAGCAACAAGTAACATGACAACTGAATGCATAAAGCAAAAAGTGCCAGAAAAGTGAGAATAGCAGAAATCAAAGCAAATATAATGGGTGTTTAAGTGTGTATGCTTTAGAATTACACATTTATGGCAGGAAATAAATAAAAATGAATGGAGAAAATATGAACAATAAGAAACAATATATGATTTATGTTACCCAGAAGGAAAGACACATGTTATAATACTTGCTGAATTTGCAAAGTAAATAGATTGCTCTTGGCCACCAAGAGAGCCACAAAAACCAAAGCATTTGAAAAGGAAGGATATCCCAAGCCATAAATTATTTCAAATCTAGTAATATGATGTGCAAAAATAGAAGACAGCAACCCACTAGCCATGTAGGTCAATATAATAGGACATAGAGGAGAAAAGACTAGACGCTGTGATGATTAATAATAATTGTCAACAGGATCTAGGATCATCCAGGAGACAAGCCTCTGGGTACACTTATGAAGAACTATCTGGATTAGGTTAGTCTTTGGGCATGTCTGTGAGGGATTTTATAGACAGTTGAAATGGGAAAACCCACCCTAGATATGGCCAGCACCATCCCAGGGGCTGGAGTCTTGGACTATATAAAAAAGAGAAAGCAAGTTGGACATCAGTGTTCATCTCCCACCACTTCCCGACTGCACATGCAATGTGACCAGCTGCTTCTAGTTCCTACTGACACCTTTCCTGGTGATATACTATAGTGTTGATCTGTGAGCCAAAACAAATCTTGAGTTGCTCCAATTACATATTTAATCACAGCACCAGGGAACATAATGCAATGTAGAGGTTTTTCTTACTATCAACCAAACATGGTTGCAAACACAGCCATGCTCTGGTCTTGAGTCCTCTTTGGTCTCTCCCTGGGCTGAGGACCTGCCAGGCATGATGGAGGACAGGGAGCAGATACCTGCAATGGGACTTCAGCCCTCTTCTGGGACTCTGCTGGGTTTATAACTTTCTTGTTGACTCCAGATACTGACCTCTCATGGTGAGGGCCAGGGAGCCATGGAGCAGATTGTGGTAATAGTGAGGCCATCAAGACAGACTTGTTTGTCCTTGAACTAAGTAATGTGATATTCTTTGAAGACCTGGAAGTTTTCTTCTTTGAAGGAAGAACCCAGGACACCCATGTGTGGACCATAATTTCCTTATCCCATGGCTTTTTTTTTTTTCTATTCCAGGACAATGTGTCTTGGACCTATGTGTGAGACCATGTAAATCCCTGTCCTAGAGGTCTGACTAGGATTCAGGGTCTCCACCATCCTTCCCCAGGATGCACAGACTGAGTTGTATAAGCAAGAAGAGAATCCCACCATGGCGTAGTCACAGCTCTGCAAAAAGGATCCTTTATGTCAATGTGTCCCAGACTTCTGTATATGTAAGAGCTGTTGGATTCTCACAGAGTTCTGGTTCTGAGACTTGGGTCCCCATCTGGGATAAAAGCACACACTTATGACAATTTTGGTGATTCTGACACTGGTGTCATGGGAATTGCTGGCTAGTACAATCCAGGTACCTTGCTGGTACCCCTGCAAAGGATGCTGGGACTGCATGCTGCCAGTCTTCTTGCTGACCTTGGAGCGATGTATCATTAGACAGCTAGATGCTTGGAAGCTCAAGACTGATGGGCTGCGAGGAGAAGTAAGATAAGCTTTTAATATAAGCCAACTGCTAAAAACCCAGTGTGCCCAGCATAGGGTGCACACCCTGTGCTGCACAGAGTAGGTGCCAATGGAAAATTTGTTCATTAGCTCAGGACATGGGGTAGATCTTACAGGACCTCTACTTAGTGAGAGGTGTGTGTCAGCCCTAGGATCCTGGAGAAAAAGATTTTCCTCGTGGCATAAGTTTATTTCCTAGCTACTCTATTCTGGCTCTAACAGGCTAGCTAAGCCCTGGAGTCCTGGAACTCTTCCAATACTAGATCTGATGTGGAACAGAGTGTCCTGTCTTGTTCACACCAGGAAAGGAGTAGGAGGAGAGCACACCTGCACCACACTGCACCTATGTGTGTAGCCACAGGGGCAGCACACTGAATGGAGAAAGAGCCTTGCTTGGCGGGAGTTCCTGCAGATGCTTTTGGGTTTCTCAGATGTGCCCTTCTTGCCACCCCCTTCATTGCCTCCTTTGTCCTCATATGCTCTCTGCCCTTCTACCTTACCTATGTGCAGTATTTAGTTTTCACACTCTGTGGGGTATATGTTTGGCTTTCTTTAACATCTGTCTTTCCTTCCCAGAGATGTGGGTCACAGCAAGACAGGGATTTGGGGTGATTTTTTAACCCATCCCAGCAAATCCTCATGGGATAAGCTGCTGGATTGATATATTGGTGACTGTCATGAACTCCTAGGTGATGGAGTAGGCCCATCTTAGACCTGTGTGTACCTGGTCCACAATACCCGGGCTTGGTCACTAGCTGTTCCTTGTCATGTTCTGGGATCCTAGGAATTTTCTTACCCTCTCATTTTACAAAACAACCCTTTACAATCTTCAGTCAAGCACAGGCAAGTACCAAGCTCAGCACTTAGTGCTTGGGTGAGGTCAGCTGTGAACCTACTGCATGGCATGCCAAACTATAGGCTCTAGGTGCTCTCTGCATCCAGAACGCGGTGCTGACATCGTTACAGAAGGCTGGTCTCCTAGGAAGATGAACAGACCCATGCCTTGAATCTTCATTCCTGGTAAAGGAGGCCCGTGTCTGGTTTTCAGTCTATTATAAATATCTGCCAGACCCAAGCCTAGCCTCTTGGTGGGTCCCAGAATATGTGGTGAGGTGGCTACATCCTTGGCTGGCTGAAGGATGGAGACAGAAGCAGCTGCTGTGGGAACACAAGGGCCTACGAGAGTCAGGCAGAGAGCAGGTCAGAAAAGAGGGAAGTGGGAGGTGGTGGTAAGGGGTGGGTAATGAGGAGGTGAGAGTGGGAGGGGAGAGTACAGAGATTTGAGAGATATTGGTGAGGATGGCAGCTGCTGAGATCAAAGGCACAGATATTATCAGAAGCTATTTGGCCTCTGCCAAAGTAGGATGAAGAAGGGAGTGTGAGTCTTACCTGGTTCATAGCCTCCTCAGGCCCCTGCATGAGTCTTCTTCCACTCTGTGTAAGCCAAGAGCCTAATGGAAGGAAGGCTTGGCGCTTGTTTATTGTATGACTCATTGTTGTTTGATGAGTGGCTGTGTGAAGGAATGAAAGAAGGAGATGGTAGGTCATATCCTGTAGCTGTTACTTCACATAAGATCTGAGCAGAAATACCAGGACTTAGAGAGACATGTTCCACTTCATCATGATGATGTCCCTTCCCAGAGGACTCCATGCTGAGGGCTGGAGTGTGTTTTCTGTCTTTTTTTTTTTTAACGATATTTCCTACTGGGTCACTGAAGAGCATTGGGGGAATGGGAATGCCTTGTACAGATTAATCCTTCTCGTGTGCCTGTAATTATTCCAGCATCACTCAAAGGACTCTGCTTGGTGTGTGCATGATGAGACCCCATGTGGCTGCCTCACTTCAGTAGGTACCTGCCAAATTCTGTTGGCTGACACGTGTGGAAAAGAGAGTTATCAGGATGGGATGGAGCCATCTGGGGGCAAGGTGACTTACAGGGACCACTCACTTGGCTGTGTCATAGCCTTGTGTATAGGCTGTGTGCGGAGCTCCCAGGACAAAGGATGGCCCAGAGACATGCCCACTTCCAGTTCTGAGTTCTGCTCACTGAAGAAAGTAATCCCAGGTGCAGCTTGCAGAACGTCTCCGCCCTCTCTTGCTCAGTGACAGTGAGTAGCCTGTGAACTTCAGGGCTCAGAGGGGACATCTCTGATTAATACAGTTTTAAGCTAGGATTTCTTCTGATCATCTATTTTTTTTTCTTGCATACATCCTCTGAATGACATGTAGATAAATTCTTGAAATTATGAGTGTTCCCTCGAGAAGGGTTTCATCATCTAACCTATTTAACTAATTTATTAGTTACAATTATAACTCAAAATGGCACCAACTTCAGTATAATCAAAAACTATGTTTCAATTATTCATTGAGCCTTTAATTAAGAAGACCCACTAAATTAATAAACGCTTCAGGATGGATGTCATGGAAAAGCCTCTCAGAAAGTCTTGACCAACTTTTCTCCATTAGTCTCCAAATCACTTCAAGGCTCTGTCTCACCACAGGAGGCTCTGGATGTGATGATGTGGAGGGGTGAAGCCATGCAATCCATGTTTCCTGCCTGAAGGTGAACAGATTAGGTTCTTGATTGTTCCTCCTGCCAGGACCACAGATATGCAGTGAGGAGAGTCAAGTAGATTGAGCTGAACAGTGTGTAACGTGGCACTAGGAGAGATTTTGAAATGTATGTTACACTGAGCCTGCCTTGTCCTTGACTGGAAAACCTTTAACCACTAGCCAGAAGCTACCCTTGTGAAGGGACTTTTGAATAGGCAGGAGGCACTGTCAATGGTGCTGGTGTGTCAAACTCTGCAGGGACCTGAACTCTCTGGGCCTCACAGGGGCAGGATGGTCTCCTCCCAGTATTGTTTCTCCACTGGTCAGCCTTAAATTGGGCAAGGAAAAGTAAGATCTTGGCTACAGGGGAATGCTCTTTGCTATTTTTTTTTTTTTTTTTTTTTTTTGTAGCTCAGGTGATGCAGCTACTCTAATGCCCTCCTGGAAAACCCGTCCTGTCTGTCATCCTCTCATTCCCAGCAGGTGCCATGCAGGCAGCTTTGCTGGCTTCTCCCTGCAGCTGCTACTTCTGCATATCCTGTCTCTATTGGGAAGCCACCTGTGTGCAAATGGGCCAGTTGCTCTGGAAGGCACTAGTGTGATGCAGACTCCAAAGGAACAAACCCACATAGATAAGTAGACTTGGTAGCCTTGCAAATTCTTGGGCTTAGAAGAGCAGCTCACAAGAGTGAGAGTGATCCCACCCCCCAAGTCACCCCAGCGAGGGAGAGGGCTTCTCCCCTCTACCCAGGTCTCAGACCCAGCGAGGGGTACAGGCAGATGTAGGAATTACAGTTCCATCGTTGAAGGGACACAGAACCCCAAGACGGAAGCCTGGGTAAGATGTGTTCAGCCAAGCTAAATCCCAAGAAAGACACTGGCTGAGTGTTGTTTCTGAGACTTTATCGGGAGATCTTGAAAAATTGAAGAACAAAGAATTTATGAACGATTAATTCCTTGCCCTTTAGTGCTTGTCAGAATATTACTGAGCTAGTAGCTGCCAGTTAATAATGCATCCATGTGTAATGCTGCTCACTTTATTATCTTGAGCATTAGAGATTCCAGTACTGAAGCCAGAACACTGTGTTCAATTATTTATTAATATAACACAGACAAGAAATGAGACAACACTAGCAGCATTTACCACCCAAAAACAGTGGGAAGCAAAGCATGGCACCCTAGATTTCCAGACAAGAAAAGGGACTTCCCTGAAGTTTCTACTGGCATTGTTTGAATTCTGTGTCAAAGGGTCTTAAGAATAAACCTTGGGTTTTATCTGTGCATACTGATCTTTTCCTGTTTTTGGGTGCATCTCCATGAACCTCTTTACATATCAATATGGGGATTGTGTTACCAGACTTACTTGACCAGAGACCACAGAGCGATAATCCCTCTTCTCTCTCCTTCTTTCCCCTCCTCTCCCCTTTCTCCTCCCCACCTCCTACCCACAATCCACACAAACATATGCAACTGTTACTGATGGTACCCAGATTTCTGGGAAAGAATTTCACAGCCACAGGCTGGAGAGTCTGACCAGCCCTTGAATGTCTGTTTGGAGTCTGCTGTGCCCAGCATCTGCTTCTGGGGGCTGCGTGCCCACACAGGGCAGCCTTGCTACCACTGAGTGGCTAGAGTGATCAGAAGCAACTGCTTGCAGCACAAGTTTTCACATAGAGAAGTGTCTTCCTGAGGGAGTTGTGATTTTCTCACACACTTGACACTCCTAGATCTCATGTTAGCCCCTCAAGAGCACACACACACACACACATGGGAGCATGCACTCAAAGACTATTATTTCTACTTGAATGTTCTTCAAATATTTGAAGGGCTCTTTCACGTGTCCTCCTAATCTTTTCTTTTCTGAGCAGAACAAACTCAGCCCCGTCGATAGCTACAGAGTCCACATATTCCAATGGTTACGGCAGCCTTTAACAAATGCTATTGAGTATCTTATGAAAGCTGTGAGCAGGGGAGACTGAGGTGGGTAATCACGAACCCCGCCCCTGCATGCCCCTGATTCTGGAACACACAATCTCCTTGGTGCTCTCTGAGCTGTCACCAATTTGGAGAGCTGGGTGCTTTTGGAGCCCAAGCCCATGTCAGAAGCACAGTAGGCTATTCTATATTCCTCACTTGAAGTTTTAACTTTCATTATCTGGCCTTAGTTTACTCATCTTTCCACTTCCATCCGTGTTCCTTGAGCACAGCAGCATCTTTCATTCACAGGTCTCGGACTCTGTTCTCTTACAGTCAGCAGAGGTGCATCTTTGAAGCTCTTCCATGCTCCCCTACATTTACAATCTGTGGAAGGATGATGAGAAATAAAAGGGACTTGACTTCATAGAGTCCTGTACACTACATAATGGGAAGTGCAGGTCAAGATGTGAACCCTCTGTTCCCCTCTCTCTCTTATGCAGTAGTTTTGCTTTAGTTATAATAATCTTCATCTCTTTCTCATTTTTTTTATTCAATAGCACAATTTTAATGACATTATATTCACCAGTTCCCCAGGCTCTATGTTTAAGTTGGATGTTTCAGTGCAGCCTGTGAAAATTCATTGGTTTGTTCTTTTATTCATCAAACAGTTTAGCCTTTTATTATAAAACATTCCAGTGTAGAGAGATATTATAAATGCCAGTGCACACAGTCTACTAGTTTAATAAAGACAAGCCCCCAACATTTTAAAATATTTCTTCATGTATTTGTTTGAAGATTTTTTTTCAAATATTTTAAAGCATATTGTTGATGTTATATAATTTCAATTATGAATGCAACACAGTGGCTCTTCACTGAAAGGATACCCAGGGAACATCTATATGTATTTTCTGCATATATGTCTTCCATCTATCATCTGTATAGCATATATCTGTCATCTACCAATCATATCTATCTATCCATTTATCTATCTATCATCTATCATATATTTCATTGTAATGATCACCACCATCACCATCATCATCATCACCATCAACTTCATTATCATCATCATCATCGTCGTCATTGTAGTTATGTTTCTGTGATAAATTCCATGACCAAAAGCAACCTGGAGAGGAGTGGGTTTATTTTATCTTGCCTATATTATTTACCTTCATTGAAGAACGTCAGGTAGGAACTCAAACAGAAACCTGGAGGCACGAACTGAGTCAGAGATCATGGAGGAATTCTGGCTCCTGGCTGGCTCCCAGGCTCGTCGTTAGCTGGATTTCTTATATATCCCATGTTCACCTGTTTATAAATGGAACCACCCACAGTGAGATGGGCCCTCACACACCAGTTACAAATCAAGAAAATATCCCATAGAGACATGCTCATGGGCCAATCTCTTTGAGGCAATTCCTCAGTTGAAGCTCCCTCTTCTCAGGTCTATCAAGTTGATAGCCAAGATTAACCATCACAAAAATGTACTTGTCTTTCTAACATTTATATCTCTTTCTTTCTATCTATTATCAGCCAATCAATCTCTCTATCATTTATTTGTCTGTCTACCTATCTTTCTATTATCAATCAATCAACCAACTAGTCAACCAATCAATCAATCAGTCATCTGTGCCCTGCCCTGAACTATAAGCCAAAACTTTCCTTCCCCACATTGTTTTTGTCATAGGCATGAGCAAAGTAGTTAATGCAGAAAATGTGATGCTGAGAAGTGGAGCTGTTGCTGAAATAGCCCTGACTATGTGGTACTTAGCCCATTGGACTTTATTTCTGGGAGGGATGTGGCAGAGTTTGGAACTTTGGCTGAAAAAGCCTGAGGATGTTATAAGCAGAATTTAATGAGACCTGGCAGAAGATTTTATTTTTTATTACATTTATTTATTACTTCAATTTACATCTCCATCACAGCCCCCTCCCTCCACCCTTCTTGGTTCCACCCTCCTACCCTCTACCCCCTCTCCCACCTATCCTACTCCTCTGGAGTGGGGTGCCCCCACATCTCAGCCCCATCAGTTCATCAGTCATATGAGGGCTAAGATCTTCCTTTTGCACTGGGGGGCTACATGGCAGCTCCATTAGGGCAAAGTGTCCCACTAACAGGTAACAAAGTCTGTGTTCCTGATCCTTTTGGTCTAAATAGGATAATTATCCTGTACTAAATGGCTAAAATCGAGTTATAAGTGAATACATGCATATGCATCTTTCTGGGTCTGGGTTAGCTCACTCAGGATGAGTTTTTCTAGTTCCATCCATTTGGCAGCAAATTGCATGATTTCCTTGTTTCTGATGACTGAGTAGTATTCCATTGTGTAAATGTACCATGTGTTTTTGGTTTTTTTTTTTTTAATCCATTCTTCGGTTGAGGGACATCTGGTTTGTTTCCAGTTCCTAACTATTACAAATAAAGCTGCTATAAATATAGTTGAGGAGATGTCCTTGTGGTTTGGTGAGGAATCTTCTGGTTGTTGCCCAGCAGTGGAATGCCTGGGTCTTGAGGTGGAGCTATTCCAAGTTTTCTAAGATATCGCCAGACTGATTTCCATAGTGGTTGTACAAGTTTGCACTCCCACCAGCAATGGAGGAGTGTTCCCCTTTCTTCACAACCTCACCAGCATGTGCTGTCATTTGAGTTTTTGATCTTAGCCATTCTCACAGGTGTGAGATGGAATCTCAGAGTCGTTTTGAGTTGCATTTCTCTGGTGATTAAGGATGTTAATGTTTCTTCAAATGTCTCTCAGCCCTTAGGGATTCCTCTTTTGTGAGTTCTTGGTTTAGCTCTCTACCCATTTTTTTTATTGGATTATTTGATCTCTTGGTTTTAATTTCTTGAGTTCTTTATAAATTTTGGATATTAGCCCTCTGTTGGATGTGGGGTTAGTAAAGATCTTTCCCCAATCTTTTGCCTTGTAGAAGCTTTTCAGTTTCATGAGGTCCTATTTATTGATTGTTGGAGACCTGGTAGAAGTTTTAAAGATAGAATTCTGAGATAAACACTAATAGTGGAGGTTTGACTCATGAGATTTCATAGGAGAACAAGCATGCTACGAGGAACTGGGCTTGTGACCATTCTTGCTACATTCTGGCAAAGAACCTGGCTGCATTCTGTCCATGTCCTGAGAACTTGCATGAGGTTGAGTTAAAAATTCTAGGTAGGATAGCATTCAGGCTTGGCATGGTTATCATTCACTGATCCTATCTACCAGAGAAAGCAAAAATGGAGCATGAAGGTACAAAAGACATTTGGTTTGGTAAGGAAAAGGATGTGTGCAAGTTTAATGTTACAGGCAAGACAGGTTTGAAAGTGGCTTTAACTACTGAAGTAATTAGTACTTTGTACTGGGACAATTTGAAGAGTGCCTTGAGGCAAGACCCCATCCACAGAAGGTTTCAGCTTATGAAAATGCAAATTATTTGAAAGGAGAGAGAGCCTAAACAGAGAATTCTGCTGAATGGATTCCCTGGTGAAAAGCAAACACATAGGGAAGTATTTTCCCAAGGTCCTTAGAAGCTGAGTTACTTCTGGAGCTGGCAGCACTGTTCACATGGTGTTGGTTTTTACAGGCATGAGAAATGTGAAAATAAGTGGGTTGTGGAGGCTTTCACCAAGGTTAAAGAAACTCACAGGGGATAAGCCATGTATGGAGGATTTAGATTCCCTGCAGGGAAGCCCTGAGAGGCTATGCATGAAGCTATGAAGATGAATCCTAGATTGAAATGCAGGTCCCAGGATGCTGGAGGTAACAGATTTTAGAACATTCACTGGGGAAAAACACGGGCACAGAGTGAATCCAGCTGCAGATATGCTATGTGTGCTGCAGGAGGCAGAGCTGGAGAGGTGAGGCTACTCATATCCTTTGGATCCCAAATGACCCCATCACAAGCCCAAGGTGCCAGGATAAGGAGCTTCAGGATTTGGTTTTTGCTCTGCTGGCTTTCATTTATGCTCTGGTCTGATATTTCCTCGTTTGTATCTTCATCACTCCCTTCTGGAATGGGATTGTTAACTCCGTCTGTTGCATATTAGAACTATGTAACTTGTTTTATGGTATTATAGCTGGAGTCATAGTTCAGAGAGTACTTCAAGTCTCTGAAGAGACTATGGACCTGAGCAGGGTTGGGATTTATCTAGAAGATGGGGACTTTTGAAATTAGAATGAGTGCTATTTGCATTATGAAATGGCTGTTAAAGGATGAAAGCCAAGGGCATTGTTGTGGTTTGAATGCGAAGTGCCATCTACAGGCTCTGATGGTAAACATTCAGTACCCAGTTGGTGGCATTATTTAGAAGGGGGAATCTTGTTGCAGGAGGTTGTGGGGAAGCCTCACTTCCTGATCTCCCTCTGCTTCCTGCTTCATCACTTCAGATGCAATATGACCAGCCAGCCTCCGGCTCCTGCTGCCGTGATGTCCTCACCACAATGGACTGTACATCCTCGGACCATGAACTAAAGTCCTCTTGCTTCCTCAAGTGGCATTTTTGTTGCAGCGACAAGAGAAACAGCTAAAAGCCACATGGTGGCCATGTCAGTGGCACCAGGCTTGGCCCCTGATAGTGAACATCAGGAACGGGAAACTTCTGAAACACCTGAGTGCAGACGTTTGTCCTGAGAAGAGGCCGGGAGAGGAGAGTGTGGTGGAGGTGCCAGTGCCTGGCTGTCTGCCAGGAATCTGTTCACAGATTGCGTCTCATGGATACACAGGATGAAGTGTGGACATGTAATGCTTTTCTGTGTCAATATAATAGACAAACAATTGAAAAATTGGCATGCATACTTACGTTAGAAATCTTCTTATAGGAAATGCCCTTCCCACAAGGAGGGGCATGTATTCTGGGTCAGAGGCTGTTTTTGGAAGAGAGGAGTGAGAGTAATAGCTGTGATTTCAGGAGGGGAGAGGGGATAACTAGAGGAGTAAAACAATATTGTAGGTTTCAAAGCACAAAATTCATCACATGTCCCCATGGAACCCGAGGGAAAAAAGATTAGCACATTACAAAGAAAAAAAATCTCAGTTATACAGGTGAACATTTTATGGTCAAAATTTTGTATCCCAATGAAGCAAAGCTTTATAATAACAGGAAAACCAATAAGGTTAAGAGGAGAGAACGTAGCAATTGGAGGTCCCCCACCACTATGGAAAACAAAATCAACAAGTTATAGAAAACTGCTAGATGTGGAAAGCCAGCCTAACCCTGTCCCAAGGACCTGAGATCACAGGAGCAGATCTGGTATCAGGACCCAAGCTTCTGCCTTTGTCTTGGCCCCACTTCTGGGATTAGCTGGATTCCCTGGTATCTAGTCAGCTGAGTTGGTGTCCTCAGGGCCAGAGCAGGGAGAACAAACTTCTCCCCTGTTGTGAGACTTTCTTTGGGAAATATGAACAGACAAATGAAATCTATTCACCCTAGATAGCGTGTTGAGGACAGGGTAAAGAAATAATTCCATTTGGGTTTAGTTTAGTGAACCAGTGAGTTTGCTGAAGCTCCTTTCAGGTGATATTCTTTATGTAGGTGATGTGTTACCTACATGAGTGACTCAAAAGCAGCAGCAGCATCTCTACCAATTACGGATGATGACTTCCAAAAGATGCTTCCCTGGAGTTCGCTGCACAGCCTGTAAGCAGCTTGGATGGTCAGAGAGTCTCTTAGTCTTGGGGAAGGGTCTTGTGTATCTTGTAAGTTTCAGGATCTTCCTGGGACTTCTTATTCCTGGGTTTCATATACTTAATTTACTTTTTGAGTCTTATAAGCCTCTCTCCAGGAGAGAATGTTTCAATTTGGAGGTACTTAGTCATGCAATGTTCTCATAATGATTGATGTCTGTCCCAGAACATACTAGAGGCCTACTTCTCGTCATGTGATGTTATTCTTGAAGCCTCCTAGAGGTCACTTTTTTTCTGTTACTCTTGGAGTTCCCTCCACTGTGCTGGGAAGGCAGGCCTGTGACGGACAGTCCACTCAAGCCGGGCCTAGATAATCAAGGTGATACATGCTCTTACAAAGTGCTAATGACGCCGGGCGGTGGTGGCGCACGCCTTTAATCCCAGCACTTGGGAGGCAGAGGCAGGTGGATCTTTGTGAGTTCGAGGCCAGCCTGGTCTACAAAGTGAGTCCAGGACAGCCAGGGCTACACAGAGAAACCTTGTCTCGAAAAACCAAAAAAAAAAAAAAAAAACCAAAAAAAAAAAACAAAGTGCTAATGACCTGCTGATGGTAAACAAACAAAAAAATGACCTGATGGCATGAAGTCCCCACTCTTGGATGATAAATTAAATCTTCCAACATCTCAGGTTTCAAGACAAAACAAAATGAAGAGAGCTCAGCATTGAGTCAGAGAGATGGGAGCAGAGCAAGCAATTTCAAAGAAATGAGGGTTCCGGACAAAAGAGACCAAAAGCCGGAAACAGTCCATGGGAACAGAGGCATGGAGAGGATTTATAAATAAGTTAAATAACTATTTCTTTTAATAGACTAAAAAAATAGATGAATGTGTAGCAAATCTAATCCAAAAAAACAAGGAAGACTGAGACTGTACACGTTTTATGGATTTCAGAAGGATTGTAACTATGTAAAATGGTCTCCGGTAAAGGCTGCATAGGATTAATGAAAAGACACTCTAACATGGAATTCTCTCTGAAAATGTATGATACCAAACTTGGAATCCAGACGAAATGGTTGATGGTGAGGGGAAATGCAAATTGCCTGTATTGACTCAGAAGGAAATGTTCACAAAGCACCGGCCAGACAGCTAGACACAAGATACCTTTACAGAAATCAATAATTGTGCTTACAATAGAAAAAAAATACTCAGAAAGGGAAAGGAGGGAAAATCCTTTGTGCAAAGTGTTACAGAACCTGTAAGGATGCAGAGAGGACGCATCTTCCCTGTGCAGGCACAGCTCTGCCTGGTAGGTCAACCCCCCCATTCCATCAGCAGGTGTGCAGAGCATGGGAGTCATGCGCTACCACTCACCCTGCTGACGCCAGAGCCACAGACTCCACTCTGCCACCCTACCCTCTGCCTGGGAGGTGACTCCAGGGGACTGCCGGGCATTCTCTCCAATGGCCCAAAATTTGGCAGGAAAGGACAGATTCCCAAGAAGAGTTAGGGAAACTGAGAAAGAATAATTGCAACATCACCTGGCACCAGTGGCGGCTCCAATCTACTCTGAATAAAATCAACACGGTTCTCGTTCAGGGCTAGGCAAGCCCAGCACAGAGATGTGGGGAGCTCAGAACCAGAAGCTAATGTGGGGGGTTCTGACCCAGGAGGGCTGGTGTACAGACAAAGGAAGAATGATAGCTCTTTTTCTTTCCCTGCATTCCTTCCTTTGTCCCTCCTTTCCTTTCCTTCCTTCCTTCGTTCCTTCCTTCCTTCTTCCTCTATTTCCTCCATTCTTTCTCCTTCCCTTTTCTTCACCCCTTCTTCTTCTCCCTCTTTGCCTTATTTTTTCTTCATTCCATTTCTTCTTTCCTTTCTCCCTCTCTCCTTTTCCTTCTTTCCTTCCTTCCTTTTCCTCTTCCCTTCCCCTCCTTTCTCCACCCTTCCCTCATTCCTTCTCATTCTTCCATCTTCCACTCTACTCTTTTTATCTTCTTTCTTTCTTTCCTCCCTCTCTCCTTCCTTCCCTGTATTCCTCCTTCTCTCTCACCCTCCCTCTCTCCCCTATTTCTGCCCTTCCAAATCCTCTCTCTTTTGGGGCAACCTTGGCTTTCCTCAGACTTCTGATCCTCCTGCATTTTCTCTCAAGTCCCGAGATGACAGCTGGGCTCACCATGCCCAGCTTCAAGTACAACACATAAAGATGCTGCCAGCTCAGCAGTGCCCAGAGTGAATGGAAGTGGAACACCGTACCTGAAAGAATCACAAATTCAGATGGAGCGTCAGCCTCCGAGATGGTGATCATCATAATGACAGTTACACAGGGGAGCCAGTCTTGGAGCCTCATATGTAATCTACAAATGAGGAAGTAATTCTTGGTAAGGAATTTGGAAGCCATAAAGGGAAGTCATTTGTGTCCAAGTAGAAATTAGAATATTTTGATGGTCGATATAAAAGTGATCTATGGGTGATTACTCTTAGTGAAAATGACAGACCCTGATTATTATTTACAATATCCAAGAAACACATCATATTATTAAAAAAGTTGGCAAAGGAGGAAACCAACCATCTAACAAATGTTTGAAAAAGACATTCCAACACATGATTGATTAGAGATTTTCAAATAAAAGAAACCATATGCTTCACTCTTCCAGACTAAGAAAAATAGGAGGATCAAGAAAGCTTGTTGGAGAGGACTGTGTCATCCATGCTACTGGCCCAAATCCAAGTTGTCAGAACATTCTGGAGGGATCTGGACAAGGCCACACTGCCCTGTGATGTTCTTGGACATTAACAACATTTATCCATTTGTGTATGCCTTGGGCAGGCAGGGCTTACAAAAAGGGCTCCATCATATACAAAGGCAATGCTGTTAGAAAATGACAAGATATGTTTGGATGTTTAGAGCTTTTTCTTTCTTTTTCTTTTTTTTTTTAATGATGAACACATTCAACAGGAAGAGTCAGATGCAGCGTGGTCACCATTTTCACCATGGATGGGGAAGATGCAATTACTGTAGCTTGACCCCCATTAGGGCATTAGGACATCTTCAGTTGGAGCTTCTGGTAGCTGCTTCCAGGTTTTTCCTAGGTATAGCCATAGGAAACAGCTCACCTCTGTTGTCCATTTTCACACTTACTGAGGATGCTGCTCCAATGTCCTTCCTGGTCCAGTCTGTGAAGATTTCTCTGTCTCAATCGCTCTGATGCAGCTGCCCATTGCTCTATCAGGAGCCTGTGCTGTGTTCTTTCTTTCCCCTCTCTTGATTATTAGACATTCCCCTTTTCAGAATTGCATTCCTGCATCCTCTTTTCTTCCTCCAAGAATCCAGAAACAAATGGAAGATTGCCCTTAAGTCGATTGGTGCTGGGTGGAGGTGGAGATCATGGTCCCTTTGCTAAAGGTTCTCCCTTGCCTCTTTCTTGGATACCTGTGTGTGTGTGTGTGTGTGTGTGTGTGTGTGTGTGTGTGTGTGTGT
>CAJQZJ010031773.1:2129041-2167602 GCA_907164525.1 Lophiomys imhausi
TGTGTGTGTGTGTGTGTGTGTGTGTGTGTGTGTGTGTGTGTGTGTGTGTGTGTGTGTGTATGATGCATGTCATTGTATCCCTGTGTGGACATGTGTGTATGTTTTCACCAATGTGTGGCTGGCCTCATTGTGTGAATCAATAGGTTATGCTACTGAGGCAGGATTCTTGACTGAGCTATAAATGAATTCCTGGCCTCTCTGTACCATTCTACTGGACTGAGCCTGGCCTTTGAAAATTGTGTATACAGGCTGATTCCTTCTCTGTGGACCTCAGATCCTATAGGGCTGGAGGGAGCACCTTTCATGTCTTCATTTCTCTTAGTGCCCAAGGCACCAGCTGGTTACAATGGACCCCACATCCTCCTTGTATTTTGAGCATACCATACAAATGTCTGTGTGACAAAATATTTGGTCTCTCTCTGTGTGTGTGTGTGTGTGTGTGTGTGTGTGTGTGTGTGTGTGTGTGCTGTTGGGACACAGGATGTGGACGATATGTTTCCTGTGCCATATGGATTTAAAAATCCAAATTTCAAGGTACTTCTGTCTTTAAACACACACTATGTTTTCCACTGACAGCAGGCAAGTGAATCCCTCCCTGTGTCTTTCCCATGAATGTCTAGTATTCTGTCTCCCTGTGAGCCCTCTGAGGGTGCTCAGGGCATTCCTCAGTGCCTCCTTTGGCTCCTTTCATTCACTGTAGACTGTCCTGATGCTTGCCAACCTTGACCTGTTATGAGGCGACATAGTTGCCTGTAGGAATGCTCACTCCTGTTTCTTCAGTCCTACTTTTTTTTTTCTTTTTGAGACATGGTCTTACTCTATAGCCCAGCCTGCCTTGTACTTGTGGCAAAACTCCTTCCTCATCTCCCAAGTGCTGAGATGTCCTACCACATTGAATTTACGTGGTGCTTGGAATTGAGCCTAGGGCCTCTTGCATGCCAGGGAAGCATTCTACCAACTGAGCTACATCCCCAAATATACTACCACATTTAAAGGCCAGGTTGTGGACTGTATAGGCTGGTGTCTCCTGCCAAGCCTGCTTCAATATTCTTGGATGCTGGACACAAGGTGCCTTACTGAGTCAGAAGAGCCTGGTAGTTACAACAGCATGTGCAAATACCAAACCAAGACAGAGACTCTTTCTCTCTGAGATGGATGCTCTGGGTTGGAGCCTGGGGCTAGGGTACACCTGAAGAGGCACAACAGTTGCTCCATGGTAGGGAATCTGTTGAGTCGCCCTGGTCCTTTGTCTCCTAGAGCCACTGAAGGAGGAAACCAAGTCCACTGGAGGAATGGGCCAAGGACTCCTGCCACCCTGAGCTCCATGGCTCCAGTTGGGCCTCAGGAAGATACTCCTGTAAGCAGTGGGGAATTAGTTCAGGTCTTCTTACTTTTTTTTTTTTTGTTGTTGTTAAAATATCTGGTTTCTGACTATAAGGAGGGCTCTCACATGTTGTACTTCTGAGTGTCACCCTGGACAGAGTTCTCTGAGTTTTACTGTGTAGTAGGAGTGTTGTCCATCCCACAGTCTCCAGGGAAACTGTCTCTCAAGCATTGAGTGTGTCTTACACATTAACTGTGGGATATTGCTCATCTGCTTTACATGTAAAATTGCTGAGACTGCTGAGAATCTGCTGTTAGACACAAAAGTCTAAAATAAACAATGAAAAACCAAGCAGAGACACTGGACGTGGCATTGTTTGGTATATTTGCATATTTATGAATTTATGTAATTTGAAAAGATATTTTTCTTGGCTTCTATCTGGGAATATATTGCCATGTGTCAAAATCAAAGCAATCAAAGCCAACCCTGGCAGCCAGTAGCGGCTACGTTCATCACCCCGTGTTACAGCATCCAGATATCTTGCTTATTCATAGATGCCTCTGAAGATAGAATTGGAGTAATTCATCTATATTGATGTGCGAATTGTGTTTATTTTAAAAGCGACCACAGAGCAAACTTAGACACGGTGGCAAACCATGTCAGAGGGCATTTTTTCCTCTCTCCAAACCCAAGTCTTTGTCTTTTAAACAGTTTTCTTATGGCTTTGTGTTTTTTCATGCCACTGTTTCAAGATTGCTTTCTTGTAGGAGTGTGCCTCTGCTCTCCCACTGGGCCCCGTCCCTCCTTATTTCTCCCCTGACCCCCATAAAGCTCAGGTAGGCACTTACATTACATCTCTTACTTTGAAGTGGACAGAAATATAAATGTACTTTTAGGGGCTCAAGATGTCATAGTGAAGAAATTAAGCCCTACAGGTACCCTCTTTCTCTTTCCTGGGTTCCTTCAGCCTCCTCTCCCAGAGTTTGTGCACAAACCAAGGCACAAGTAGGATAGATTTCTCCCTCTCCTCTCAGCAGTCTGAATGTGAAAATCAACACTCATTACAAGTAAGGATGGAGTGGAGACCGAGGTAGCCCTCCCTTGCAGGGAGCTCTCTTCAGCAGCCTCACCATAATTAGTTGCAAAGCAAACTCCATGCCAATAGTCGAGTTGCTTTTCCAAGGTGTTGTCGAGAACTTAGTTTTTCTCTCTCTATGGGACACTGATTTTTTTCAGGAAAGTTGAAGAATGCCTTGTTGGCTAGACAAGGAGGGAGCAGTGGTTACAGGGAAGATAAGAGAGGTGGCAACCCTGAGACAGCTATTGGAACATCCACAGAGGGTCTGGGCACCCCAAGCAGAACCCAGTGATGAGATGATGTTGTTGACATGTCTGATGTGGGGCTGCCATTGCTGATGGGTGTGTCTTAGTTTTCAATTTCAATTCACTTTTCAATTGCTGTGAAAAAATGCCATGACCAAGAAATCTCATAAAATAAAGCATTCAAGTTAGAGCTGATGTTTCCAGAGGATAAGAGTTCATGACCATCATGGTGGGGACCATGGCCACAGGTAAGCAGACATCCTGATCCACAAGCACAAGGCAGAGAAAGAGACACTGTGAATGGCATGGGCTTTTGAAACCTCAACACCTACACCAGTGACACTCTAGCACCAACAAGGCCACACCTCCCCAACTCTCCCCGAACAGTTTTACCAACTGGGGGTCAAGCATTAAAGTATATGAACCTTTGGGCACCATCCTCATTCAAACCACCCCAGGGTGGCCATTATGTGGGTCCAGTTTTCACAGTCACATAGCTTGTCCTGAGCATGCATGCCTGGTGTCCCTGCCCCACTGCTTCTTTCATATAGGTCCTGCCATCACAGATGCCCAGGACTGCATGTCAGCCTTGTCTCTCTGGCTTTTCTTCCCAGCATCTTTCTTGATACTACTCCTAGGCCTGCTGCTGTGAGGATGGGCCCAGGATTCAGGGGCTAAGGTGATGACATGATGCTGGAAGGTCCCTGCTGGCTCTTTCTTTTCCTCTATCAATTCTTCATGCGTTGACCACGAAGCAATAGAATGTAGTATCAGAGCCACTGGTCTCTCTGGCCATAGTGACGGCAGTTTGTTGGGGAGCCAGGTGCGCCATGTCCCACAGTCATGGAAGCTTCTGGTGTTGCTTACTATTCTCACCACTTGTGCTGCAAGGTTTCAGGGAGTGGGGTCATGTGACACTCAGGGGGAGGCCAGTAAAATATCTTGTAAAGGCCACCAAGGAGTGAAGAAGAGGACCTCTAAGTCACAGAGGCTGACTTCTAGAACAATCCAGAAGTGGCTAATATCTCACTCTAGAATAGGAGTCTGGAACTGCTCATCAAGAAAGCTTCTGGCCTTGGGAACTTTCCTTATTCAGCTGGTTCAAATAGGAAAAGAGGGACTTGTGATGAACAGTTTTTGAACCACTGGTGAACTCTCAATCGAGGAAAGCAAATGACCCTTCAAATTAAAATACAACCTAACAGCAGGAATCGCTGGCTATAGGGATGGATTCCCGGTCTTAGATTTTTTTTTTTTACCCAAGTTGTTTAAAGTTGATGTCCATACCCCAGCCAGGAGGTAGATGTTATGAGAAGCTTTTCCACACTGCTACTGTCCAACAAAGTAGCAGCCTTCATTCACATGGCATGAGGGTTCTAGGTGATGGGACCCAGGCCCACGGAGCTCTCAACTCCAGGTTCCATATTCATAGTGCAGTGGAAACAGCATTGCACAGGGAAGGAGGCTGAAACTGGGCTTCCAGGGTGGGGTCAAGGTAGGACTGCATAGAGAGGGATGCCTGGTGTCCCACACTGCTCTCTATTGCTGTGATAATCCCTAGGACCAAAAGGAACATGGGGAGGAAAGGGTTTATTTCATCTTACAGCTTATAGTGGATCACAAAAGGAAATTAGGTCAAGCGCTCAAGGCAGGAACAGAGGCAGGGACTGAAGCAGAACTGCAGAGGAACACTGTTTACTGGGTTGCTTCCCATGGCTTGCTCAGTTTGCTTTTAAAACACAAGTGTGGCCCTACCCACAGTGGTCTGATCCCTCCCACATCAATCATTTATCAAGAAAACACTGCACAGACATGCCCATAGGCCAGTCTGATGGAGGCATTTTCTCAGTTCAGGCTCCCTCTTCTCAGATGACTCTAGATTGTGTTAAGTTGGCAAAAATTAACCAGCACGGTGAGTATGTTGGATGTAGTAGCATGTTCCAGGAAAACCTCTGTGTCTGTCCACTTTGGGGACAAAGCTACTGCACTTTATGGAAAAGGAAGCAATCAGTCTGAAGGTGAGGGTCCAGGAGGGAAGACAGACAACAGATGATTGTCAGGTTGTGTTGAAGAAACAGGTGAGCTGGAGTTCAAAATCAGAGTGTGCCACAAAAATGGTACACTATGCTGATGTAAAAAACCCAGTTCATAAATAAATGCATGGTGGCAGATCACCAAACATGCTTTGTATAAGAATTCCAAATACAGAATGGGAAGGGAACCGAAAAAAAAAAAAAAAAAAGAAAATCACCATAATGATCACACAGTAACAGTCGCTGCAGAAAAGAACCATTGGGGGATGCTGAGCTAGCTTGTCCCCACATGCCAGGTGCTGTAGTGGCAGTTCCCACATCTTACAGTCTCTTCTGCTCTCCCTAAACTGGTGTCTTCACCTCCAAAGCTGGCTCAACCTAGAGAGGAAAGATGGAAAGAAGACCAACCAAGTGGAAAAGCTGTGTGCTGGCTACTTTTGTGTTAACTTGACACCAGCTAGAGTCATTTTAGAAGAGGGAACTTCAATGGAGAAAATTTTCCCACCAGACTGGCCTGTGGACAAGGCATTGTCTTGATTGATTAGTGATGAGAGAGGCCCCAGGCCAGCTCACTGTGGGCTGTGCCACCCCTGGGCATATGGGTCCTGAGCTGTATAAAAAAGTGGGTTGAGAAAGCCGTGAGGAGCAAGCCAGTAAGCAGCACTCCTCCATGACCTCAGCTTCAGTTCCTACCATCTAGGTTACTTTCTTGAATGCCTGCCCTGACTTCCCTCAGTGATGAAGTGTGGCCTGAGAGTTGTATGCTGGAACAACTCCTTTTCTATTCAAGTCGCTTTTGGTCAGTGTTTCATCACAGCAATAGAAACCCTAACAACCAGGACAGGCTGACTCTTGGGAGACTCTGGAAGGCCAGCAGCTGGTTGAATGATGGATCAAAGGGGAACTAATCTCAGGGGCAGCCTTCTCAAGACCAAGATGGGAGACTAACGATGGTAAATGTTGGAAAAGCCCAGCAGTCCACACAGCACATGGGCAGAGTCCAGTCATTGATCATCTGTGTCTTTCTCCTTTCTCTCCTTTTATGATTTCTATTTGAATAGTCCACCCATTGCTGAAAATTGGAGAAGACTCAAGGGCACTTGGTCCAGAGTAAAGAGCTCACGACATCTGAGTGGCATCCTTCATTCCTACTAACAGGACAGATCAGAGGTCCCTGTGTAAGTGTCTGGCATATACACTATGTGGGCTGTCACTGAGGCAGAAGCTGGGAAAGGTTCCAGGGGCTCTGCTGTCTTTCAGTTCCACCAAAAACCTCAGTGATCTCCAGGCACAAAAGCTTGAAACAGCAAGATTTCAATTATTGGTTGCCTCTGGGACCTCAATGATCCAGTAAGAAAAATAACAATTAAGGCCCAGCCACTGGACTTCTTTTCAATGTACTTCTGAGAGGAACTTTGGCTTTGGAGGGAGTTGAGAGACCTAAATTAGGTCTCTGAAGCCCTTGGAAATATAGAGGCAGATTGAGGAGTCCTGAAGCCACCTGATGACCCTCCAAAGCCATAGGCTTCTGTTCCACCTTGGCTTCTGATGTGGGCTCTAAGGTCATGTGGTCCAGACCCTGAGCCATCAAGCATCTTATCCTGTGGAAAGAGACCATGGTAGCCACAGAATAAGTGTACTCGGATCAGAATCCCTCCAACAGTGACATCCATCATGGTCCCTGTATCCACAGTGGCTCTCGCTGAGTCTGGCACTAACCAGGGAAATGAGTGTTGCCACAGACAAAGACTTCAGGGCCTCTTGCTGCAGTCTGGGGTCCTTGTAGACCACAGGGCACAGGGCCATGCTTCTAAAGAGCCTTTAATCTCCTGGATGTTTACTTGAGAAAAGAATCAGTGGGAGCTATATTAGTTATTTTTCTCATGGCTGCAAAACAAAACAAACAAATGTAGGGAGATAGATTAATATAAATTAGATTTAGTAAATATCTAGGGGTTTCTGATACAGTCTCTTAATCCAGGGCATGAAGATCAACTTGGCTGTGGGTAATTAGCTTGTCAGTTTATGGACTAAAAACAAGGATGAAGTCAGGTGAAACATGGGGAGTCTCTATGGGCTAAAAACAAGGAGGAAGCCAGGTGAAACAAGGAAAGACTTTATGTACTAAAAACAAGGTTTATGGCCTGGTATTGTTTTCAGCTGCTAAGTGGGCAGAACCCAGATTAAGCTGAAGCAGGTGGACAAGGAAAGATCATATTTAAGGACAAGTGGATGGAGCCAAGAGGGCCCCATGTTAGAGAGCCCCATGTTAGAGGGCCCCATGCTAGAGAGCCCAATGCTAGAGAGCTCTGATGTCAGAGAGCTCTGATGCCAGGGAGTTCTCATGCTAGAAGGGACAATGAGTAGTTTGTATCCTCTGATGGAGAAAGTGCTGGTAGACTGATGGCCAGATCTCCCTGAGGCAGAAAGAAGCTGGTGAGCAGAGAAAGCCTCAGCAAGACAGCAAAAGGCCAAGGACTAAACTCTTTGGCTCAGCTTTTGCCTAGAGGGGTTTGACCTGTCTGAATAGTGGCCTGAATGAACCTATGGCCAGCTTTAAAGACTGAGGCAGAGAGTCAGAGTTGCTGATACAAAGGAAATAAGTTGGCCTACAGATGGCTGAGGTCTCCCAGAGAGAAGAAAGTCTCGAGCCTTATTTAAGGAGAAACCACCATAGCCAATTTACCCTGACAGATCTATGTCTGAGATATTCCAGAAGAAATACTGCTCAGTGCATTAAAGGGTCTACCCCAGAGACTGTGTTCCTGATGACTGAGGACCTGCCCCAGAGACTGTATCCTTATAAAAGGTTATGAAAATAGTTGTAATAGTTATCAATAGGTTTAGTGGTTAGGTCATAGGGGTTGTAGTCATTTGTAGGGCAAGTAGTTAAGTAAGTGTTTATATTTGTTGTAAGTGAATATAGTGACCAATAAATAAGTGGTGAATAATTTTAAAAAGTTTGGTTTCAAACAAACAAACACCCACCCAACAAAAGCAAATTAAGAAAGGAAGGGCTTGTCTCATCTCACAACTTGAGGGTTTGGTCCATTATGAAGAAAAAATGATAGCAGGAGCTTCAGGCATCTGGCCACATTGCATCTTTGGCATGAAACAGATGCAATGGATTTTGGTACTCAGCTGGCTCTCCCTCCCCTTCTTTTTAATTTAATTTTATTTTTTATCTTGTGAATTTCACACCATGGACTCTGCTCCCTCTCATCTCTCACCTCCCCTCAGACCTACCGTCCATCCTTGAAACTTCTTCCAACATAAAAAAAAAAAAATCTCATTGTGGAAGCTGTAATGTGTCTCAGTGTGTCCCACAATATTCTCTGTTGTCCACATGATTTTGCTTTCAAATGTTCGTTATAATAACTCCTTGGTCTGGTATGAGGCTTCTGGCTTCTGCTACTTTGTTAATACTAGAACCTCATTGTAACTCCTCTCAGATATGCTGTAACTGTCCTGTATCATGGAGATTCTGTAGTTTTGGGTTGTGAAACTGGCCTCTTCTTGGACTTCAGCAGTTCATCCATGGGGTAGATGTTGGGGTGGGCCAACTCAAAGCCCTGGTTCTGGGTCTACATCTGCAACCCCCACATCCAGGGCCAGTTCTACTGTGCTATCCAGGTAAGGTGCAGGGCCTATTCTCCCAAATGCTACACTAGGTAAGGAGCTGAACCAGCTCTCCTGCTTTTATGACCCCATCAGGGCCAATTCTCCCACCTGCCACCTGTTGTGAGGGCATCAGAGAGTAGAGGGAATCTCTCCCTCACCAACATCACTAAAAAGCAGACAAAAAGCAGGGCTGGCTCTCCTACACTCACACCCTTGGGACCAGCTCACCCACATCCCCACATCCAGGGTTAACTAACCGTACTGTGCTGCCCAGGTAAGGTGCAGGACTTGCTCTCTCAAGTGCTGCAGCATGTGAGGGACAGGAATAGCTCTCCTGCTCTTGTGACCCTATTAGGACCAGATCTCCTTCTGCTCTAGTGGTGAGGGCAAAAGGGAGGATAGGGACTCCCTCCCTTGCCAACACTACCATATAGCAGGCAAAAGGCAGGGCTGGCTCTCTCACACTCAAAACCATCCAGGGCCAGGCAGGGTTCTTCCAGTCTCTGACTTGCTTCCTGTCCTGGGAGCCCATCTGGTGCTTGCCTGGTGCTGGACTGGTGATGGTTACAGGCTAGGCTAGCTCCCTGTCCAGGCCCCATGGTTCAGAACTGGTGCTGGTCTCCAGCTTGCTTTTCTCCAGGGGTGTTAGGTTACTATTCATTCAGATGTTCATAGTTCAGAACACTGAATGTAGACATAGCCTCTCTTCTCTCTGCCACCTAATGATGCACATGTGACACAGCAACCACATCTGCAATGCCTCTAGGAGCAGGGGATTTCCCCTTTTTAAGAAGTCTGAGACTCAAGCCCATGGGATAGTACCACCTACAATGAAAGTGGGTCTTCCCATGTCAGTTAACTCAATCTAAAAACTCCCTCATAGACATGTTCAGTGGGTTATCTCTTAGGTAAGTCTAGATCCTATTTAGTTGGTATTCATTATTATTATCCACCATCGGAGCCCAGGCCAGCTGGGAAAAGTTAGCTGGGGAGTTTTGTCTGACAGATCAAGATTCCTGCTGGGCATGGAGCCATTCAACCTTTATGCTAAAACTGTGGCCAGAGATGGTCAGAAGAGGTGGCAAGGAAGACCTCAGGGCTGTGTGAAGGTGGGTGGGGTGTGTTGTGCATCAACAGCAAGCAAAGAAAGTTCTGCCTTGTTGAGCAAGGAGATGCTGCAAGTCATGTGGAGCTCCCTTACATGGACCTCCTGAAGTCAGAAGAGATTTTCTTATGCTAAAGGAAACTGGGATCCAAACTGAAGACTGCAGGGGCGGTCTGGAATGACCTTGTAGGGCACAGTGATCCTGACATCTTCCGGCCCATTGGTTGCTGGCTGTGTGCATGGCCTGGTAGAAGACACCCTGCAGTAATCCCTGTAGCCATAATGCTGATGATCTAGTGGAAAAGGAATGTCGCCCCCCTTGAGATGAGGCACCATCAAATGCCATCTGTGCTGCCTGTAATTTTAGCCATAAATCCTGGTTGTATTTATCAGAGATTTGTTTTCCAAGATGGCTAATTTTAGTCTCCGATTAAAGTACACACTAATTTCCTTGTTTCTTCCTTGCTGAGAAATCTGACAGAACAACCCCTCGTCGAAAGGGGCTGGCAGGTTCCCAAGGCCCTGCAGACTCATTTGCTTAAAGAGAGGTTATTTTTTCCTTCCTCCCTCTTGTTACTCCCACTCTGTTTTGGCAATGTGGGTAGAATTCAGAGGAGTTGAAATAAAAACAGCATTGTCCTTGTGGAGACAGAGAATTGAGCCAGGTGGAATGGTACTGGCCAGGGCTATGCTACTTTCAGAGTAGAGAGTCCCTTGGCCTAAGGGTTCTAGGAAAGGGTCCCCATTTGGGAGCAAGAAGGAACTTCAGAGCAGGCTTGGGAGTGGGAGGTATGTTCTCTGAGTCTGAATCCTGGACACTACAAAACACTGTAGACAATGTTTGGAACGTTCCTCCGTATTTCTGAATGATGGGTTAGGCTGGCTGAAAGTCTGGCTCTAATTGTGATGGATAATATGAGTCAGTCTTTGATATCGGGAGGTGGTGATGGGAGTTTTGGAAGGGCGTGCAGCCATGAAATCCACATATACCAGTAAATTGTAGTTAGGGCAACCAAATTGTGCACCCCTATCCTGTTCCAACAAATAAGGAGTCTTCTTAGGAAGCACATGAATTGGGTAGATATTCAAGTTGGAAGCAACAGAAGGACACAACCTGGGGGCTAGACAGGTGGCTTACCAATTAAGAGCCCTTACAAAGATTTGGGTTTGGTCGCCAGCACCCACATAGGGTGGCTCCTAACTACCTATAACCCCAGATTCAGGTAATCTGATACCCTCTTCTGATATCTAAGGATACTCAACTGCACACACTCACACACATGAATACACACACACACACACACACACACACAACATACACACACACTTAAAATAAGCCTTAGAGAAAGGATGGATACAGTTAAGGATGGTGGCACAGGGCTCTTAAATGTCAGCAGAAGCATTGACTTCTCATTTGTGAGGGGCACAGTTCACCTGTGTAGAAAGAAGGTGACAAGGATGCCTAAACACTGTGTGGTGAGTGCTTGGGGCTCACAGGTTGTCTGTGTTAGGCTAGATTACACAAATGTGATTATGGGGGGAGTCAGCACAGCCCCAGGTGCTGGCATTGTCATTGTTGCAGGAGAGCTGCTGAGTCCCCTGTTGCCATTATGTACATCAAGTCTAGAGCACATGCTCTTCCACTGGGGGACTGTACAGCCTGGACCTCTGCTATCCACCACTGTGGGTCCTAAGGCAGCTCCTCTGTCTCCAGCCTTACCTTGTCCCTAAGCCAGATACACAGTAGATTCTCAACAGCTGATTATTGCACATATTAACAAGAAGGCCTTGCCCCATGAACAGTGGCTCACACAGGTATGCCCTAGGGCATTTATGCCAGTGTCCAGAGCAAAGCTCTCTTGGAGGACTGAAAGGCATGGGTGGAGGAGTTCCCTCTGTTGAGCAGCCCAGCAAGAGGATTCTGTTCTGCCTTCCTCTTCTTCTTCCTCCCTCCCTGTCTACTATCTGTCTGTCCATCTATTAGAGGTGATTAGACACTGAGACTGACTAATCCCAGAAGCATAGAGAGGTGCAATTTATCCCAGGTGTCACTATCTCCAGATGGAGACTTCTGGGATTATAAAGGGGAATGAGAATCACAGCCCCCCACATTATAGACTGAAGGGTTTGATACCATCAGCACCATGGTGGCCAGGCTTTCTTCCTGCCCTTGTTCCTGTCAGAGGAGGCAAAGGCAGGAGAAAGGAAGCATCATTGACAGCCTCAGTCAAGAGCATTGGGCCCTGAAGTTTATGGAACTATATCCAAAAGAGCCGGTGGCCCTGGGGCCACACCACAGAAGGCTCCCGTGTTGCCTCTCTGGGAAACCCCTAGAAAGGACTACAGTACCATTGCCTGGACCTCAGCATCTCATTCCCACTCATCTCTCTCATCCTCATAGTTGTGACTGCCACTGTCAGCTTTAAGTAAGCCTGGATGGACTGCAAACCTGGCTCTTTGATGGACTGTGCACCATCCTATCCAGAAAGGCCAGGCAGCATGTGTTATATCATGTTGGTGCCATCGTCACTTCAGTGGAACAGTTCATGACTGTGGGTCTATGTTCCAGGGGATTGATTGGGCAGGAGGCTTCAGTTGGCCTGTCAGGACTGACTGACTGGGTGCCTCTGTCAAGCTGCCTAGGGCCCAGGCTGTTGCTGCAGATATTAGCTGTTTGGTTACATTTAGTGCTTGGGTCTGTCCATCTGCTCACAAGGGCAGCATGCATGTCCACTAGGGTAGGCTACAGAGTGAGGAGCCTGAGATATATGGAGATGGACACACAACATATATAGAATCCATACATACTAGCTTAGAGACACACGCATATAGATACTTCACACACAACCCATGTAGAACCCTGATACACATAACATGGACACAAAACATATAGACCCTTCATAAATACACACATACAATGCATGTAGAACCCTGATAAACACGGCATGGACATACAGCACATATAGAGCACACACACACACACACACACAAACACACACACACCCCACATATAAAACCCTGTTACATGCAATATGGACGCACAACACAGAGGCAAGGCTTAGTCACATAAAACACAGATACAACACTGATTCACAGCACTGTCTCAGAATAAACACACAGAGCCCAGGTACAGTCTTGACACAGAACACCACAGACACCTTGTGATGGCTAGGGTTAACTGAACTTGACAAAATCTAGACTCGCCTGGGAGATGGGCTTCTGGGCTTGCCTGTTGAAGACTATTATGACTGTATTAACTGGGGTGGGAAGACTCTCCTGCTGTTGGCAGCCCCATTCTCCTGCTGAGAACCCCTGACTGCATAGCTGGAGAAAGGGGGATGAGTAGTGTATGAATTCATCATTCTCTGCTTGTTGTCTGTGGATATGATTTCAGAAGCCACTTCAAGCCAGTGCTGTCTGGACTTCCTCCCTGTGACAAATGATACCCTTGAAACTGGGAGCCAAAATAAACTCCTTTTCTCTTAAGTATCAGGGTATTTTGTCACAGAAGCAGTAAAAGGAGCAGAGACACACAACACTGAGTTGTCCTCATAATAGACACACACAGATAAAACATCTCTGGTACCTGGGATGTTGGCAGTGAGATTGCTAGGGACACAGAGGACAAGGTCTGTGGTGAGTGATGCATTTTTCAAATTGCAGAGACTGGCAGATATTGAACTCCTAGTCACTTTTGTGGCAGGGGAAGAGGGTTTGGTTGGCATAGTGACACCCGTGTGTTCTCTTGGCAAGGGTGGGACACCGGTGCATGTTCACATACATGACAAAGCACATTTTTATCCAAGTGGCTCAGAGCTCTGTGTCATTATGGTCACCGTTCAATGACACATGTTTGAGTGTCTTCCCAGTGCAATCTGTGTAGACTTGGCATGGCTCACAAATGGAGGCATAGATAGTAATTGATTTAGCAGGTTCCCTATTGGGGGACACTGAAGGTCCTTCCTGGATTGAGATGCTGTAGCATGTTTCTTCACAAAGTTTGTGCACGTGTGCAAACATGTCTGAAATAAGCTGCTAGCAGTGGGCTTGTATGTCAAAGGCATCTGCACTTTAAGGGGAGGTTGGCTTTAGGCTACCAGTATGCCTAATGCTTGTCTCCCTATTGCTCCCCATGTGCCAACAGGGCCTTCTCTCTTCAGCTCCCTTGAGAGAACCTCTCTTCAGATTCTTTACTTTCTTGTGGTCTGTGTCTGAGAAGCCTGGTGGTCTAGGGAAGTCTCCTTGGAGCAGGGGTGCTGGATTTCTGGGCTGCACTTCAGCAGTTGAGATCCAGTGGCTACCAGGGCTCCAAGGAACTGTGTTGTCTGCTGGCCCTCAGGTGCAAGTCAGCCTTCTTAGGATAGATGCTATCTTGCTTAAGTCATCTCCATCAACATAGAAGACATTTTTAGGGGTCCTGCACACTGGAGTGCCTTCCCCTTATGCAACTGGAGGGGTCTCCCTTTACTACTCAGCCTTCTGGATGTCCTAACACACAAGCTGCTGTAGACCCTGCCCTCTGTTGCCTGTTTGCAGTGTCCCTCAGGACTCTCCCTTCCTGCCAGATTTCATTCTCCGTGAGGCACTCCCTGACCATGCTACATGAACCCATACACAGAGATGTACTCTCACACACATAGATATGTATACATGCACGGACACAGGCATATATGTGTTTACATACATACAGACAAGAATAGTGGAGGTGGACACACCATCTTCAACCACAGTGGTCACCACATATGAGACTGGTTCTGCTGAATCAATTGAATATAATATAAAAACTGGTAAACAATTTAACTTAATTATTTCTACAAATGGCACCCAATGTAGTTTAATTAATTTTTCTTTTAACAGGTTCTGCCCACAGCCTTAGGTGGAGAGAGGCAGGAGACCTCTGAAAAGGAATATTTGGCCATTCCTGGGCATTACTGCTAGTCTAAGACAGGGAAGGTTGTGCCTCACTGATTCTGTTGAGTGACATTTTGGCTGAGAGACCCCAGGGTAGAAGAAGGGCTGTTTCGACTGAGACTCTCTCAGAAGTCACCTGCAATGGCCCATCCCTGATGCAGAACAGAACCAGTTGACTCTGTTTCCCTATTGCGATGTGCACAAAAAGCATGTTTCTCAATTATCCATAAGCTTCCAGTGTCCCATTTTCCTGGAAGACAATTTCCCCTGACAGCTGAGAGACACCTCCACCAGAGGCCATGGGAGTGTACACACAGGATACCCAGATCTGCTTGGAGCATCTATCAGATACCTCCCAAAGAACTGGCTTCTGTCAGCAAATTATGGAAGCCTAGAGTACCATGCAAAGCCCTTCATCCTCAAAGCCTTTCAGGCCATTCACAATCTCACC
The DNA here is from genome assembly GCA_907164525.1 of Lophiomys imhausi. Classification (NCBI taxonomy): domain Eukaryota; kingdom Metazoa; phylum Chordata; class Mammalia; order Rodentia; family Muridae; genus Lophiomys; species Lophiomys imhausi. The sequence goes on from CAJQZJ010031773.1 coordinate 2,143,810, forward strand.
TCAGTTACACTCATTACTATTTCTCTCATAACTTCCTAATTACTTTCCTTCATGCTTCTCTCTCCTTTTTTTCTTCCCTAGAAAAGCAATTGAATTGCTCAGTGGACAACAGAAAAGAATGTTAAAAGTTCATTTGCATGCATAAGCACATGGGCCAGTCTTCTCTGGATACACAAGACCGAGCACCCAGGTGAGCACAGAAGAGGGCTGGAGAGAGTTAGAAACAAAGAGGATCAGGGATGCCGACATCTCAGCCTGTCCAGACTAATTGTGTCATCACTCTTTCCTGTGCCTCCTCTTTACCAGCCATGTTCCCTTTGCACCTACAGCTGCTGACTGGCACCTGGGTAAAGGGAGCAGGGAACTCTTTGACAGGGCCCTGGCTTTGACGGGCAAGGGATCACAGCTCTGGGTGCAACTGAGATGCTTAATTAGAAATGAGATGAGAGACTTTTTTGGGGAGAGCAAAGGCCATGGAAATCATCAAGAATCAGAGACAAAGCAGAGATAAAACAAGAGACTCAGGCACAGGGAAGGGAGGCTGTGCATCGGGGTTGTGGAGGTTCTCAGAAGTCAAAGCCAACAGGGCTAAATGTCCTCTGTAATTCCTCAGTTACATCATGGAGGATCAAAGAATGCTTTGAGACCTCCACAGAGAGTATTATCTTCTCCCAGGGGTATGACATCTTTATCATAAGTCCAGTACAGTGACAGGGACTGGATCATCCAATACTCTATCTACTATTCTACCCATACCCATTTATCTGTCCATTAATCTGTCATCCACCACCATCCATGTACATAAATCCATCTACCCACCCTTGCCTTTATTTATTACTCAACACACTACCCATCTACCCCATCCATATATCCATCTATCCACCAACACACTCCCCCACTTACCATCCATCCATCCATTCATCCACCTACCTATCAATCCACCCACCCAATTAGCTATTCATCCAGTCCACCCATATAGTCCCTCATCTCCATCTTTAGCTTGGCAGAGCACCGGGTAGGGCTCCCAGAGTACGGATTCAGAATCATGATATACCTACTGTGTACCTTTGTGCCCTCTCCCATTTCTATCTCTGTCTCTCTCTCTACACATGTGCATGTGTACATGCACAAAAATCAGTGATACTCTGCTTGCCTCCTGCTGAGGAAGTGACACTGGATGGTAGCTTTCACCCTAATGTGATAATACTTACATGTGCATGCTCACATTATCAGCGTGTCTTCTGGAATGGTCTGGGTAGGCTCTGTTGGATCTCAGTTTAGAGGAGGGTTTGGTCATGAGAGACAGCCGAGACAAAGGTCCTGCTAAGGGGAGAGTGTGGGGAGGTGGGGAGGTGGCTGGGGAGGCTCAGAGCCTATGCCTTACATGGTCTACACTTCTTGCTCAGGTGCATTTGGGACTACACTCAGTGCCTTTCCATCTGGGCAAGTCTGCTCGGACTGGCTCTTAGGGCTCCATTCTGGAGTCTAGACTCAGGTCTAGGTCTTCATGGATGGTCAAACCTGAGGAAGTGGACACAGAGTTTGGATTTGGTGTGTTACGCTTGGTACATGAATACCAATTTTACAGCTAATCCTTTTGAAGATGATAATTTCCACACTCAGGAAGTGCCGGAGAACAGGAGTTGATGGACAAAGTTGTTAACCTGGTACCCTGATGCCCACAGGCAGATGGGAAACAGACAACACAGTACCCCAGGATGCCCAGGCCTGGGGGCTGGTGAATGAACATGCCTAAATGGAGGTTTCTTTGTCAAAGTGATTTCTGTCAATGTCTTTGGGCACAGTGGAGGTAGGAGCCCTGGAGTCCCCAGGGACAAGTCAAGGGGACAGTGAGGATAGTGCAGCAAATCTTTTTATTCTGAGTGGGTGTCTGTGGAGCCCTGGAAAACAACTTCTGTCTTAGCTATAGCTCCTGTTCTACTCCTGGCCAGAGTAACCTGGAGAATACTCAGTGATGGCCTGGTTTGTTGATTGCAAACTAGGTCTGCTTTCATTCATCTGAACATATCCCCCCTTTCTCTCCCCCTATCAAAAGACTTTTGTGGTTTACCATTCTGGTTTGTTGTTTGTCTTTGCTGGGAGCCTGGAGGGTCTTAGGTTGGTTGGAGTCACCTCCCTCCACATCCTGTCACTGCTGTGGGGTTCAGCAACTCACCTAGTAGCACTGGGTGTGGCTCTGGGTGTGTCTGTGCAATTCTATATCTGGAGTCACAGTGTTTCTTGTACACAGCTGATGGCTTTGTCATTCAGCTCTGTGCTAGTCCTGTCAAACTCCCACATTTACTTTGGGATCTGGGACTCCTGGCCTTAGGTTCTGCTGCCCTGATTTCTGTATGTCTTTCTTCCCTTGACTCACTGGAGGTGGCTTTTTTCTCTCCGAGTTTGGTGACTTTTAATTACAGTATGATGTTCTCTTGAACAATGTGTAAAGTGCAGGCCTTCAGGTGAGCTTTGCACGGCCTTCGCTAATTGCTTGGTGACAAGGTCAGCTCAGTCCTCTTTGCATGCCTGGCCTTTCGGTAGGGGTGAAGAGCAGGCTATCCTGTGAGTTCTAGGTTCAACTGGCTGTTGCAGGGGCTGCTGGCATGTGGAGTTTCAGTGAGAGGGGACCCGATGGAGAATCTTTTTATTCTGTTCTGCCCAGAGCCACCCTACCCGATAAGTGAGCCTATCCTGTGAGCACTGGGGCTCTCTGGCTTTCTCACTAACCCCTTGCCCTGTGCAATGTCCTAGCTCCATGTGGACAGCTGCATTCCGAATTCTCCCACTGTCAGGGTCCTGCTCCCGCCCAAACACTGCAACTGAAGCCATATGGCTTCAGGGCAGAGGTGACCCTGACTTCTGTTTCCTCTTGCTGGGCTGACTGTCCCCAGTCTGGCCTCCACAGGGGCACCTCTGTCATAACTCTCTTGTGAGCTGCTGTGATACATGGAGTTTTCTATTTTGCTTTTATTTTACTGTTCTAAACCAGAAGGCCCATTTAACCCCCCCATCTCCACCAGTGTAGCTGTTAAATATTTTCTTTTAAGTCTATGTGTATGAAACTCCCCCAGGAGAAGTGAGGCTCCACCCAGCTCAGCAGGTCTAGGTACTAGCTGAGCTGGTATTCTGTTGTGTTGTAATTTTGGACGTTCGCTGGGCAGAGGATTTCAATAGCTTTAGGAACATGGTTGGCAAATGCCTCTTCTTTGCCCTGTATCCTCTGGATCCCTGGAGTCAAACCTGTGCCACCACCAGCCTGAGCTCTCACCAGAAGATACCTAGGTGCTCCCTGGAGGCCATGGCTTGGGCTGCTGTAGGGATGTCATTCCAAGCCTACAGGCATGGGCATTCTCATTGTGAACCTGCTGGCGTAGCAAGGACCCTTTCTTTTCTGGGCTATTTTTAGATGTAATATGTTACCACACTCCAGTTGTCTGCTAAATGAACTCATTTTTAATCAAAAATTGCTATCATTAATTATCAGCTGTGCAATCAATATTCATTTTAATTCAGTGGATAAAATCCGCTCTTGTGTTCTACAACCCCTCCCCATATGCATTCGCTTACTTTACAAAGAAATATTTTCCATCAGGGTTCTCTTCATCATTAAGAGGTAGTCTGTCTTATTACGGTCTGTTATTAATGCTCAGAATCCATTTAATTTCACCTTTAAATGGCCACAGCAGTGAGGTCATCAATGGTGTGTGTGTGTGTGTGTGTGTGTGTGTGTGTGTGCGCGCGCGCTTGTGTCCATCCAAGAGGAAAGGGTTGGCAGAGAAGAGGGGCCTGGAAGGTGTTTATACATAGAATGCCCTGGGGCCAGGGAAGGCTGGACCTGTCACCTCCCTCAGGATAGACGCTGCAGTCATCTGCACTTCCTGTCACACTCACTTCCTGTTCTCTCTCCCCAGAGGTCATGCAGAAGCAAATGGAGGAGAGGAAAAGATAAAACTAGCAGGTGTTCAGCCTTTTACAAGGCGGCAGCCAACAAAGGCCACTGGGCAGGGGAGGAGGATAGGGCTTCCTGGCTTGGGGTACTCCACTTGGGGTTCACACTTGCTCATGCTTGGGTTTCTTCACAGGTTCTCCCATTTCCACTCTCATTCAAGGCCACTGCCTTGTCCACGGGGAGGTGGGGGGTGAGGGTGGGGGTTGGAGGGTTGGGAACATGTAAGACTATCGCTTCACCAATTAGTACTGCCTGCGTGAGCATGTTGTTTGGGCTGACGGAAATGACTGAGACCAAGCCCCGTTCATCTGGAGCAGAGACGCAGAGATAGGATGGTTCAGGCCACATGGTTTTCCCATGCATGTGTCATGTGTGTGTCATGATGCAGCTGAGGTCTCTGAAGCCTGCGTACAGCTCCTTAGTTCACAGAACTGCCACACTCTTGCCCCCTGCAGCCACAAGAAAGCACCACCTCTGTAGTGGACAAGTGTCAGAGAGCAGGTAACCAGAGTGTTTGTATTGTGTAAGCGCATGGGGTCACCTGTCCTCATGGGAACAGCATGCACAGCGGAGCTTGCTCTACCCAGCTCAGCTTGGAGATGTGGGAGCTGCTAGTTGCCCTTGCCATCTCTTGGTGGAAGGTAGTGTCAGAGTCATGTATGGTCTTTATCTAACACTCTGCAGGTGAGCTATAATTACATATAAACTGTCTGCTTCAGTGGAAGGATGGACATGACTTCAGGGTCCCACAACAGGCCATGGGAGATGTAGAGAGTCCCCCAGCAGTGTCCCATTTGTATTGTTGGAAGGGACTAGGACATGAGGACAGTCAGGGGACTTGCCACAGTGCACATGGTCTCAGGATGGAAAATGGTTACAAAGTGCATTTTCTTTGTGTTTTGGGTTGTGGTCTCTGTCCTTGCGGGTGGATGTGGTAGAGTTGACGGAAGAGACAGAAGCTTTGCAAGGGACTTTATAGAGAGTGACCAAGGAGGGTCCATAGAAGGCAGCAGAGACACAGCCCCAGGGGCATGTCTATCACTTGGGAAACCCCTTCACATGGTCTACAGCTGCAGCCCTACACAGGCACCCTACTCTCTCTCAGACCCCTGCTCCTGAAGCACCCTGATGTGGAACAATACTATTTCTGGCTTTGATCTGGAAGCTCTTGCATGCTGTGTGCATGGCAGGGGTTTTGCACAATACTGCAGAAGTACCTACTGATGTTTATGGGTCTTTCTCATTGGTGGTGCCCATGCCACCAGGATGACTTAGGGTTAGCTCTTGTGAACATTGTTCTGAGCCATAGGACAGGATCATGCAAGGGTCATGTGAGTATACGGAGCAACTGGACATGTGGGAAAGGCATGCTTTGATCTTTATAACCACCCCCAACCCCAAAACAGTTTTCAAAGAGGCTGATCCAGCTGGAGAACATGAAAGAGTCCCATGGATGTTGGGTCATCATGACTGTGGCTTCTGTGTAGTGTGTGATGGTAGCATGGTGGGTAGATACTTGTGTCTCAGGATTACTTTACTCTGGAGATGAAAAGACTGAAGGATCCTGGGTGAGTGAGTATGTGTGTGTGTGTGTGTGTGTGTGTGTGTGTGTGTGTGTGTGTGTGTTTGTATTTTGGGCAGAAGATGTCACTTTGTGAAAGACTCTTTCAGAACAGCACTCTGGCTGTTCCTCTCTCAGTTCAAAACGAGGTTCTTTCTGTTTGGCCCCAAGCCTCTGGCTGATGCAGCATTGTGAGTCCTGGTCTTCATGAGGCTTACCTGCTCCTGCTGGAAGGGCTGTGCTGAATGTCTGCTGCACCTCTGGGTGTTGGCTGTGCTTGCTCAGTGTGGTTTGGGGACAGTTTACAGATCTTTTCATAACTAAAGATCTTGCAGAATATTCTGCAATGTTTTTCTCCACAGCTTTTTGTCCTGTCTTTCCATTGGGATCTTAGTTTATCTGGAAAGAAGTTTTGAGGGTGACTTGGAGGAGTAGTAAGAATCTGCTTTCTTTTCCTCAAATCGATCAAACTCAATTTACTGAAGAGACCACAGATCTTTATTCACCACGAGGTCACCTTTGTCATAAGTTAAGGAGTGTTTAGGACCTTCGTTTTATTAATGGAAGCTTCCTTTTTATGCTTGCAGCAATACCAAGCTGCCTTAATTACCAGAACCTTGTAATATGTTACTTTCAATTCCTAGTTAGCTAAGAGCTTTTAACAAGAGTGGAGGTTGAGCCTTATCAGTGAGCATTGCATCTTCTGTGGAGACAACAGGGTGGATTTTCTCCTTTGCTGTCAATGGGGCAGAGTGCGTTAATTAATTCTTTTAAAGTTAAATTACCCTTGCATTGCTGGAATTAAACCTGCTTGATCATGATGCATATTACAGACTGCAGAATTCAATTCACTAATATCTTGCTTAGGATTTTAACTGGCATTCATGAGAAAAGTAGGTCTGTGGTATTTCTGCTTTGGAAGTGGACTGAACACAGCCTCTGTAGCCCTTCCCTCTTTCCTGGGGAGCCTGCCATGCTGTTTGAAGAAGTGGGGCTTTGCTCACAGAGCTATCTGTCCTGGGAAAGTTGCCTGGGAAGTTTTGCCTCAGGTCAAGTTTCCTGCTATATACACAAGGCCTCAGATTCTCAAACGGAGAATTTTGTTTGTTTCATCCAAATTGTCAAACTGACCGTGTACCCTACCCTGTTTCTCCTCAAATCTGCCTTATATTTCCAGGGTCATTGGGGGTAATTACCCATGCTAGTGAGCTGTTGGAAGAAGAGTTTTCACAGAGCTTTCTCAGACTTGCCTGATACTCTCTAGTGGGTGGCTGTCTTTTGTCTCTGCATTCTTTGTCTGACTGACTGTAGAGCCGGGCAATTGACCTGTCACTCATGTTTTTTGGAATTAAGAATCTTTTAGGGTTTGAATTCCTCTCTAAACATTGGGTCTTTACATGTTATATTTCATCATCCTCTATTTGAAATATTCTCTATTTTCTTAATAGTTTCTTTGACCTATGAGCTATTCAGCAGTGTTTTATTTAATTTCCAACTTGCACATGTTCTCTATATCTTTAACTTACTGACATCCAGGTTAAGTCTGCTGTAGATAAAATGACACTTAGAATAATTTTACTCTTGGATGTGCAGAGACATCTTTATGGTGTACGTGGTCTGTTTGGCAAATGTTGAAAGTGTCCATTATGTCTCAGAAAGGGAGAGAATTCTGCTGGGCATAGACCATGCACACCCTCAGAGGACAGTGTCACCAGAGACATTTGGCCTTCATTAACTAGGTCGGCAGACTTTTATTTTTGGGGGACCAGATGGTGACTTCACAGATGGAGATGCCAAGGGAATCCACTCTATGATTATAGTGCAAAAAATAGCCATTGGAAATCCATAAACAAAGCATGCTACTGTGTTTAAACAAAACTTTATTTACAAAGCAAATGGAGGGCCAGTCCAACCTCTAGGTCTTGGCTTGTCCACACTGAGGCTACTTCATCAATGAATTCACTTCTAGTTGCTTAGAGGCTTGTTAAAGAGGCCCACTAGAGTCTGTTGGTTCACCAAACCCCATTTTTAATCCTGCAATTTTGTTTTGGTTGGCGGTTTTGACTGATCATTATTAGAGCAGGCATCTGCTTCTGGAACTGAGTTATAAATTCATAGCAGATAAACATTTCCATCATCACAAAATGCCCTTTGTTTCTTGTTTTCAAGTCTCACCTAACATTGAGTGACGCTAGCTTTTTCTGGATTAGTGTTTATATGATATATGTTCTCATGCTTTAATCTTTCATCATTATAACAAAGTTATACAAATTATGCACAGCATACAGTTTGTTTTAGGCTAAGCATATATGATTGAATGTATTATTTCTAAGATATGGAAGTTATGGGGCCAGTGATTTGTCTTAATAGATAAAGGAGTTTGTTTTTAGTCTGATGACCAGAATCATTCTGATGTTCTGAGTTAGAGCCCTAGGATCCAGAGTGGAAGGAGAAAATCTACTCCTGTAAGTTGTCCTCTGAACTCCACGTGAGGGCCATGGCATATGCATGCCCACACATATGCATTAGACACACATATACACACATACACATATACACACATACACATACACACACACATACCCCAAAAAAGTAAAATGTATAAATTATAATTATTAAGCCGTGTTCCTTTTCTTTCTTGTTGTTGTAGCCTTCTGGAATAACAAATATTCTTTGTAATTCCTTTCTCAAGCTTGACTGTTGGTGAGCAGAGTGGGGAAGCTAATCTACAGGGGGGGATTTTCACAAACCTGCCAGTGGTATAAATAATGACATGGAGTCTTCTATATAGTTTAAACCTTAGATCTTTCACTGGAGCAGTCTCCCAGCCACTGTGCAAACTTAACTCAACTATTCCAGCCTACAACCCACCACGTGGTTAGTTCTTTATTGCTCTGCTAAAGTTCTCATTCACCTGTTCTCTTCAGTGTCTGCCTCCAAATCTCCCACATCTTCTTTCTCCTCCCTGTATCTGTCTCTCTGCCCTGAAGCTCTGGCCTCCACTTCCTGCTCCAGCTATGTATTATAACCAATCAACAGTAAGACAACACCAGAACATCTTTCAGATTACCTCTAGTCATCGAGGGTTATCTGACCTTCAAGTATCTGAGCATGTGTGGAAGGACAAGTATTTACAAATATAAGACCTGTGATGGGCCATAGGAATGGCAATACCAAGATCCTGCTAGCACTTAGTATTTGCCTAGTAGAGTGATCAACAATTGACAATACAGAGACACACCTTCCCATAATGTGATGGGAAGTCACCCCAACATCTCCTCCTTTTAGTTCAATAAATGGCTTTATCTCTAATGCCAATAAATGCTATATAATAAGAACAAATATGAGAACTATCAGATAAGAATTACATTCATTGGCTAATACCAAAAACTCAAATGACAGCACATGCTGGTGAGGTTGTGAAGAAAGGGGAAGACTCCTCCATTGCTTGTGGGAGTGCAAACTTGTACAACCACTATGGAAATCAGTCTGGCGATATCTTAGAAAACTTGGACTAGCCCTACCTCAAGACCCAGCCATACCACTTCTGGGTATGCATCCAAACGATTCCTCACCAAATCACAAGGACATAGCCTCAATCTATGTTCATAGCAGCCTTATTTGTAATAGCTAGAAACTGGAAACAACCTAGATGTCCGTCAACTGATGAATGGATAAAAAAAATTGTGGTACATTTATACAATGGAATACTACTCAGCTATCAGAAACAAGGAAATCATGGAATTTGCAGCTAAATGGATGGAACTAGAAAAGCTCATCCCGAGTGAGCTAACCCAGACTCAGAAAGATGCACATGGCATCTACTCACTTATAATTGGATTTTAGCCATATAATACAGGATAACTATCCTACAACCAATACACCAAAAGGATCAGCAACATAGACTTTGTTACCTATTAAGGGGACAATTTGCTCTAGGAGTACCACCATGTTGGCCCCCAGTGCAAGAGGAAGCTCTTAGCCCACATATGACTGTTGAGCTGAGAGGGGCTGATATGTAGGGACACTCCACATTGGAGGAGTGGGTAGGGTGGGAGAGGGAGGAGAGGGTGGGAGGGTGGAACCTGGAGGGGTGGAATGAGGGCACTGTGATGGAGATGTAACTTGAAGCAATAAATAAACAAAAAAAGAAAAAGAGAAAAAGAAAAAAAAAGATTAGCGCCTTAGGCAAAAGGAAAAAAAAAAGAATTACATTCATAATATCCATTCCATTTATGTTTGGCAATCTTGGGGAAAGTACTCCACTATATATCCCAACTTGGTGAGACCAAAGTGATTTCTGTACCCAAATCATTTTTATTATCATTTAAGCTTTCATATCCTCTAACCTTCATAACTTAAATATTTATCAACTCTAAAACATCTTCTTAGACCCAGAATACTTTCTTATATCCTAAATAACTTAAGATTTTATGCCCTTCAATCTTTATAAACTTTATACCTCTTTTATGAGTTTTCTGTTTTGTTGTCTGATAGCAAGGAAAACTGTAAGACTATAACTTGTATAGTCTTCAAACCCATCAGAAATCTGAGAAGGATAAATATCACCAGAATAAACAGGAAGTGTGGAGCAAGCAGCTTCTAATTCTGTAGACATGACAGAGCTAATGGCTATCTGGTCAGTCACCCAAGGCTTCTCTGTGTTGGTGGGGCACACATCTTCAGTTGCCAGGCCCAGAAGATCTGACATACTTTTCTGTAAAGCAGAAATTTTGAAGAACTGTCATACCTTGTCTCAGAAAAGTTGGGCAATCAACTTCCCAGTGTTCTGCTTGTCCACAGTTTGGACAATATGCTGTCAGCAGTCCAGATAAGGGACAGTTTTCTCCCCCCAGTGGCTAGCTATGCCGCATTTGAACCAAGCTCCATGTGGAAGTTCTTCGGTGCTCATCATCTTCTTTGGAGTAGAATGAGATGCTGCCAGGAGCTTATGTGTGTCTCTCTGTCAGAAAAACTTTTTATACCCCAAGAGATCTGTAGAATATGGCATTCAGAGATGTTCTCTTAGCTCAAGATTTTTTTTGATATCGAGATATGTCAGCTCCTGATAGCACCCCCTATTCTACTCCAAGTAGATGATGAACATTGAAGAATCTCCAATTGGAGATGGTTGAATTAGTGGCAAGCTTGTCACCTGGCAAGAAAAACCCCTTGCTTCAACTGTAGACAGACTGCTGCCCCAAAAGGACAAAACTTGGAAGCAGGTAAGTCGACAGCCTAGCTCTGCCAAGACAGGGTAGGCAAGTCCTTCATAACTCCTGCTTTACAATTAATGTCTGTCAGAGAAACGGGGCCAAACGGCTGAAGATTGATGCTGTAATGTATGGAGAGAAATTGGGAACTGTCCAGGCAGCCAGTTGTCTGTCATTTCTTAGTTTTGGAAGCTGCGGGCCCTGCACTTCCTGTATAATCAGATATATTTATCCTTCTCAGGTCTCTGATGTGGTTGAAGACTAGATAGCTATAGTCCCATAGTTAAATTTTGAGTTGTTTTGGAATCAAGAGTGTGTTCTGGATCTAAGAAGATGTTTTCAAAATTGTGATGCAAGTTAGGATGGAAGCTGAGTTGGATATAGATCTTTAAACTCATGGAGATGGTTGCATAGTAGACTATTAAAGTCAGTTGCCAAATACATATGGACTGGACATTGGGAATGTATGGTAAGCCTTATAATTCTTATAATTGTGGCCTAATTATTTTTGTTGTTTTGTATTGTATTTGTTGTTATAAGAGAAAGAGCCATTTGTTGGACTGAAAGGAGAAGCTGTTGGGGGGTAAAAGATATACCTTAAACTTAAAAAAAAAGGAAGCAGGTAGGGGTGAGGGGGAAGAGGATGGGAGGGTGGGACCAGAGAAGGGAGTAGGGAGGGGATTGTGATTGAGATGTAATTTGAAGAAATAAAAACATAATAATAAAAAATAAAAAACGGAAAAACTTTTTATTATTAAACCATCTTAAATGATACATTCTGTAGATCTGTGAAGTGCTTGAGGACCAGCTAGCTATCTAAGGTATACCTAATTCGACAAAGATGGCTTGTTTCTAGCTATTTATTTTCTGCTTAACTTTGAAAATATATATAAGAAGCTAAATAAAGCTTATCTCTGTAATTAACTAAACTAGTACCTAACTACAAGTTGGCTACATGTATGCATATTTACAGGTGATTGACTACTAACTTGTATTTCTTAATTATCTTAGTTTGCAATAGCAGCTTTCATAAGACTAGAACTTCATATTATATTTTAAATGAGTTGCATATGTATATATACCTTAAGCAAGAGTTGAGTCATATATACAGTATGTTGTAGCAAATATAACCTTAAATTTCTATCAATATACAAAAATCCATACCAATCTAAAATATTTAAGACTTCTTGTAGCTTTCTATCAAGGAATATATATATATGATATATGTATTGACTACTACAATCCATCTTTGTCTTTTTAACCATTTATCCCCCCATCTCCCCCAATACTAAGTAGGAGAGAAAGATAGAGGTGATAAAGAGAAAGAAATCCCTGAATCTAACCACCTTTAATGTGTTTTCTCCCTGATCATGACCAATAGCAACTTGTAACCAACCCCACTAAATGATAACAAACATTTATAACCCACTAAATGACCCAAAACCACCCACCTCACCAGTCAAGACTAAGGGCATTGTGTTCTTAAAATTGCTCTCTCATGTCTGGGTGAGAAGGCATCTTTTGCAGACCCTAAGAAAATTGGGATATTGTCCATGTCCTGGGAGAGCTGGCTGTTTCACTTGCTGTCCAGGATCCTCTGGGCTAGGGAAGTGCAGGGATTAATTGAAGTTCTGACCGCAGTGATCTGTGAGGCTGGACCATCAGTGGCCAGACACTTTGAAGCTGTCTTGAATGCAATGTTTGAGGAAACAGCAACTGAGGCAGTCTGTGAGGCTGGATCACCCAGGCTCCTTGTTTTGTCTTCATTGATGTCTGGTTCTTTTGCTCTGAAAACACACAAACTTTTAAAGGTAGCACTGTAGGTACATTTCTGCGTTAACACATGTATGGCATGTGCAGTGTGCACACGTCAACTCATGATTCTCTGCTCTATGCTTGAGCAGGTGAACAGCGTCTGTCCACCTTATAAGTTGGTTTGAACTGTATAACCAAGCTGTAATATAAATCTCCATCCATGCCCTGTGAAAGGATGGGGTGCAATAATAGGTCATTCATTGGCTTCTACAGAGACAGTCATTTCTCAGCCAGTCTCCCAAACTGTTCCCATGTAGGGGGGATCAGCATTTGTATCACTCATTTTATTGTTTTTATGGATTTTTTTCTTCCATGTCAGCAGCCAGGATTTTCAGGAGGTCTTCAATGGTCAAGTCTAATCTTTATTTTGAAGGAGCTAAAATTGTTTCCTGTAGAAACATAAGCATATTCTCTTTCTCAACACAACATATTTCCTGACTTCCATTCTGAGGTTAACACAGCCTCATAGTATAGAACTTGATTTAATTCAGCAATCCTTTTAAAAATCCAGTGCTTTTTAGTAGCTGTGCTACCTGTCTCATTGACATTAAAAATTTAAAGTTAATAACGCATTATTTAATCTATCTCTGGGAGATCTTATACCCCTTGCTGTTTTAAGAGCATTTCCTTTAAAGTGCAATTAGATTGCTCCACAATTGTTTGACCTGTATGATTGTAAGCTATACCTGTAACATGTTTCATATTATAATGTTTAAAAAATGGTTGTATTTTATTGGATATATATATATATATATATATATATGTTGATCTCTGTTTCAATTTACCAGTTGTAGTTGTATAAAAACAAAGTTAATTCTGAATCCCCTGGAGTAAGATGAACAGTTTCTATATTCAAAACAACTCTTTCTGCATATTGAGAGTCAGTAACTATATTAAGAGATTCTGGAAAATCTAATAGGGATTCCTCTGAACTAACTTGAGAATTTTCTTTATTCTTATTTTAGAAATCCACTAATTTCTGTTCTACCACTTGTAGTTTATCATTCCACCTCTCAGTCTTCTCCTTATCTAAGTCTACTTTATTTTGATCTTTCTTATAGAGAACTACAATAATTACCAGACAAATTATAATTATTTCCATGCTGATAATTAAAACAAAACTATATGGGGTTCAAATGCCCTCTGCTATAGTGTTTGCAATTTTTTTCTTTTTGGTTTTTTTTCGAGACAGGGCTTCTCTGAATATCTCTGGCTGTCCTGGACTCGCTTTGTAGACCAGGCTGGCCTCGAACTCACAAAGATCCGCCTGCCTCTGCCTCCCAAGTGCTGGGATTAAAGGCGTGCGCCACCACCGCCCGGCTGTGTTTGCAATTTTTTAACAGAGAAAATATTTTCTTTTTTAATCTCATGAATACTCTCCTTCCTTCAGAGACTTCGCTTTATTATTTAACTTAATATTCCTTTCTATAACTGACTATACTCAGTTTCTTTCCCATTTTTCAGTGCCTTTGCACACGTACAGAACATTTCTTCCTACCTCTCTTTTACTGCTTCCAACCTTTAATATTTATTTCTGTATCTCTAAACTCTGTCCTCTGCATGGACCATTCTGTGCATACATCACTGGCTCTGATGCCTTCTCAGTCTTCACTCACTGTGTTGCTTGGATGTTGTTATGAGCTCTGAGCTACTGCTTCCACTGCCTGCAGCTGGCATCGTGTCCCGGAAGACCCTCCCCAGCTCCAGGAAGGTGCTGGGCCCAGGTGGTGGTAGATGCTACTCAGGCTGTGTGGGTAGTGGCAGCATGCTTCCTGGGCCACAGCGTGGGTGCTCCTCTCTGGACCCTGGTAGCCATGCTGCCTCCTCTGCTTCTTTTCCATCTGTGCCACCTGTTGCTCACAGAGCAGCATGTGGATGCCAGGAATACATCACTTCCACTCACAGACCACCACTTGCCCATGGGCATTCCCGGCATCCACTACTACTGTCAAGATGCTGTTATTGCTTCAGTTCCTCGGCTCTCTCATCTGGCTTCCATGTCCAGAACTCATCTCGGGTCTTAACTCTGGAATCGCGAGCCCAAGCCTGAATTTTGACCATCTCACATTGGTACTCCAGAAATAGTGGGGGCTTTTCGTGGACCCAGCAGCTGTATAAATAATGACCTGGAGTCTTCTATACAGCTTAAAGCTTAGGCCTTTTGCTGGGGCAGCCTCCAGCTACTGTTTAAGCCCAACTATTCCAGCCTACTACCTCCCACATGGTTAGCTCTTTACCTCTCTGCTAATGTTCCCATCCATATGTTCACTTCTGTGTCTGTCACTGAATCCCCCACATCTGCTTTCTCCTTCCTGCTCAGAAGTTCCACCCTTCACTTCCTGTTCCAGCTCTTTATTATAACCAATCAGCAGTAAGACAACACCAGAACATCTTTCAGATTGCCTCTAGGCACAGAGAGGTGTCTGACCTTCAAGTATCTGAGCATGTGTGGAAGGACAAGTATTTACAAATATAAGACTTGTGATGGGTCATAGAAATGACAATACCAGCATCCTGCTAGCACTCAGCTCTCTGCCTGGTACAGCGACCAACAACTGACAATACAGAGACACACCTTCACACAATGTGAAGAAAAGTCACCCCAGCACTTATCTGCAGAGGACTGCCTGGATGGGAAGTTGAGTCTCAGAGAGGCTGCAGAGAGTCAGCAGCTCACCAGGTCTGGCAGAGTGCATGATGCTACAAACACAGGGAACTTACATAGGAAATACATACTCTATGGCCCCAAAACTCCATTTCTAGGGATAGAGATGGCAGAAAGGTCCACTGGTGTCCTCTGTAAGACACTAGTTCTAGAAGAGTTGCTCACAGCAGTGCTCCTGATGAAACCTGATGAAAGCTAAAAGCGGGACGCTGTTGGAGGCCTGTCAGTGGTAGAGGGAGCGAGGAACTTGGATAAGGATAAGTGTTCTCACAGTGGAACCATCTGTAACAGCTCTCAGCAGTGTGTCTAACCTTGCAAATAGAATTGTACATGATGCCCAAGACTAAGCTGAGCTGATGAAAATTAAGATGGCATGTATCTCTGTGGGGTTTGAGAGTAGGGAGCATTTGGGCTGTTGTGATGTTCTCTTTATTAACTGTTTATTGTGTGTCCCCCATGGCCAAGTAGCATGTCTGTATACATTTTGCACACATGTGAAATGTTGTTAATAGCTAACAAGAAAATAAAGGAAAGGATCTACAAAGATACCCCAGGTCATTGCAAGCCAAGATACAGGAGCCAAAATATTATTTGATGACACAGAATGAAAAGTTATTGTAAAACAATTGTGCAAAATAGAGTAGTTGCATGCATTGGGCATCAGTGTGCATTTTTCTATAGCCATATAAATTTACCCAAACTGATGAGATTCTCGGCACACACACCCATGTAATAAAGCCATGCTGTGCTTCAGGTCCCAAGCATTGACATTAGAGATAAAGATGTCAGATGGTAATGGCACGTGCTCATTTTCTTGTCTCCCTGGATTTTCCCTGTGTCCCACAATGAAGGGAAAGCCTGGCCTTGTGATTGCTTTGGTGACATAAAGCAAAAAGGGTGCAGCAAGAGGTCCTATATTCCTCCCAAGGATGGGTGACGAGTCATCACAGGACTCATGTCTTTCTTCCACCTGTGGTGGTTGTAGAAGTACTCACTGGGGTGCTGTGTAAAACTGCAGCAGCTCAGCAGAGTGGGCCTCATGGAGCGTGGTGACCTAGAGCAAGCTGGCGTCTCTCAGGAAGCAAGTAAAGCCTTCCATGTTAAGCACTGAGATCTTGGTGCTGTTTGTTACTGCAGCAAGCCTCATCGGTTCTGACTGATACTGTGGATGAAAGTTTGCAAATAATAATAGTTGAACCAATGGCAGTTCAAAACGGGTGGGTCTCACTGAGGTCAAGGAGGGCAGGAGGAGAAGAAGAATAGATCAGATGGTGTCAGATCACAGCTGGACGGAAGCTGGAAGTTCAGGAGGGGATTGTAGACAGTTATACACTGCTCATCTTGAAAGGCCAGAAGGCTTGTAAGTGTCCCACTACAAAGAAGTGATGACTGTTTGAGGACACAACTATGTTTAATTTGATTTACACTTTACCCAATGTACACCTGTGTGCAAAAATTGCATGGCATCCCTCTAATGTGCATAATTTCTATGTTCTTGTGTGCCAGCCAGATGAATAATCCTAATTTAAATTATATAAGGGAATAGGAGCTATCTCTACCAAGCCTGGGAGTCACAGGAAGAGCACACTGAGAGACATTTCTCTGATGACTCCTCTGAATGGAGAAAAACAGATTAGTAAAAACAAATAACTCAGGAGAGTTAACACACACATACACACACACACACACACACACACACACACACACCCACCAACCAAAGTCCAAGGACTTTCAGAGGATAAAGCTAAATTAGATGAAATCAAAAGCTCTATGAGAATACAGGAAAGATAACCCCAAAGCTTCGAGCCCATTTCACCTGTGCCCGTGGGCCACATGGTTTACCGGAGGACAATGCTGAGCTATCGTGCACAGTGTCAGGTACCAGTTGTACAAGCCTGAGGAGAGAAAGACCTTTGAGGACATTCAGGCATCTGCAGCCAACTCTAGAATATCAGAGTCTGTGAGGAAGTTGGGTGACAGAAAGGCTGAGGGAAGAGAAATGAGTTTTCTTCAGCCAGGCTACAGGCAGCCACGGGTCTGTAGGGTGAGTTCTCGCCAGCACGTAAGGGTCTTTGGACTCAGAACTGCTTGAACTGTTGAGATCTCTGGAACAAGAGTGAGCCCCACCCTAGCTTACTTCACAAACAAAAAAATTATTCTGTAAAAAATGTTTATGTTTTATGTCTGGAGAGACAGCTCAGTGACTAACAGCACTGGCAACTCTTCCAGAGGACCTAGATATTTGTTCAGTTTCCGGCACCCACATGGTGGTTCATCCACATGGTGGCACACAACCATCCCTAATTTCAGTTCCAGCATATCCGATGTGTTCTTCTGACCTCCTTGTGCACCAGGCACACGTGGTGCATGTGTGTATATGTGGGCAAAAAACTCATATACATAAAATAAGATAAATAAATCTCAAATATCAAAAGGAAAAGTCGTTACCCAGAAGTTTGCATTTTATTACCCAGACCTAGCAGAAGGTAACAAAATGCCAAAATAAAACAAATGGAACAAAAATAAATCTGAATTGTAGGCTCACTTGTGAGGATGCTGCAAATGAATGAGCAGATGGGTCAGTATAAAACACACAGCCCGTGTGTAAATAGAGCCACAGCAGCGCAATCCTATGGAAAATCAAGACATCAGCTCACAGGAGCCCAGTCCGCCTGAAGAACCAAAGGAAAACAGTATGAACGGATTCTGAAAAGTCTACTCCGATGTTAGCTCCTTTTCCTAACAAGAACCTTATGGAAAACGAAGAAGGAAAACAACACCTGTTCACTTAGGTTGTCAAAACAAAGCAGGTCAGCTAAAATAGATTCATGGTGGGGCCTTCTGTCAGCACCGCCAGGCGACGCTGTTAAGGATGTCACCAATGGTGACAAGGTGGCAGTGAAAAAAAAAAAAAAAAAGACCAGACCTACATAGTGGCAGCCTACACCTGTCTGGGATTTCAGCTGCATGAAGTCAACTGGGCTCTGAAAATATCACATGGAAAATTATTTGTAACTTTTGGAATGGGTGAGGTTCTGAGACCTGGTGTGGGTTCTCAACCGGCTCAGTGGGAGGGCCCAAGGTTGTGAAACCTTGGCCGGGTGGGAATTACCCCTTTATTGATTGTGTTAGTTCTGTCCCAGCTGTCTCTATTGCCTACCTGTCTTTCAGGGAGCAGCTGGCACCTCAGTGCAGTGTGTAAGGAGCTCTTATTCTACTTAGTAGTAGCTTTGGTGTTGGCTACTATAAATCCCCTACTATATCTGATATGTAGATTAAATTTTGTCATATGTTCAGGAAAGAAGAGATTATCTATAGCTCTGTATTACTTATATCTACATTTATATAATCTACATCTGTGTCCATATCATTTATGTAATGTATATCTATGTCATCTATGTATATTATCATCTGTCATCTATATTTATGTCTTGAGGTTTATGTCATTCACATTATTTATACCATTTTTGATATTTATATCTACATACCAGCTATATTTGTCATTGCTATTATGTTTTATATCATCTATATCTATATCATTTATATCATCTATATCTGTATCATTTATATCATGTATATCTGTATCATATCATCAATTTATTTATCATCTATATATCATTGCTAGCTATATCATTTATATCATCTTAGCATATGGAGTGCTGACCTGAATCCAACTTGCCTATCTCTTGTGCTCTTTCTCAAATATAGTTGTATCGTTCCTCGCCAACCTCATTTTAGGGCCTGGGTCCCCTCCTTCAGTGTTCCCCACTGAGCTGTCCACTTGAGGCCCTCACAGAGGACACAGCACGAGAGGTCGCTCTGCTTGGACATAGTGACCTTAATGTCTGTTCAGTGAACATGTCGGATGCTGGCCCACTGCTTCACCAAGGCCTGGCATGTGACCACATGCCCATCTTTGCTTGTGGGTAGACATGAACTTACAAACTCAGGGAGAGGAATAGGGGCACCACCTAGGGCTCAGTGCTGGTACCTTCTGTTGTGCTTCACCAATCCATTACAGATGGTGGCTCCAGGCTGCAACAAGAAACTCACAGTAGTTCTTCCTTCTAAGGCCAAGACAGTGCCCGAATATTAATGACCTCCTCAGCTCCTTCCAGGCTGGGGAGATCCTAGTACTATTTCAGTTTTAAATGGTCATTCAAACATCTGTCAGAAGTTTGGGAAGAGCTATTTCATCAAGAGCTGACCTGTATGAAACCCCTCTGATATCTTCACACAGAACTTTGAGGCCCTGCCAACCCAGGACTAAGGGAACCCAGCTGCCGTGGAGTTCTGGTCTGCTGTCACCACACTCAGCTCAGAGGCTACTTGGCCCTCCATGGTGTGACACGTGCTGTGAGTGGCCATCGTGCTGATCCTCAAGATACTTGCTGCCCTGGAACCCTGTCCTGACATTCTCCCATACTATATGATGTGATAAAATATGAACTCTAAGGTTTAGCACTGGATGCAGCCATATAGGGCGTGCAGGAGCTTTGGCTAGGGAGGGGTATCAATAATGGTGTTGGGATGGGGCAAGGAGGATAGGAGCTCCTCCAGAACTAGTCTTGAACCATTTCCTGCCCTCGGGCATCTCCTCCTCTGGGTTCTCACACCTCTGTACCTTGTAGGGCCCATGCTTCAGCCAACAGTCCCTCGCTACTCAACTGAGCCCTCAGTTCTAGCACTATAGCGACAATACCTCAGAAGAACATGGGCTTGAAGGGACTGAGGACTCAAGGGTCAATCCTCCCTGCACGAAGTGCAGGGATTAGGAAGAAGGGAGCTCCTTCTCTGGAAAGCTAGGCTGGGTTTCTTTGCCTTCTGATTCCTTCTGTCACTCATTCACTTACTCCTTCAATAATGTGCCTGATACCCACCATTGGACACTCTCATTGAAGGGACAAAGGGATGTTTCCTTTATTCTCCCTTGGTGGGAGGGGACTGAGACCTCTTTAGTGGTGTTTGCCTTCTAGGCATCACAGGAGACTGTATTATTGATTTAACCCCAAGATCTTGCAAAAATAAAATAAAATAAAAGGTGATGACAACTCATACTTACAAGGCAAGTGGGCGAAACCAGGCCACCTTGGTGTGAGTGACAGACTTAGGCTTGGAAGAGCTGGTGCTGAGCCAGTGGTCCAGGCTCTGGATGAGGGTCTTTGAGTTCTCCATCATCAATCACATAGCAAGGCCTCCTGAGGCCTCCTGGTCCATGTTAACTTCCTTTCAGGGTTGGGCCAGAGCCAAGCCTGTAGAGCCTCTTCAGTAAGCGCTTTCCACTGTCTGAGACAAACAACATTCTCCTTGGTCCGACGGGCCTCAAGGCAGGGGACAGCAGGAATATGACTGTATTGGGTGATTATTTTCCAGACTCTGATGGTCATCAGGCAGACACGGCAAGGAGCACACAGTTCTGTCAGTCAGCGGCCGACCTCTCCCAAGAAGATGAAACTTTCCCTTTTCTGCTTTAGTTCTTGGGGAATTATTTTTATCTGGAGAAAGAAAGATCACACCTAATTAGACTTTGTCCCTGCCAAGGAGTTAATTGCAATCTCTGAATATTTTGCTTTTCCTAAGCCATGCGGTGAGTCTTTTAATTACTGTCTACAGATCTGTCACTGTTGTCAACAATAAATCACTTCTCCCTAAGGCCACAGATGACATCATCACAACCGAGCATTGTTCGTCCTTGGCCTTCTGTTTGGGTGACCAATGTCTGGAAGTCACTAGACAGCCTTTCCTCAGAGGTCAAATCCCTTAATTTACTCAATAATTAGATTTCCATAAAAATCAAAGAAGGCCACCTCAGACAAGTGACAGCCTCTCTGACGTTTGTGACTCCCACACCTTGACCACTCTGTATGGACGGCTCTTTATATTTTAATGAAAGAAAGCCAATTAGCTATAAACTGATTACTAAAACAGAATCAGGGTCATTTCTTTGCAACAAATCAATCAACAAAATGCTAATTACAGATCGTCGTTTAGGCTTGGATTAATCTATTAGTAATTAAAGCGAAGTGCAAACCCAGCCTCGGACTTAATTGTAGCCAAAAGGCACAAACGTCTTTTTCTTGACCGGTAAGATGCTGTTACTTAACTTAATGTAGACAGAAAACCCATTAATTGTCTAGGACATTCATGGGTCTAATAACATTTTTAGAGGCGGTCTTTGGGGGCATTCACGAGGAATGTAACTGAGGTTGTACTTTGAAAAGATGGGCATCTTCTTTTGATTCGTTTATAATTGAATTTGCATTTTTATTATGCTTGTAAAAGCATATTTTTTTTTCTATTGCGGAATAGTAAATCTTGGGGCCTAACTCTCAGCCGGCCCATTGAATTCCTCTCTCACAGAGGACAGCAGGTGCATGAGTGAGGTCAGGGTGGTACCTAGTGCTTGTCTCCACAGGGATGACACTTCCTGGGAGCCTGGGCAGGGAAAGAGGCTGGGGTCACAGAGAGGGACCCTCTGGTGTCTCCAGAGTCACCTCTTTGTTTTCTTATAAGGCCTTTCTATTGTTTATTTGCTTATTTATTTATTTATCTATCTATTTATTTATTTATTTAGTATATGTGTGCATGTCCCCCTCGTGTGTGTGTGTGTGTGTGTGTGTGTGTGTGTCTGTGCAAGTAGTGCACCCAAGGTCAACCTCAGGTGTTCCTGCTTTTTATTTTCGTAGACTATCACCAGCCTAGAGATCATGCGGTAGACTAGGCTGGCTCACTAGTTAGAGCTGGAGACCCTCCTGTCTCAGCCGCCCCGGTGCTGGGATTGCAGGTCAATGCCATCATGCCTGGGGTTTTATGTTGGTGCTAGGGGTTGAATTCAGGTCCTCATGCTTCCATTGCAGGCGCTCTTCTACTCGGCTTTCTATTGCCATGATAGAACACGGACCCAAAGCAACCTGAGGGTTATTTGGCATTCCTGTCCCTGTCCATCATCAAGGGAAGCCAAGGCAGGAACTCAAGGCGGGAGCTTGGAGCAGAAACCTATGCAGAAACACTGCTTACTTGCTTGCTCCTTTGGCTTACTCTGCTGGATTTCTTACACAACTCAGGACCACCTGCCCAGGTATGGCGCTGTCCTCAGAGGGCTGGGCTCTCGTCCTATATCAATTAGCAATCAAGAAAACGCACAACAGGCCAGTCTTGGGAAGGCAATTCTTCAGTTGAAGTTCCCTTTGCCAAGGTGACTCTAGTTTTTGTCAAGGTGACAAGAACAACCCACATTGGCACTTTGTCATCAGTCTACAAATCCCAGAAACAAACAAACAAATAAACACACACAGAAATAACTTTTCTGCTATTTGGATTCATAGTTTGAGAGCCTATGCGTGTTAAGGGCTTTGCTTTGCAGATCAAGAAACTCAAAGTCAGGGAGATTCCCTGCTCAAGGTCACATGAGGAACTGGGACACATGACCCTGTCTGCTGAAGGTGCCTTAGTAAAGGGGTTGATAGATGAAGAGAACTGTGTGGGATGGACACAGAACCCATCCAGACCTTGATGACAACTGACTAGGAATGCTAGGAGCAGAAGAATCATAAGTGGACTATGAGAAGGTACGTGGGGAGAAGTATCTTGTATATATGCAGAGTATGAAGGGCAGTTCACCTGCCAGAGGCCAAGGGTCTCAGCAGACAACAGCTGGGGGTCAGCTGTGATGCATCCAGTGGTTCCCATCTGGACTAGTGTTGTCACAAGTTGAGTCCACACTGGTTTTCATCCTCAAGCTGTGATGTTTATTCCTGACTTGGTTGGTTGCTTCCTTTGTGTGTTTAACAATGGGTCTCATGTTTTAAGAAATGAAGAGACATTGAGGGGTTAGGGTAATAGCTCATTGGGTAAAGTGCCGGCATGCAAGAATGAGGACCTGAGTTCAATCCCCAACACCCACATAAAAGCTGGGTGATGCAACACATGCCTGTAATCCTAGTACTGGAGAGGATGAGACAGGTAGAAGCCTGGGGCTTGCTGGCCATTCAGTCTAGGTGAACTGGTAACTCCAAGTTCAGGGAGAGACCCTGCCTCAAAAAAATAAAGTGGAGAGCGACTGAGGAAAACACCCAGTATTGACCTCTTGTCTCCAAGTACACACGTGCACACACATGTACACACAGATGCACCCACAGATGCACACACAATGCACACACACATTTCTGAGAAATTCTGGGGGTAGGATATGAAGACCTCAATGTTCACTGACACTCATCAGTTGCCTGATGTAGGAAAGAGACAGCTGCCCACCAACACAGGCTTTATTACAACGTGCAGGGCATTTTGCAGGTGGTAACTCAGATTGACAAGTGAGAGCTTTGGAATCTCTCAAGCACCAGAGACCAAACTCAGGTTTCAGTGGGTGTGTTAGTTGTTTTCTTTTGTTGTTGCTGTGGTAAAACACCATGATCAAGGCAACTTAAAGAATGAAGAGGGATAACAGTCCATCATGGTGGGGAGGCCTGGCAACAATCAGTAGATATGATGACTGGGAGCAGGAAACTGAGAGCTCACATCTTCAACCACAAGCAGGCAAGGGAGAGAGAGAGAGAGAGAGAGAGAGAGAGAGAGAGAGAGAGAGAGA
>CAJQZJ010031773.1:2201250-2220090 GCA_907164525.1 Lophiomys imhausi
TATTGTTGAAGCCTAGCTTTATTCCATGATGGTCTGATAAGTTACAAAGAGTGATTTCAATTTTCCTGTATCTGTTGAGGCTTGCTTTGTGACCGACTATATGGTCAATTTTGGAGAAGGTTCCATGAGGTGGCGAGAAGAAAGTGTATTGTTTTGTTTTGGGGTGAAACCTTCTGTAGATATCAATTAGGTCCATTTGATTCATGATATCTGTGAGGTTCATTATTTCTCTGTTTGGTTTCTGCATCGTTCGTCTGTCTAGTGGTGAGAGTGGTGTGTTGAAGTCTCCCACTATTAATGTGTGAGGTTCAATGTGGGATTTGAGCTTCAGTAGTGTTTCTTTAATGAATGTGGGTGGTCTTACATTTGGGGCATAGATGTTTAGTATTGAAATTTTATCTTGGTGGTTTTTTCCTTTGATGAGTATGTAGTGTCCTTCCCCATCTCTTTTGATTAATGTTGGTTTAAAGTCCAATTTGTTGCATACTATAATTGCTACTCTAGCTTTTTTCTTGGGTCCATTTGCTTGGTATATCTTTTTCCAGCCATTTACTTGGAGATAATGTCTATCTTTTTTGCTGAGGTGTGTTTCTTGTAAGCAGCAGAATGTGGGATTCTGTTTTTGCATCCATTCTGCTAGCCTGTGCCTTTTTATTGGGGAATTGAGTCCATTGATGTTGAGAGATATTAATGACCAGTGATTGTTACTTCCTGCCATCTTGATGTTGGTGGAAATAGTGTGTGAGTGAGCTTCTTTTCTTTTGGTTTTGCTGCAGGCATGCTATTTGCCTCCTGTGCTTTTGTGTGTAGTTAACCTCTTTGGGTTGAAGTTTTCCTTCCAACATCTTCTGTAGAGCTGGATTTGTGCATAGATAATTGTTTGAATTTAGCTTTGTCATGGAATATCTTGTTTTCTCCATCTATGTTGATTGACAGTTTTGCAGGGAATAGTAGTCTGGCCTGGCATTTGTGTTTTTTTAGGGTCTGCAAGACGTCTGTCTAGGCACTTCTGGCTTTTAGAGTCTCTGAAGAAAAGTCAGGTGTGATTCTGATAGGTTTGCCATTATATTTCATTTGACCCTTTTCCCTAGCAGCTTTTAAAATTCTTTCTTTGTTCTGTACATTTAGTGTTTTGATTATTATGTGGCGGGAAGATTTTCTTTTCTGGTTTAATCTATTTGGGGTTCTGTAAGCTTCTTGTACAGTTATAGGCATCTCTTTTTTTAGATGTTGGAAATTCTCTTCAATGATTTTGTTGGAGATATTTTCTGGTCCATGCAGGTGGGACTCTTCTCTTTCTTCTATTCCTATTATTCTGAGATTCCGTCTTTTCATTGTGTCCTTGATTTCCTGAAGGTTTTGTGTCAGGACTTTTTTAGATTTGACATTTTCTTTGACAGATGTATCCATTTCTTTAATTTTATCCTCTGAGCCTGAAATTCTTTCTTCCATCTCTTGTATTCTGTTGGTGATGCTAGTGTCTGTAGTTCCGATTCTTTTCTTAAGGTTTTCCAGTTCTATGGATGTCTCGGATTGGATTTTCTTCATTGCTTCAACTTCCCTTTTCAGGTCTTCCATTCCTTTAAGCGCTTTATTCATTTCCATCACATCTTTTGCAATACTTTGTTGTTGCTCTCTGAGGTATTTGATTTCCTCCCTTAGGCCTTCTATTATTAATATAAGCGTAGGATTAAGGTCATTTTCTTTTGTTTCAATTGTGTTCGGCTGCCCAGAGTTGTCTGTAGCATTATTGCTAGGATCTGGAGAAATCCTTTTGTTTTTTTTGTTTTTTTTACCATGTTCTTGAGCTGACCTTTTGTCATCAGATTGACACAGGTGTTATCTGTTTGTTTCTTTTGTTACCTGTCCTTGGTGCTCAGGAAAACTCCCTGCCCTGGGGATTGGCTGATCCTGAGATCCTGGTGTTTATCTCCAGATGTCGGGCAGGTTCCTGTAATAGACTGACTAGCTCTCGGAGAAGAGGGTGGCTGCCACTCTCCTCAACTGCTTGTGACCGAATTGGACCAATATAGAGAGGATTGGAGTGGGGAAAGCTCTAGCCTCTGAGGACCTGGGAGCTGACAGGTCTCCTCAGAAAGGCAGGTAGAGCTGTGGTTGGGTCTGTGTTCTCCTCTCAGTGACCCAGTCATTCTGGCCTCCCAGCTAGGCTGTCTATTCAGGCAGGGAGCTCCACCCACAACAGATGCTGGCCTCAGTGGGCCTGTTGCTGACTGCCTCAGATCCTTGGGTGCTAGGGTGAGTGACCCACCCGCCCCAGTATTTGTGGAGAACACACTGTCGCGGGCTCTGTTTGCAGGAAGTCTTGGCTCCTAATTGCTTTGCTGTGACTCGGTTAGGTCTCTGCCTCTCCGCTACAGTGCACGCTGTGCCGCCATGTTGGAAACTCTGGAAAAAATAATCTCACTTACCTTTGCTCTTGTGGTGCGGCTGTTTTTCCCTCTTGGGTGTACAGGTCCAGTGCAGGCTGGATATCAGGCAGACAGGCGGGGCCGCTGGTCTGTGGTTGGAGCCGTTGGCTGGATCCGCTCCTGGGCTAGTTCTCCTCTAGCTGGAGCTCCTCTCCAGACCAGTGACGGAGCTGGCTGATCTCAGGGTGGTGTTCTCAGGAACTGCGTGGGCTGTTTTACCTGGTGACCAGTCTCAATGTTCGCCGTGGGAATTCAGACACCGTCTGTGTTTCAGTGTAGGCTAGGGGACCTCACATTCACTCCACAGTGACTAATCTCATTCACCTACTACTCAGATGCACTGCTCTATGGTCGACGCCATCTTGGATATCCCTCCATTTCTATTTTCATGTCTTGAATGGTAGTGTTCGTTTTGTACATTTCCTTCTCCAGTTTGCTTGTTTTTGTCTGGAGATCTTTTATTGCTTTATCTTTTTCCTGTTCAAGCTGGGTCACCTTGGCTTGGAGCTCTTTAATGATGTTATTCGTTGTTTTGACTTGTAAGATTGTGGCTTCTTTGAATTCCTTCATAGTTTTAAGTTCTTCTTGAAGGGACTTTATCATTTTCCATACTGTAGAATTGTCATCATTTTCATGTGTTTCAGTTGTGGTGAGGTGTTTCGGGCTGGACGGAATAGCGTTGCTTTGTTTTGTTGGAGACATTTCGCTGTTTTTTTTTTTTTTTTTTTTTTTTTTGGCTGGGGCCTCTGGCCATGTGGAATTTGCTGTCTTCTGGACTTGGGTCCAAAGGGGGCACTGTGGTGTAGGATTCGAGTTGCCTTACTCCACCCCTATAAGGCGAGTCATTCAGTCCTGCCTCCCAGGTGGGGACCTAATTAATTCAGGTGGTGGAGCTGTTTACAAGTAAGCTCTGATTCCCCACCGGAAGGGCCTGTACTAGTACATAAGACCGATATACGACCGTTTCACATATCTCGCAGTTTGCCCGGGGTTGGTTCCTGTAGCGGGTAAGTCTGCAGTTCAGCTGCAGTAGCCTTGCTGCTCCAGCGGCTTGGAAACTGGCCAGTGACATCACAGACTGCGATCTGTGGTCTGAAGGCACTTTGCAGCAGATCTCCCGCTCACTTCCAAGGGGTTGCAACCTTTCGCTAGATAATTGGATTGTCTGTGTGAGACCTGGGAGTGCCCAGCAGGGTGGGGATTATCTCTGTGTTTTCTGAATCTGCCGGCTGTGTATTAAGTTGGAACTTACCGGGGGTCTCTCCTTTTGGGGGGATGTGTTATCCCGATTCCCGGGTCCAGAGGCTTCCTAGCGTGTCCGAGATTTGGAAGGTGTGTCCTGCCCAGGCATCTTCCGTGGTCCCTGTGTAGCTGGGTGAGATTTAGAAGGGGTCGTGCCCTTTGTACAGCATCCTAGAACACTTGCCACCTTGTGATTGTTGACCCCGAAATCAAAATACGTCCGTGCCAGCCGCCGCCATCTTGGATCAGGTTATTGATCTTGTAACCAATTAATTCTTGCTGGCAATTCTTTTGGAGAAAGTACTATAGTACAGGCTTTTATGTGTGATCACGGGACTTCACGACAGGTGACAAAGCTGTTCCAACTCCATTTCAGGTGCATGCTCAGTGGTATGGGGGATGAATCCAGAAATATATTGGTATACTGAGGCCCAGCTCCTGGGAGTGCAACCTTTTTGGAAAATGGGTTTTTGCTAGTGTCATGGAGCTGACACAATAGCAAACATAAGAAGCACTGACTGAGTTCTTCAATGGAGCAGAAAGGTGACAGAGACCGAGAGAAGTCATTAAAGACTTAGTTGACAGTGGGGTGAGGTACTCATAAACTGAGGGGTCTTGGTAACCACTAGCAACCAGAAGAGGCAGAAGGGACCCTGCCTTCAGTTCTCCCAAGCAGAAATGACTAACCACACCTTGACTTAGCTCCTAGCCTCCAGGCTAGTGAAAATGGACCCTTCTTGCTTTAAAAGTTCTGGCTTGTGGTACTCTGTCCATCCCAGCTTGGACTGTGACATACCATATATCTTTTCTGTGCATATGGAACAAGTGACACTGTGGCCTTAAAGATGCCAACCAGGCCCCATGTATCCCGACATGAGTACATTGGGTCTGTCTAGTCCCTGTTGGACAGGTATCTCTGTTTCCCATCTGTGGGCCAGGACCATACCTATTTGCTAAACAAAAGCTCAAGATGAGGATGTAATTGCGGCCCAGTGTTCTGGAGACACCCCCTCAATCCTTTGTAAATCCTCAATGCTTGCTCTTGGGGAGGTTGTGCGTGGGTACCAGTAGCTTCTGAGTTGAGAGAACCCCATTGGCTCTTAACATGCTGACAACCAGCACTGGATAATTGGCTCTGCCCACAAGGATGGTGCTAGAACACAGCATAAACAAGCCAGAGTGACAGCCAGATCTTTCTGACTTTGCCCCAGAGACACACCTCCAGCATTGGCACGTTGTGACTAAACTGCCAGATGGACTCTGGCAAGAGATTCTACCACGTGCTGGCCTCTGTGTCCTCAGCAGAAAAATAGAGACAGTTGTGTTATAATCTCCAGCTTGTTTGTGATAGATTAAGTCCGAAAGAATGTCCACAGTGTGATGGAGTCACCAGGCCCGAGGCAGCTCTCAGTAAATGACCCTTTTTATTACAGCATCTGCCCTGTGCAAACACATCTGGGCTCTGTCTTAATGTCATTAATCAAGAGTGACACTAACTTACGGCAGGGATGACAATTCTAACCCCGCTGGGGCTGAAGGGATGTAATTATGGGGATTGGAAAATACTTGCCTGAGCTAGGATGGGATGGCCCACCTGATCAAGCTGCTGTCTCAGTCTCTGGAGCCCTGAGTCAGGAACGTTGTTATTGTGGACTGAAGGTTGGGGGTCTTCAGATTCATGTGTTGAAATACTAAGTCCTGTCATGATGGGATTGGGGGTGGATCATTTGAGGGATGTGATCGGGTCTTGAGGATGGACAGTTTTTTGAACAGGAGGATCGCAATTCCTTCTCCTTATACCATTCTTGAACTCAGAAGACGTTAGCTGTAAACCAGAAAATGGTCCGTACCAAACACCTAATGGTCTATCTCTATGACATCTTTACTATAGTAACCCAAAATGACTAAGACAGGGTATTTCAGTAGTCCACACCAACCCTTGTGAGGCAATGATAGGACAATGGAACCATCCAGGAAGCAGGGTTCTTGGGTATATGAGGAGAGGGTGTCCAGCCAGCATTTATCTTCTGCTGTGGATGGCTCCTCAGGTCAGCTTCTGACTCCTCCACTGATGTTTCCCTGAGCAGAAGATGAGGCCATCCCTGGCCATGTGTAGATGGCAGCTACAAAGTGGTGTGAGAAAGAGTGTGTGACAGGACTATCCATAGCAATGGGGTCCTGGCTCCAGGGCACACCAGGCTACACATTTTCAGTATGGATGTGGTATTTCTCTGGGTGTCGGGCTCTGGTTAGTTTAAGCTTCTAGTTTCTCTGAGTCTAGAGCTGGCTATACACTAGCAGGAAAAAAAAAAAACTCACATCTTCCTCCTCCTCCATGTCTTTACCTGATTCTGCACAGGAATTCACAGGGGAAAACTGAAACACTTAAAATAGGATGGCCAATTCCTCAAAGGAGCATTTCTGTGGGTTTAGCACACTCTAAAACTCTCTAACATCTTTATAATGCCCTTCTCTGGATCTGTGGTAAACTCTTTTGTCATTTTTTGGATGAGGGTTTTGCTCACTTGAGGTTGATTTGGGTTTAGACTGGGCAGGTATCTATCTGTCAAAGGGCAATCGGGGTAAGCAATAGGTGGGCCCTTGCAGCTCTGCCACTGGCAGTCTGCTTATAAAGGGACAGCACTATTTTTATTCTCCAGCCTGTCCATCTGAAGACAGTGGCAGCACAGAGCCCTTGCATGTTTTTGGAACAATATTGGCCTCAGTACAAAGAGCTCTATGATGCAGAAAATGACTTGGAAGGCAGCCTCTCCTGTCTCCCAACACCATTTAGCACATCAGTTAAATTCACAGTGCCTGGACTTCAGGGTCACACTTTGCAGCTTCCTTGACCTTGCTGTTCTGAAGTCATTAGCCCCCTTGGAGCCCGTATCTCCTACATGCTGTGTTTCTAAAGCTTCAAGATTTTTCTGCCAGGGAGCCTGCTGCCAACCCAACCATTGCCCACCACCCGGTGTGACATCCGTTCTCATCCTCTGTGGCTTAGGGACAGCGGGTCCCATGAGCTGAGAGACTGGTGTAGCATCCAAGTTTGGGACACTTAAGGCATCATGGTGGCAGTGTGGCAGGATGTGCTGCTTCAGGCTGTGACTGGGGCAGTGACAAGCAGCATAGGTCCTCCTTTGGAGATGTGTCATCAACACATGCCCAGAACTTTTCTCGTCAGGTCATGTGCAATGCTGGGCCAGTTTTCACTCCACTCAGAACCTCAGTCTGCTAGGTTTGCTAACCTATGGAGGCTCTGTTTGTGCTATGGAGACAATTGCCCGTGCACCTGCCATTTCAACCCTGTAGAGGACTTTGCTGCAATGATGCTTCTGCCTCAGTGACTGGGCAAGAACTTTAAAAAAAAATTTTTTTTCCTGTGGCTGCAGGGACCCAGGTATGCAGCTGTAGTGGCGGGATTGCTCAGAGCACAGCACTTAAGGCCTCTGCCGCAGTTTCATGGACCATTAGCAATTTGCTAATATTGTTTTAGCTTGCAAATTAGTGCAGCTCCGTGGGTAAGGAAGGGCTCCATAGCTGTCATCAATCAGATGGAAACTCTTCATGCATGAGATGAAAAACGAGTTCTGGCCTTTGAGGCTCAGACAGCAATTACTGTAACCAGAAATGGGCGGGGGGTGGGGAATGTGCCCTGCGAAGTCTGTTAGCGATCCCATTAACTGTATTTTCTTGATGCACAAGAATGAAGCTACAAGGATTCCCAGCAATGAGAGCTTGATTTTCTCCGTTACTAACAAACCAACTATCCCAAACCAGCCCTCTAATTGACTGCTCTAGAAGGCTCAGACAACAGTTAGTGTAACCAGAAATGGGAGTGGGGAGAGAGAGAGACCTGGGGCATGGCAAGGATTGCTGGCAAGAAAGACCTTGAGAGGGTTCTTGTGAACTCCTGTGTGGCCATCTCTGCCTGTTGGATGCCACAGATGGTCCCAAGAAAAGGGGCTAAAATATGGGCCATCTTTGTGGGGAGCCATGATATTTCCTACCCACCTTTTCCAAGTTTAACAGCAACTTGTCTGAGGCTTGTGATGGTCCATTTCAACTGTCAACATGACAGGACCTAGAATCACTGGGAAGTCTCTGTGAGGAATTATGTGAGTTGGGTTGGCCTGTGGGAGTATCTGCAGAGTATTTTCTTTTTTTTAATAATTTATTTTTTATTTCTTCAAGTTACATCTCAATCACAATCCCCTCCCTACTCCCCCCTCCAGTCCCACCCTTCCACCCTCCTCCCCCTCAACCCCCCCATCCTCTTCCCTTCTTTTTTTTTTTTTAGTTTAAGGTATTTATTTTCCCCCCAACAGCTCTCCCTTTCAGTCCAAAAAATGGTTCTTTTTCTTATAATTATAAATACAATACAAAACAACAGAAATAAATAGGCCACGATTATAAGAGTTATATGGCTTAGCATACATTCCCAATGTCCAGTCCCTATGTATTTGGCACCTGACTTTAACATTCTACTATCTAACCATCTCCATGAGTTTAAAGTTCTATATCTAACTCAGCTTTCATACTAACTTGCCTCATAATTTTAAAAATATCTTCTTAGATCCAGGAGTATTTTCCTAATTAGGTTAGCTGAAGTGGGAAGACCCACCCTGAGTGTTAGTGGAGCTATGTCCTGGGCTGGGCCCTGGGCTGAATGAGGAGGAGAGAGTGGGCTGAACACCAGTAGGCAGGCTCATCGCTCTCTTTTTCTGGTTAAGGATGCGCATGTCCCATTCCTCTGAGTTCCTGCTGCTATGGCTCCCTTGCTATGATGGACCGTGGTGTGGGGCTGTGAGTAAAAACAAATCCCTCTCCTTTACATTGCTTTGCAGGGGTATTTTATCTCAGCAATGGAGGGGAAAAAACAACTTGACAAGACTGTCAGTTCTCACCATGTTTCTGCCTTTGGCATTTGGAAGCTTGTTCATACAAGCAGCCAGACACTACAGGACTCAATGCTGCTTGACAGGTGACTGTGAGAGGCCGGACATCCTTTAGTGACTGAACTGTGACTACACTGGAAGGAGAAGCCCTGGTGCGGCAACTCTTGCACCTCCCAGCCGCAGCGTGGTGTTTTATGGAGTAAGACTTCGACGTTCTTCAAAGTTTCTGCTGAGGATCGACAGTGTGACCTCATTCTGAGTTGCTCTACTTGTCACTAGCTGAGTTGTACCTCTCAAAGTCACATGCTGCAGCCTCAGTTTCTAGAAACTCGGGTGTGACTTTCTGACTTTGTGGTTGACCCTTCATATCTGTACCTAGAAACTCAACCAAAGGAGGACGGGAAAATTTTTCCTTTTACATTTTTTCTTTTATTGAAAATATATTTGTTTTCATACAATATATTTACTAAGGTTTCCCCTCCTACACTTCTTCCTAATTCCTCTATACATCTCCTTCCATCCAGATCCACACACACCCTTTCTGTCTGTCTCTTCACCCAAAAAATTCCACCAGAGAACTCTTACAGCTGATAAACACCTTCAGCAAGGTGGCTGGATACAAAATTAATTCAAAAAAATCAGAAGCCCTTCTTTATACAACAAATAAATGGGTGAGAAAGAAATCAGGAAAACAACTCCCTTCACAATAGCCACAAACAATATAAAATACCTGGGGGTAACTCTAACCAAGCAAGTAAAGGACCTGTAGAACAAGAACTTCAAGCCATTGAAGAAAGAAATTGAAGAGGCCATCAGAGGGTGGAAAGATCTCCCATGCTCATGGATAGGTAGGATCAACATAAGAAAAATGGCCATTCTACCAAAAGCAATATACAGATTCAATGCAATTCCTATCAAAATACCAACACATTTTTTATAGACCTAGAAAAAGCTATTCTCAATTTCATATGGAACAACAAAAAAACAAGAATAGCTAAATAAAAAAGTATCTGGAGGTATCACCATCCCAGATTTCAAGCCGTACTACAGAGCAATAGTAATAAAAAACAGCATGGTACTGGTATAGAAACAGACCAGTGGATCAATGGAATCGAATTGAAGACCCAGAAATGAACCCACACACCATTGGTCACCTAATTTTTGACAAAGAAGCCAAAACCACACAATGGAAAAAGAACAGCATCTTCAACAAATGGTGCTGGTCCAACTGGTTGTCCACTTGTAAAAGAATGAAATTAGGTCCATACTTATCACCTTGTACAAAACTTAAGTCCAAGTGGATCAAAGATCTTAACATAAGGCTGGAGAAACTAAATCTATTAGAAGAGAAAGTGGGAAGAACCCTCGAACTCATCAGCACAGGTGACAACTTCCTGAACAGAACACCAACAGTTCAGGACCTAAGACCAACAATCAATAAATGGGACCTCATGAAACTGAAAAGCTTCTGTAAGGCAAAAGACACTGCCATTCGAACAAAATGGCAGCCTACAGATTGGGAAAAAAATCTTCACCAACCCCACATCTGACAGAGGGCTAATATCCAAAATTTACAAAGAACTCAAGAAATTAAATGCCAAGAAACCAAATAATCCAATCAAAAAATGGGGAACAGAGCTAAACAGAGAATTCACAAAGGAGGAATTCCTAATGGCTGAGAGACAGTTGAAGAAATGCTCAGCATTCTTAACCATCAGAGAAATGCAACTCAAGACAACTCTAAGATTCCATCTCACACCTGTCAGAATGACTAAGATTAACAGCTCATATGACATCACATGCTGGTGAGGGTGTGGAGAAAGGGGAACCCTCCTCCATTGCTAGTGGGAGTACAGGCTTGTGCAACCACTATGGAGGTCAGTCTGGCCATATCTTAGAAAACATGGAATAGCTCTGCCTCAGGACCCAGCCATACCAGTTCTGGGTATACATCCAAATGACCCCTCACCAAATCACAAGGAAGTTTCCTCATCTATGTTCATAGCAGCCTTATTAGTAATAGCTAGAAACTGGAAACAACCCAGATGTCCCTCAACCGAGGAATGGATTAAAAACTGTGGTACATCTACACAATGGAATACTACTCAGCTATCAGAAACAATGGAATTATGCAATTTTCAGTCAAATGGATGGAACTAGAGAAGCTCATCCTGAGTGAGCTAACCCAGACTCAGAAGGATGTACATGGCATCTATTCACTTATAGTCGGATTTTAGCCATATAGCACAGGATATCTATACTACAACCAATGCACCAAAGGGAACATGGACATAGACTTTTTTTTTCCTGTCAATGAGACACTTTGCCCTGGTGGTGCTGCCTTGTAGGCCCCCAGTGTATGAGGAGGCTCTTGGCCCTCATATGATTGCTGAACTGGGGTGGGGGACTGTTATGTAGGGACACTCCACTCCAGAGGAGTGGGATGGAAGGGAGAGGGGGTAGAGGGTGGGAGGGCGGGACTGGGAGGGGTGGAAAGAGGACACAATGATAGAGATGTAACCTGAAGCAATACATAAATAAATTAAAATAAAAAAGAAAACAAACAGGCATCTAAGGAATAATAATAAAATATAATAAAAATAAGGAAAAAACAAACAAATTAGAATATGACAAAACAACCAAATGAGAACAAAAGCCACAGAAAAAGCACAAGAAATTCATATAGTTGCAGAGACACATGTATTCATACACACAGGAATCCCATAAAAACCCAAAACTGGGCGTCTTAATGTATACTCAAAGAACTTGTATGGAATTAAAAAAAAAAGCCCTGAATTAACATTATGAAACAAAGAGGCTCCAAAGATGCTGTTTAATTCATTTTGTGCTGGCCATCTATTGCTGGCCTTGGGACCTACCCTTTTAAGTGTGATTTGCTTCCTCAGTGAGACTTCCTTTGAGAACACTAATTTCTCATCTGCAAGTAACTAACACTTGAAAATATCGTTTGAGTTAGGAATGGGGTGTCAAGTTCTTGACCAAAGGGATCCCACAGGAACCTCCAGACAACCTAAGCTATTGCTCCATAAACTGTTCAGTCACTATTGCTGAAGACAGCACCTATACAACTCATTGGACATAGAGAAGTTGAGCTGGTGTCTACAGAGAACTTGACCCCTACAGACAAGTTAATATTCATGGTACTTGAAGTTATTTTGCACACTATTGAAAGAGAAAGGTAAACACCAACCCAGCTACAAATCCTTCCATCTATAAGATTGACCCAGGGATCCAAGATGGCGACATCTATAGAGCATGGTATCTGAGTAGTGGGAGAATGAGATTAGGCACTGTGGAAGTGAACATGAGGTCCCGCAGCTGACTGTAATACACAGACGGTGTATGAATTTCTGTGGCGAACACTGAGACTGGTCACCATGCGAAACAGTGCACGCAGGCCCCAGGAACACCACCCTGAGATCTGCCAGCTCTGTCACCGGTATGGAGAGGAGCACGGGCCAGAGTGGATCCAGCCCACAGCTCCAGCCACAGATCAGCAGCCCTGCCTGTCTCCCTGAGATCCAGCCTCCGCACGGACCTGTCCGCCCAACCAGGAAGAACAGCCAAATCACAAGAGCAAAGGTAAGTAAGATATTCTTCCTGGAGTTCCCAACATGGCAGTACAGTGTGCACTTTAGCTGAGTGGCAGAGACCAAATCTAGCTGTAGCAAAGAAGTCAGGAGCCGAGACTGACTGCAAATGCAGCTGGTGACAGTGTTTTTCACTCAAACATTGGGGCGGCTCACTCACCCGAGCATCTGAGCTTTTGAGGCCGTCAACGACAGGCACGTCTACGCTGGCACCCATCTTGGGTAGAGCTCCCTGCCTGTACAGTCAGCCTAGCTACTGAACCAGAATGACTGTGTTGGTGAGGGGAGAACATGGGCCCAAGTGGCACACAGGTCTCGTCCTACCTTCCTGAGGAGACCCACCAGCTCTCAGGACCTCACAGGATAGCCCCCTCCCTACTCCAGTGCCCTGTATATGGGTCCAATTGGGCCACAACCAGCTGAGGAGAGCTGCAGCCACTCTCTAGGATCCAGTCTCTATTACAGGAACCAACCCATAACCCAGAGGTGGACAATAGGATCTCAGGATCACCCAGCCTCCAGAACAAGGAGTTTTCCTGAGCACCAAGCTCAGCTGGCATCAGAAACAACCAGATGACTAAAGGCCAGTTCAAGAACACAATCAAGAGTGACCTGCCTATAAGCTATGCTGGTGTAGTAGTGGCACGGAACTTGTAGAGGTGACCAGCCAATATCTGATTTGAGTTCAGGCCTACTCTGTGAGATGGAACCCATACCTAATACTGCTTGGGTGGCCAAGTACCTGAGATTAGGTAGTCCAGGGACCTGGGTGAAAACCAAATATTACTGTTCTGCTAAAGGAATATAGAAGCAGAATGACTCCTAATGACATTCTGCTGCACTCATAGATCCATGCCTTGCTCAGCCATCATCAGAATCATCAGCGAATCTACTTCTTGCAGCAGACGGGAATAAATACAGAGACCCACAGCCAGACAATATAGAGAGAGTGAGAGACCTTGGAACACTCAGCCCTGAAAGACAATTCTCCATCAAATCTTTCCCCTTGGGGCTCAGGGAACTCTGTGGAAGATGAGGCAGCAAGAATGTAAGAGCCATAGAGGACAGAAAACACCAAAGAATCAAGACCTTTTAGACAAAACAAGGCTAGCTTACATATGAACTCCACAGAGAGTGTGGCAGCATGCACAGGGCCTGCACAGATCTGTACCTAGTCATTAAGGACTGGTGTCTGGGATCTGGTAGCCTGGTGGTACAGGCCTATGATCTTAGCTATCTGGAAGGCTAATAGAGGAGGATCTCAAGTTCAAGACCCTCATGAGCTACAGCTTAAGTCCAAGAGCAGCATGGTGTTATGTGACAAGACTTTTCTTGGGGATACAGAACACATACATCTACTCATCCCGGATAAGGAGCCATGACAGACCAAAGTACAGATACCACCAACGTCAAACATGGTTATCCAGTAAGTTTTATTGGGGTTACTTACAGGAATATGAGTGAGAGTTTCCAAACAGGAGTAGAGACTACTCAAAGACAGCTCCATCACCAAAGCCCACCCGAGCATGGGTGATAGCTCACAAAAGCTGGGAACCTGGAGCACACTGCAGGCAGCTCAACAGACTGGAGAGTGTCCTTTCAAGTAACTTAGTTGGCCTAAACCTCATCCAGCAGTTCCTCTGGTTTCTGCTTCTTCCAGTCATCTGGTTTAGTCTCAGAATCTTCTTTGTAGCGCTGTTTTGTCTTCTCTGCAGCTTGGTTTGTCTGAGAGTGACTCTCTGCTCACTCTGGAATGGAGGGGCCTAGTGAATCTGGTTAGTTTCAGGGACTTTCTGAAACCATCTTGAGCAGTTTAAGGAGCTTAAGGAGTCTCCCTGTAGGATGGGATGTTTCAATCTGGGAGGAAACTGATGTACAACTCTCGGGCAAGTTAGTAACATTGTCTTAAACTTTTAAAAGGGATGTTTACATGCACTTGCCTGGCATGTGTGAAGTGCTGGGTTCAGTCCCTACTACAGAAAAAACATGGAGTCCCTACAGACACTTTTTTTTTTTTTTTGTCATTACACCCTAACAACACAGTATTACAGTCATTTGCATAGTATTTATATCGTATTGGGTGTTATAAGTAATACAGAGCTGATTTAAGGCTTACAGGAGAGGGAGTAGATGTCATACCTCACCATGCCATCTTAAAAGGAATGCATGCATTTGAGGATTTTGAAATCAAGTGGGGGAGTTTTGAAACCCATTTCCATGTGTACTGAAGGATCATATAATTTGTAGACATAAGCTTTAAGGAGATAAGTTAAATGAGGTCATGTGGGCAGGATAGCCTAATACAGAAATGACTGGTGTCATTAAGGACAAAGAGGAGATCAGGACACAGACACACTCCAAGGGACCACTGAGTGATAACCCAGGGAAAAGATAATGTCTTCAAGCAGAGGGATGCCCTCAAAAGGTACCAGCGCTGCCCACTCTTGGCTTCACGTGTCCGTGCTCTTCTGGGACTCTGGATAAACAGCTATTGTCTAAGCTTTCTAGGTCTTGGCACTTTGTTCTGGCAGGCCCAGCAATGCAGCACTCCAGCTCACTAACCAACACAGGGGAAAATCTAGAGGAAGAATACACATTGGGGTTACAAGATCAGCATACATGGATCTGAGCTCCAGAAGTCAGGGTCCAGAGCTTGCCTGGGCCTCTGCTGTAGTATGTTGCTCCCCCAACACTCTGTTTAGTAAGTTTTTAAACCACGAGTGTGTGTATTTGATGAATACCGAGGCCGGTGTCCACCACTGGACCCCCTTGTATCCTCCTGGGATCTCTGACAGCCTAATCTGGTCTGAGAAATGCAGTATGCATCCTACACCTGAAGCATGGGCTCTTTTCTGCTGTCCCATGGGGGACAGAGTGTCTTCCTTGAAAGACCTGAAAGGATCTATTTCTCCCAGATTCCCATTGGCACTCTACAAAGACCAATTACGGAGCGTCTGTTCCGTAGGACCAGACTGAGCACCACAACATTGGACTTGAGGAGGGCCTTTCAGGTTGTGGCAGACAGTGCCCTACAGCACCCAGGGGATCTCCTCCTTCAGGGAAGCCAAGAAGAATATAAACATCAGCTTGAGACAGACACATGTTTTGGATTCCCAGCCCCAACCCATGAAGGCTGGGGCCCCTGCCTGCCAGCTCTTAGTCTTCTCCACATCACCTATTAAGAATCCATTGCCACCTCACTTTTTCTCTGATTGCGCCATGGAGCTCGGGTCCCAGATATTACTATGCTCTCTTTCTTTGGAGAGTTTCCTGTTGTTCTGGTTAGCTTTTGACACAGGCCAGAGTCACCTGGGGAAAGGGAACTGTTTAAATTGCCTTGATCAGATTGGCCTGGCCATATTTGTCAGAGGTTGTCTTGATTGATGATTGATTGGTGTGGAGATCCCAGCCCTATTATAAGTGGCGCCATCCCTAGGCAGACTGGCCTTGGCTGTATAAGAAAGACAGATGAGCAAGCCAGAAAGCAAGTCAGTTAGCAGTGTTCCTCTGTGTGTTCTGCTTAAAGTTCCTGCTTATTTTCCAGTCCTGAATTCCTTCAAGGGTGGATTGTGACCTAGAAATGTAAGTAAGCCGAATAAACTCTTTCCTCCCCTGAGTTTCTTTTGGTGTTTGTCATAACAACAAAAAGAAAACATGACAGAAATTGGTACCAACAGTGGGACCTTTCCGTAACTTGACTGTGTTTCGGGGGAGGACTGGGGATACTTTTGGAAGTTTGACCTTTGCTTGAGCTATTGTTGCAGAATCTTGGAGGATAAGAATATTGAGGAAAATTTAGACAGTAGAGCTCCAGCTTGTGAAGTTTCAGAGAGAAGCAAAGACTTTATTGGGGTACCCAGACAATAACTTGGATTAAGAGTCTGTAGCTGATGGTCAGCTGGGGCTGAAAACTCACCCGTGATTAACAAGAGAGCAACATCACTGTGGTGCAATCTTTTGAGAAGTGTTTTCTCAGGGTCAGCACACAGAAGCTGTAGTCTTAGTGTGTTCGTGTTTGTGTGTGTGTGTGTGTGTGTGTGTGTGTGTGCATGTGTGTGTAGGCTGCATCTCAATCTAGCAGCTGAACTTGGTAACATGTAAGAGTTTTTCACTTGGTACTAGTTTTAAAGGCAAAGAAGTTATAGAGAACAACTGAGACTCAGGACTATGTCTCAGGCTCAGTGTTCTTGAAGAAAGGCCAGGAAAAACTATTGGTGAAGAGGGAGTTTCAGTCACAGTGGAGACCCCAGGATATTGGAGAGGCCAGGAGTGTTGGAGGTCTGTAAGGATAGTGGCAAGTGTAGAATGGAGCCAGTCTGAGCCTGTGATATGTGATGTGTGTACTACAGATTGCAGAGTTGAAGAGCTGAGGCTTCCTAAGCTCTCTGAGGCTCAGAAAATCATGAGCAAGTCCCAGATGTTGGGCAGTGAGCTACAAGACTTGGATTTATGCTGAAGGGCTTCAGTTTTACTTAAGTCAGATTGTTTTTTATTGTTCTTCCCATTTGGAATGAGAAAATATTTAACTTGCTTTTGATTTTACAGGAGCTCACAGTTAAGAGACTTAGGATTCTTAGAGATTGATTGAATTTTCATTCTCTTTTCTTTTTATTTATTCTTGTCTCATACAATCATACAATGTTCCCCCACTTCAACCTTCCCTCTCTCTATTCCTCCCAGTACACACTCTCCCACCCTCCCTCTCTCAGATCCATCCTTCCTCTGTTTCCCTTCAGAAAGAACAGGGTTTTCAGGGATATCAACCAAACATAGCATAACAAGTAAGACTAGGCAAATACCCTCCCATCAAGTTTGGACAAGGCAATCCTAGTAGGAGAAAAAGGATCCTAAAAGTAAGCAAAATGGTGAGAGACACCCCACTCTCACTGTTAGGAGCCTACAAGAACACCTCGCTAAACAACCCCAACATATATAAATACAGCATAACAAGTTACAGTAAGACTAGGCACATAGCCTCATATGAAGTTTGGATGAGGCAAGCCGGTAGGAGAAAAAGGGTCCCAAGAACAGGCAAAAGATTCAGAGACACTCCCACTGACACTGTTAGGAGTTCCACAAAAATCACAAGCTAAACAACCACAACCTGTATGCAGAGGTCCTAGCACAGGCCCGTGAAGACTCCATGGTTACCATTTCCGTCTCTGTGAGTCCCTATGAACCCTGCTTAGTTGATTCTGTGGGCCATGTTCTCTTGGTGTCCTTGGCCCCTTTGGCTCCAACAATCCTTCCTCCCCTTCTTCTGTGGGATTCCCTGAGCTCCACTTAATGTTTGGCTGTGGGACTCTGCATCTGCTCAAATTGAATTTTCAAAGCATCAGCTTTTTTAACGGATGTGGGACTTTTAAATTTGTATTGTAGTTTATATTATGATATTAACATGAAATCTTGGGGACAAACAAGAAAGGCAAGATTACAGTTCAATAGTGATTTGTTTGTGTGTCAGTTTGACAAGGGTTAGATTGTGTTGGTCAGTTTTTGTGAACTTGACACAACCAAGAGTCATCAGGGAAGAGGGAACTTCAACTGAAGAATCTGTCACAAAAACAAGAATGAAACTAGAATGGCTGCTTTCATGCGTGATGCCTGTGTGTTCCCAATCGATGTTTATGCCAAGTGAGGAAATCTCACATAAATATAAGTACCTAGGCATATAAAATGTGTATAAGGTATAAGTATAGAAAACATAGCATAGAATATTTATAATTAAATGAAAGTGCATATAAATATTTGTGGGAATTGGAGACTATTTCTTCAAAATGTGTGGGAGTTGACTCATAAGGTTTCTGTGAATATCAAAGGATGAACTATACAATGTGGGCAGGATGTATCATTGCATATGATGCAGGGCGAGGAAGGCAGAACTGCAAAGGCTGAGGCATTAGGTTGTCAGGTGAAATGGGCTCCCTGTCCTTGGGTCCTGCAATTATGACAATCAACACACAAGGCGGGAAATGATGATGGCTCAGGTTTTGAGAGTTTTACTTCATGGTCACTTGACCCTGTTGCTTTGAGACAGGGGCAGCAGAATTAGGGGGAAGAGACCCATTTGTTCTCCTGTCGGCTGAGTGGCAAGGAGATAAAGAGGGAAGGTCTGGGTCCCAGCATTCTCTTCAAGAGAATGTCATTGGTGATATAAGACCTTATAAACTCAAGGCTCCTAACCTCTGAACAGGTCCAGCATTTACCACGTAGGCACATGGGGACTTTAAGATGCAGTCTGTGGGGAGTCTCCAGCAGAGCAAAGTTGCAGAATGTGGCTTAGCCTGGAGTTTAGAGATGTGGAGCATAGCTGGCGTCAGTGACCAGTGGCCTGGGCAGGACAAGGTCACCTAAGAATGAATACTGCCTGTCACTTAATACTGATGATAGATTTTGTTAGAGGTAGCCAGGCCTGGGAGAAGCTGACAATGGCTGACCCCATCATTGATTGGAGACTGACGGAGGTATGGATTGTACCTCACAGGCAAATTAGATATGTATAATTTAATACTCCCAAATTGGAATTTATTGATACAATTGCCTCAAAATTCCCTAAAGGCAAAACTACAATCAGGAAGATTGTCATGGCTGAAAGAACTATTAATCATCTTTATTGAGAAAGGAAAATATAGAGAGTGTGCCTAGTGATCATGTGTC
>CAJQZJ010031773.1:2220100-2267180 GCA_907164525.1 Lophiomys imhausi
TGATCAAATAAATAAACTGGCTTAATAACATGTAGAAAACTCAGATTGAGTGGAGGCTTAACATGTTCAGATTGATTTTGATGAAAACATTTTTGTTAAAATAACTTTCTGGACGATGTGCCTGTTGCTAGTTGGTACCCCCTGCAGGACTGCACTTTTGCATGGATAGTGAGGACCTTCTAGAAAGTGACCAGACCAGAGGACAGATGATCTGGAGCAGTTTGAGGCCGTTTGAGCATTAGGATAACTCAGGACAGAAGTGAGTGTAAACCTCATGACTTTAGTGTCAGTGAACTTGGGACCACACGGAGACATAGGATGTGGTTGCTGGCCGGCAGAATATGTTTTTCAGAGTGCCATGCCCACAGTTGGCAGGACATTTTATCACTGCCATAAAAGTAACAGATCAACAGGGGTTAGGTTAAGAGGGAGATTTGTCATTTTATTTTAAAATTAATTTAAAATTGCTTTAAAAGTATTCTTCTTAATCTTTTCTTATTTTTAACTTTACAGCTTGAAGGGTTTTCAGGCTTACAGGGATATTGAGACCTTTGTTTGAGAGTCAGCCAGGTGTCTTTGCTCAACCACTGGCCTGTAAATATGAATGTCTTACAGATTTAAAATGTGAAGGCTCAGAACACAGTGCTATCTAGCTGCAATGCTCCAGGTGCCATTCTTGGCCCTTTCCTGTATGTAACTCAACCTGGGTTCCCTTGGGGCTTTCGAGTGTGATATCCCCATCACTTCTTTCACAATTATTCATTAGAGTTATGCTGTAAGAGAGAGGTGCTCCTAACTTGGTATTCACCGTCAACCAATTAATTAATCAATTATCTATATATGTGTAGCCTATCATCAACCTGTCATCAATCTGCCATCTATCTATCTTCTATACATCTAATTTA
Organism: Lophiomys imhausi; assembly: GCA_907164525.1. NCBI lineage: Eukaryota > Metazoa > Chordata > Mammalia > Rodentia > Muridae > Lophiomys > Lophiomys imhausi. The sequence continues at coordinate 2,221,006 of CAJQZJ010031773.1, forward strand.
TATCATTTATGTATCAAAAATCAATTTATCTATCTAGTTATCTATCATCTATCTACCTATCTAGCTTCTATTTATTTCGTCTCAATGTAGACTCATGAGGATTTATTTTACATTATGAAGTATTCTTTATTATTAACATATGACCTGGTGTTAACTATTTTTGTTTATAAGGGGCTCAGGCTTTATTCAATATGACATATCTTCTTGATAGAAAGGCATCATGCTGTAGTCCATTCTGGACTTCAGCCTGAAGACTGGAGTTTGCATATTGAGATGCATCCATCCAGGGATGGAGTATAGACCCTCAGCCCTGGTTCTAGCCCTGGGCCTTGACTACCTTACCTTGGTCTGTCCACAGGTGAGGTGTGACTCTCTCTCTGGCTCTGTCCACTGGTAGGTGTTTAATATATATATATATATATATATATATATATATATAATGTCTACAGGTTTGACTCTCTACTTGGATCTGTCCACAGATGAAGGAGGTGGCTTTCTACGGACTCTATCCTTAGGTGGGTATGAGATATACAGTTAGATTCACCAACAGGTTAGATGGAGGCCTGTAACAGAGGTGACCCGGAGACTCTGATCCCTGGCTGGATATCTCACCACACTGTATAGCTCAGTATCTGGAGGGATCCTGGCTGTGCTGTCTTGGGGGCTACCTGTGCCCCATGCACCTTCAGAATTGGCTAATTTTAAAGCGTATAGCAGGATAAATCCATGCACACAAGGCACAGTCACTTGATTTTCCTTAAATAAACCTTTTGTGACATATAATTATAGTGTGTTCTACTGCGAACACTTGGAAAATCCGCATAAACAGAAAGCCAAAAGCTGCCATCCACAGCTGCTTCCCCTGGGGATAGGTCTCTGGGGAGGGTTGGGTTGATAGTTTGATCACTGAGTTTTAGAGTCACACATTTTTTACTTTTGAGTACAAACAAAACCTAAACCTGTCCATCTGCCCTTTCTTTTAATGGTCTGGTTTAGTTCAGTCCTTTGATGGCACAAGCCCTTCAACACAACTTTCCCTATAAGAAATTGATTTGTCCCACCCTGACACAGTTACCCTTTCAAACTTGGTGGCTTAGGAGTGGTTCGTGGATTCTGTAATGATCTGCTCTTGTAGCAAATGGGTCATGAATGTGACTGTCATCGATCTCCTGTCCATCAGTCCCTGCTTGGATCTTTGTGGCTCCTTCTAAGGCTCTCGTGGCTTGGGTATCCCTTGAGCAGCACCATGTGGAATGATGGCGTGCAGCTGGCCTTCCTCTCTGCAGTTTGGCTTGTTGATGCTGGCTCAGCTCTGGGGGACAAGTCCAGGTTACTGGTGGAGGATGAAGGGCCACGAGGAGCAGATGTGGACCCCTCACAGCTGCCCTGACACCTGCCTGCTATGAGCAGCACTGTTCAGCCGCCTACCTGCTGCAGACCCGAGGAAAGCAGAAGTTCTGGCTCTGCCTCCAAGTTCAGAGTAAGCTGCATGATACCAGCTGCCGACGTGTGGAGATTAAAAATGTCCCGTAGAGTTCAGGGTGGTTTGGGACTCACGGACAACTGACTGCTGAGGCTACTCATAGTTTTATGTGGTCCTGGGCAGGTCATGGGATTTCCTGGCTTTTCATTTGTAAAGAAGAGAGGACAAAGGGTCTTTGTTCACAACATTGCCAAAGGGCTAACCCATGAATAGCATGTGGAGGATAGCCAGAGGCTCTGTGAGCCTGGCTGCCATCCGTGATCCTCCTTCTGCATGTAGCCCCTTCATCTGACTCTCAATCTCCAGCTTGGATTCTGGAACCATTCTTGGCATACTCTCTTGACTAGAGAAGCCCAGCGTTGTATGAACCCATTCCCCATCTTGATGTATTAGCCACATGTGACTGACACCTCTGGAGGAGTAGAACTGTGTCTAGAGTCACAGAACCATGAACACTAGCCTCACGCTGCCCACACAAGTGTTGTCTTGGATCTATGACTCTGGCTCCTTGCCTCTGGCAGGCTCCACTCATGCACACTTCACCCCCTCCTTCATCAGCAAATCTCCTGCCTCCAACTACTTTCAATGTTCTCAGTGTGCTTTGTCTGTCCCACACATGAAAGGCTCTGTGTTATGAGACTACAATCCAGCATGGGTACTTGTATTTTGTCCTCCTGGGTGACTCACAGCCAGGGTGTCTGAAGCAGATGCTCCTCAGCCCTAGGGACCTGATCTCACATCTCTTTCCCCTCAGCCTGTCCCTTGCTGTGACATCCTTGGGATGCTCTTGACTCCTGGCTGACCTGGCTCTAGCCTTGACACATATGCTGGTCCCTTTGTGCTGACAAAGAAGTGATACTCCTTCTAACAACACTAACATCCAGCCAGGGCTACACAGAGAAACCCTGTCTCGAAAAACCAAAAAAAAAAAAAAAAAAAACCATCCCATGTGACTTTGTCCATGTCTCTCTCCAGTTCATTCTTTGCTTTCTCTGGTCACTGTCCACAGAAAGCACACAAGCACCAAATATTATATGCTTTGTCTCTTGAATGCTCTCCTCTGCAGTTCATGGAGTGTTGTTTTATAAAAGCTAAAATATCCCAGTCATTTGATTTTACCAATGAAGACCCAGGAATCAGATGCTGATGTGAAAACCTGCTAGCTCAGAAAGGCAGAGAAAGAACCAAGCTGATTTTCCTATTCAGCTGAAAACCTGGAGCTAAAAAGCTCCTCCTCCTCCTCCTCCTTCTTCTCCACACTGTCTTAAATACCCACCAGCCCAATGTCCCTTCTTTCTGTTTAATCCTTGTCAGTTAGTTTCTTGCTCCACTTCTTGACCTAGGGTTAACTTTAGTTAATCTGTGTACAGAAAACCCTTAGATTAAAGATGTGTGCTAGGGCAGATCCACACAAGTACTTATTTACAGTAAAGAGAAGGTTCTTGGCCTAAAGGCTGAGCCATTCCATAATTAGAAAGAGGTTTTTCAATTCACCAACTCAGGGATCACAATGTGATCAAATATACTGCAACAATGGAGTGAGTGGTCTGGGAGGCTCTGGTCCAGCACCCAGGGTCTTGCTGAAGGCCCCAAGGGAAGTTGAGGCCTAGGTAATAGTTGTTCCAAATGCCCGAGAAAATATCATGTGTGGTGTCATCAATCAGTAGATTTTAAATAAGCCTGGGTTGAGACATTGCAGTCCCTGCTCTGTGTTTAGAATGTTCCAAACCCCATGGAAAGCTGCACAGTAACTGAATAGCAGAGAAAGATTCTTAACACCTGTTAGGCCTGTGTAGACCCTCTCTCTGTCTCTGGACAAGGAGAGGGTCCAAGGTGGAATGATAACGGTGGTATATTGTGCAGCACCTGGGCAATTCTCACTGACCAATGCCAGTTCTTCTCTGTCACAGGTCTCCTGCACATCCGTCAACTTCCTAGTTGCCCACATTGACAAAACATGCCAACTCACAAAGTCTCTAGGGAGGGAAAAAGACTGGACATCTGCATAACTGAGCCTGGTGAGGATGGGGGAACAGGGAAGACTCCCCAACCTATGGGAATCCAGAGCCCAGCATCCTGAGAATGGAGTTCAAGACACAACCAAACCGAAAGCTTGTAAGACTGCCCATCCACAGCACGGAGGCGCTTACTCTGCTTTCAAGTATTGGAAGGGAGTCTCCACTCCCAGTATTCAACTACAAAACGTGGTGAAATCCCACTGGACTGCAGCCTCTCCTGCATACTGAAAATGGTATAGAATAGTGATGCAAACATTTGAGGTTAAAAGGTAGCTGGCCTAACTTTGGCTCTAAGCAAGAATTCGCAATGGGCACAGTATGCCTGACACACTGGACAACTGGACCGATAATGGGCTGCATCCTGACTTCAAAGGCAAAATTCCATCCAAATAAATCCAACCATGCTATACTTTTCATTAAAATTTGTACAACTGACAATATCATCTTCAATTAGGGTGGGGCGTTCCATATTTCCTGGGAAATTACAGGCTTCAGTGAGATAGAATGTTCTAGGTCCTAAGAACACCTGGATTTGGATTCCTGCTCCTGAGAGGGTGACAGAGCTGGCCCCAGTTTTCCCACCTGTGTAGTGTGAAGCTCACAGTGATACCTGCTCTGAAGGCACTATGGGGGCGGTAGCCACTCAAAAAGAAGAGTCACAGGGACAGGGGCCCAGAACTTGGTTCTTTCTAGACACTGAGGTATAGTGGCTGGTTCTTGTGCCTCAGTGTGGACCCAGGCACCAACAGCAGTGTCTCTGATACTGAGCTTGAGGTCCAGGTAATGGTTAATCCAGATAAAAACAAAGTGTTCTGTGTGGTGTCGTCAATCAGATTTTAAATAAGCCTAACTTGAGACATTGTCCTTAACCCCCTTGTGTTTAGAATGTTCCAAATGCCATGAAAAACGGTACATCGGCTGAACAGCAGTGGGTGAACTGGCTTCCACATATTGTCCCTTCAAATCTGAGCCTCATAATACAGTCATCAGTCAAAACAGTCACCATCCATTTCTGTACCTTCTATTTAAAGGACATCTTATTCGCTGCTCGGCAAAGGAGTTATGAGCTCTGTTCCAAGCCTCCCTCTTGGGATCATCTACAGCAGGAGGAGCCAGCCACTCCCCAACATTCCCCCTGCCCCCCTCCAGTCACCTGACCTAGCCACCACCATCTATCCCCCAGTCTTCTCAGCAGATCTGTGGGAGTTCTGGTAGGTGGGTAGAGGGTTTGCTGGAAGAAGCCTCCTCCTCTTTGCCTGGTCCTCCGTGCTGTACTAGGACCAATATTTTGTGATGCACGTATGGGACCAAATAGAGAAAGAATGATAAAAATATGAACCATAGGATAGAGATTTCGAGGCTGTGAATATTTTATGGCTGAATTCATCAAAAATTTTTCTCATAGGCTGATGACTCGGCCACAGAAAGCCCAAACCTGTGGCATTGGGTCTTGATTCATGAGACAACAGAAGAAGCTTGTGAAGCTGGGAAAGGAATCAGCCCCAACCATTGTCACTCATTCTTTTGCTCACTGCAGGTGAGCAGTGTCCAGAAAATGTCACCCAAGCAAAGCCACTCTGGAGAGAACAGGCCCTGGCCAACTGGCCGTGGAGAGCTCAGGGAGCCCATTCTGGCTCTCATCTCTGTGCCCAGACCACTCAGGCCCGGTCCTGCCGACCACTCTCTGGATTTCCATCAGAGCTGGATGTGGCACATATGAGCAGGGGTCTCCTCAGGGGCTCCTTGAATTATGGTCACATCTCATCTCATTTCAGCCCTCAGACCCAAGTGACAGAGCCTGCTCTGCCTGTTCTTGCCTTGTGTCTTTAGTGTCATGTCCGTGCCATTGAGTCACTGAAGTACTCTCCCTCTACTCTCTCTCTCTCTTTCTCTCTGTCACTGGTATATGTGGGGTGTAAGATATGTGTCATATGTGTGTAGAAGGAATGAGGGGCTAGAAATCTGTGGTTTCTGGTGTGATATATAATATGTACATGTATGGCGTGATTCTATGGTATGTGTGTGTTTGTGTGGTATGTGTGTATGGCATATGGATATGGGGGTTTTGTTCTGTGCTGTGTGTGTCCTGTGTGGTGTGTAGTATATGGCACATCCTCCCGACTAGACACGTTTTTCCTTGTCCACCCTTCTCTAGACGTTGTTCCTGCACAGCTGTATCTACATACACCAATGGCTTCAAATTGAGTTTCAGGAATCCAGGTGGTTCTAGTAATGTGAAGCACTCATCTTCATCCCTATCCTCCCATGGGAAGCTGCGACACAGGATTTCTCAAGGTTCGAAACAGAGGCAGACAGAAGCTTTCAGAACTCCCACACCAAGCTGAGCTTCAAGAAAGCTGCCAAAGTACAGAGTGGTGCCTTGCTCACCTCTGATTGTTTCTGTTTTGGAAAATGTCACCACTGCCCAGTAAAAACAGATCTTTATCAACCTGTGATGGAGATTTTGTCTCTTTAAAATGAACTAATAATATCTCAATTTCCTATTTCGACTTCTAGTACAATAACTCTCGGTAGACGTGATTCTTGCTATCACTAGGTGGAGAAAACTTCTGAAGAGCAGCTGCCTATGAACAGCAAGAGGTTGTTTTTGAGCATGTGTTTGTTCAAGAGCATGCATTTGAACTCCATGTGAAAGGAACAGGGCTGCATGTTTGCTCACGTGATTGGCTCCTGTACTCCTGGGTCCCCCCCCACCCCCCCCAACCCCCGCCGCCCTCCTCAACACAGTTCATTGTGAGCTCATCTTCACATAAGGGGCACCATACTCTAATGAGCAAACATTATTTTATGACCACTGGGAACACATGCCTCTGGTGCAAGCCCGTGCACAGGAGTGGGCTCGCTGGCTGTGTCCACCCATAGCCTGACTGAGTATGCTCACTGCTTCCTGTTCATACCCCTCAGCAGGAATTAGAATGTTTGCTAAGGCCTTTCTTGCTAGCACTGTCCCTGTGAATCTGGACCATGGAAGATACTATCTCCTGCCTGTGTTCTCTTATATTCCCACTGTCTCTGACTGAAGGGAGCTCCAAGTCCCAACAACAGGATGGTAGTTCTATGGAGATGCCCTTCAACAGCACAGCTGGGAGCTGAGGCCTTTGGCAACAATCAGCTTTGGTGTTCTGGCCAGGACAGTTAGCTACCTGGTCTCAGAGTTAAGGTGTTTGCCAGGCAGATGTGTTCTAGTGCTGGCTTAGGCTTGGGTCAGGACCCGGTGGGCAAGAAGGAAGCTGACCAACCTTATAGACCAAATGCTGACAGCTGGCCTCAGCTCAGCATCTAATGGGCCCCCAGGCACTTCTACATCTTGGGGCTTTTCATTCCCATTGTCCTATCTGTTCTTCTTTGCTTCTGGCACCTGGATGTTTCCTTTTGTCTCCATAGAGCTTGGGGGAGAGGAGGTGGAGAACATCAGAGCCCTGATTTTACATTAATATTTTGGAGCAGATATGGAGGTGGGGGCCTCGCCCCAATGAGTTATGCCCCACAGGGCTCTCCCATCTCACCAGTAGTAGAGTACATTTCCTTATGTTTACATAACAGAATTCAACATACATATGGCCAGGCAGTTTGCTTCCTTCATCCACTAAAAATGATCTTTCAGCTGGGCAGCTGGTTATCCAGGAACAGGGAAGCTGGCATTAGGGGCAGGCTCCCAGTACCAGCCTTGGCTCTGTAGAATAGGGGTTTCTGTTCTGACATTGCACATTCTAGGTGTACACTCCCTGCCTTCCCTCAGCTGTAAACACATGCATAACTCAGTCAAACAGTTCCATTTTCTGCTTTGCTAGGAGAATTACAAAAAATACTTGTAAATTTGAGGGATAGTTAAGCTGATAAATGTCAAAATGAGTGCCTGAGATCTCATGGCACACAGTGTTAGAAATCACAAATTATCAACTCAGCCCACACTGCCCTGAGCAGAGAAGCCAGGAGGCATTGACATTTGGGGGCATAAATTTAAGGGTGCAGTAATCTTCCATCTGAAAACTGGGCAGGTGAGAGTCCGACATGTTTCATTCATGACCCAGGTTGTTAAATATTTCAAAGACACATTGTTCCTAAGTCCCATAAAATGAGTGTATCTATTACTTATGCACAGAACATCTTGCTTCTGTCCCTGATGGCTGCCTGATCATAGTCACCAGGCAGGGTTCAATGTGGATGGGTCAGGTGCTAATCCCTCTGTGACTTGTCCAGGGAGGGGAGGATGTGACCAAAGGCCCCTCAAAGAGACATGCTTCCCCAGGCTCTTGCATTACTCATTGGTGATGAAGTCATGTGCTGTTAGATATAGAGTTATGTTAGGTATTGAGATGAGAGGACGCAGGGAGCACACCCCACACAGCTGATGGACTCATGAACAACAAATGGACTCGCACTTCCAGTGGCACACAATTGAAAATTCAGGAGCAAATATTTATGTTTCCTGGAAACTGATTGTCAGCAAAGTGTTCAAGAGACTGAACGGGAAAGTTGAGAACTCCTCCAAGAGATGCCTAGACAGCTAGAAACTCACAAATTGCAAACTAGGGTAGTCCCTGCTTTACATCATGCACAAAAATGAACTCAAATGAGCCTTGCATCTAAATGTCAGAGCTAAAATCACAAGAATTCCTGATGTGGGGTTAATCAGAATTCTTGAATATGATACCAGAAACACGAGTCATAACATGAAACAAATTTAAGTTTAAACACAGAAAAGTAAAAATCTTTTGGCATAGAAATGATAAAATCAAGTCAATGAAAGGATAACCCACTCTCCAGGAGGAAATATTTACAGATAAGGTACCTGCTGAGCTTTGAAGAGGCTTCTTGGAACACCCCAAACCCCAGGAGATTAGCAGTAAAGAGATTAACACCCCAGATGGCCAGAAGAAGTCAGCTAACCATGCTGAGAGCATCACTGATGGTTCTGAGAATCTCAGTGAGGTACCATTAACCTTCCAGAGACCAGGCCAGAATCGGAAAACAATAGCCTAGTATTGGGAGGCCAGAGAGAAGTAGGAGGCCATAGTCTTGGATACTCAAAGTGGAAAAACAGTTGGGTGGTTCAACTAAACACAGCTATCCACCTCTCCCCAGAAATTCTGCCCCTAAGTGCTATATGCAGCATGAGTGCGTCAATATCCAATATGAAGACTTACACATGATCGCATTACTACAATGACCAAATATGGAAAACAACAATACAAACACCCACAAGTAAAAAAAGTGTGACTTGAACATGGTCAACAATCTTACAGTATTGTATGCACTATTGTTTAACAGTGTACAAGGAGGAAGAGCTGGGATGTGGTACAGTATGCTTGTCTCAGTATTCCATTGCTGTGAAGAGACACCATGACCAAGGCAACTCTTATAAGCAAAAACATTTAATTGGGGCTGGCTGACAGTTTCAGAGGTTCAGTTGATTATTGCCATGGTGGGAAGCATGGCAGCATGCAGGCAGACATGGTGCTGGAGAAGGAGCTAAGAGGTCTGCATTTTGATCCACAGAGAGAAGAAGGAGACTAAGTGTTCCACACTGGGTGGACCTTGAGCATAGGAGACCTCAAGGCCTACCTCCACAGTGACACACTTTCTCCAACAAGACCACACCTATTCCAACAAGGCCATACCTTCTAAAAGTGATACTTCCTATGGCCAAACATTTAAACACATGGGTCTATGGAGGCCATACCTATTAAACCACCACCCTGGTATCCATGGGCTTATAGCTATTAACATAATGCAAAATGCATTTAGTTCATCTTAAAAAGTCCCCATAGTCTCTCACAGTCTCAACAATGTTTAAAAGTCCAAAGTTCAAAGTCTCTTCTGAGATTCATGCAATCTCTTAACTGTAATCCCCTATAAAATCAAAATTAAAAAGAAGATCACATACTTACAACAGATCATGGTACAGGATATACATTACCATTACAAAACATAAGAAAGGAAGCATAGTGAGGAAATACTGGACCACAGAAGACCAAAAAACAACTGAGCAAATCCAAACATTGCATCTCCATGTCTGATGTCAAAATGGTCTTCAGATATTCATCTTCTTTCAGCTTTACTGACTGCAACATACTTCTTTCTCTAGGACTGGTTCCACTCCCTGTAGCAGCTTTCCTTGGCTCGTATCCCATGGCTCTGGAATATCTAATATCTTGGAGTCTCCAAAGATATCCAGGCTTTACCTTCACAGCTTCATGCAATGGCCTCTCTAGGTCTCCATGCAGGGACACCCCTGCCACACACCTGTCCTCAGTAAATTTCCTTAGTAGCGGAGGGAGATTCCATAGCCCCTTTTTAAATGCTTATTTATTACTTCAAGTTAAATCTCCATCAGAGTCCCCTTCCTCCACCCCTCCAGGTCCCACCCTCCCACCTTCTTCCCCTTCTCTCACCTATCCTACAGTGTGGGGTGCCCTACATATCAGCCCCCCTCAGTTCAGCACTCATATGAGGGCTAAGAGGTTCCTCTTGCACTGGGGCCCTACATGACAGAGCCACTAGGGCAGAGTCCCACTAACAGGTAACAAAGTCTATGTTCCTGTTCCTTTTGGTCTGTTGGTTGTAGGATAGTTATTTTTTACTGTATGACTAAAATCCAGTTATAATGACCTTTCTGGGCCTCCATGCAGGAACATTCCTGACACATTCCAGGCCTCAGTTACTTTCCTTAGTTGTGGAGGAAAATTCTGTTACCCCTTTACTCTATCCTTGATTCTAAAGCCAGAACCACATGGCTGAAACTGCCAAGCTCTGATGCTTGTTGGAGCTGGAATATGGTGCCCCTCATTCAGTTACATCTTCACCAGCTTTCTGTTTTCCATGGTTTCTTTCACTGCCTAAGCTTGGCTGTCCTGGAACTTGCTCTGTAGACCAGGCTAGCCTTGAATTTAGAGATCTACTTGCCTCTGTCCCCTGAGTGCTGAGATTAAAGGCATACACTCCCACACCTGGACCTAAGCTTTTCTTTAATTCCTTTTCACAAGAGGGAAGCTTAGTTGGGTGGGATCTTGCCCTGAGGTTACCACTTCCTTAATTTCATTTAATATCCTTAATCTTTTTTATCTCTAGGAACATAGGCTTTAGCTCCATTCCACTTCCTGGTGCTCCCTTAACTCTTGATACATACAATTTGAATTTTCTCCTTTCTCAGTTTGGTACATTTGATCAAAACGCTTTTCATAAGAGTGAACCACAGGACATAATCTATACTAGGCTGTTTTCAGATTTCCTTTGCCAATGCAATTAATCTAAATCTCTTCACCTTAGCCTCAGGCAGACTATTCAGACAAGGGCAAAAAGCAGCCACATTCTTCACCAAATATCAAAAGAATGCTCTCTAGGTAACATACTAAAATTCTTCTCCTCTGAAACCTCTTGAGGCAGGCCCCCAAAGTTCAAATCACCGTCAGTACCACTGTTTTCCATTTTCCTACTAGTATAACCCATTAAGCACCACTTAAAACATTCTACTGCTTTCCTAATCCAAAGTCCCAAATCCATATTCCTTCAAACAAAAGTATGGTCAGGCCTAACACAGCAATATCCCAGTCCCTGGTACCAATTTCTACCTTAGTTAGGGTTTCATTGCTGTGAAGAGACACCATGACCAAGGCAACTCTTATAAAGGAAAACATTTAATTGGGGCTGGCTTACAGTTTCAGAGGTTTAGTCCATTATCATCATGGTGGGAAGCATGGCAGTGTGCAGACACACATGGTGCTGGGGAAGGAGCTGAGAGTCCTACATCTGGATTAGCAGGCAGCAGGAGACTGTTTTACACTGGGCAGAGCTTAAATCTCAAAGCCTACCCCAACAGTGACACACTTCCTTCAACAAGGCCACACCTCCAAAAAGGCCACCCCTTCTAATAGTGCCACTCCCTATGGGCCAAGCATTCAAACACATGAATCTGTGGGGGCCATTCCTATTCAAACCACCACAGAGCCTAAAATTTTAGTTAGAGTTAGGGGGTATTATATAAATACAAACAGATGGCCACTGAGCATGCTTGGCCTTGTGCTGGCAGTGGAAAGGTAGTTATGGTCTTCTAAAGTATAGATCAATAAAAAAGTTCAACTTACAAATTCATAGCAAGTGAAAATATCCTGCCAAAGTCAAGGAAAAAAAAAAGCAAACCACAGACTTGTTTAGCAAAATGTTGAGTTTGTCAATACGATGACCACACACTACAGAGTTTGTATAATGGAGTCCCTCTGAGCAAAAATCACTGAATGGAGTGATTTTTGGGTTCTTTGGGTACAAGGGAAATAATAATACATTAGAAGCCTAGATCTGTGAGAGGAAAGAGAAACTTCTGGAAGAAGTGAACACTGCTTGTTTGAGAGATATACTCTCTCCATCTCACATTCACTCACACCAATTGATCTGGAACAGACAGGTATGTTGGTAGGACAGTAATTATTCAAAGCAGAAGATGCCACAGTGTACCTTACATCATGGCTAGAAGTATAGGGTCACAGACAGACATGGGAACAGAGGTGATGACATGGGGTAATGTGGATGTGAGGTCCTTCTGGGTGTCACTGTGAGATCAAGATACATATTGAAAGAGCTTTATTTAACCTCAAGGCTGCTATGCAAACAGAGTAAGGAGTAGCTAAGCTGCCAGTCAGAGCAATTACATAGAGTACTAAATAGAAAAAAATGCCTCCACCATAATGCAGAATAAAGGACCAACTGAATTAGTTTTTAACACACTTTAAAATGAGAGGCAAATGCTCTTTTACAACGAGCATTAAGTTATTGTATATAAATATCAGACTAAGCGCTCAGTGGAAAAGTAAGCACCAACCATGAGGCTGAGTCAGAGCAGAAAAAATGAACTGATAGATGTTTCTCATGAGAAACAAACTTTAATGACAAGGACGCAGTGAGGATCGAAGTGGAGGTGGGTGGGAGAGCTCATTGAGCAAAGGCGTTTACGGGGCAACAGAGAGCCAGGGCCTAAGGAGCATTGGACACTGGAGTGGCTGTGACATTTTCAGTTTTATCAGATTCCAAGAAGGAGACACGGTGATTAAATGACAAAGTTCTCAAGAGACGTGGTGCTCTTTCCTTCATAATCATCCGGCAATGGAGGTCCACAATACATGATGCAAAGTAGATGAAGAGGAGGCTACTGGGTCCATAATAACCATTTTTTTGGGAAGTTTTGTTGCCAGTCTAATTACTTGGTGGTATAGGTAAAAATATTGGTTAGTGGAGTGTTGGAAACACTGTGAACTACTGGAAACACAGAGACATTACAGTCAACAACTGTAGAGTAGGAACTCTCCTCAAACATGCAGCACACTCTCAACAGACTGCATGTGGGCACAAGAATGCATGTTAAGGGGTTAAAATATAGACTCTATTCCCTAGGCATAATGATTTTAGAGGAGAAATAATTAACAATGAGACACCAAACCACACATATTATAAATGAAACATCACATTACTAAATAATCTATGGATTAAAGAAGACTTCACTCAGGGAGTGGGAATGTCTTGAACTGAATAGAGTAAAGCCCAGTGTACTAGTGGCATGTGGATAATGCAGTGTTAAGAAGGGAGTTTATATCTCAATATGTGCATGGAAAATAAAAACTGTACAAATAAATAAAATATGTTCTTGTCTTAAGCAAGTAAAATGACTAAGGTGAGTATAAAACATAAGAACTAAGGGGCTGAAAAGACAGTTTGGGAATTGGGAGCATTGGCTCCTTCTCCAGAGGGCTTGGGTTTAGTTCCAAGCATCCACACCATTGTTCACAACAGCCATAACTCTTGTTTCAGGGGATACAATGTGCTCCCTTATGGTCTTTGCAGGCACCGTACACATAGGGTGCATATATATATATATGCAGGCAGTTACACACACAACATAAAAATAAATTTCATTGTTGTTTTGATACAGGATCTGTCCATGTAGCCCTTGCTGTCATGGAACTTGTTTTATAGACCAGGTTCATCTCAAACTCACAGAGATTGTCCTGCCTCTGTCTCCAGAGTACTGGGATTAAAGGTGTGTTCCCAGCTATAAATAAATCATTTAGAAAACAAAACCTGAGATTTAAAATCCCCAACATAGAATATAGACAGAAAATAAAACAAAAAAGCAGATACTTAATTGAAAAATATCGATAATTTAAAATGTTATATTATTCTTTCTTTCTCTTTCTGTGTATGTATGTTTATGTGTGTGTGTGTGTGTGTGTGTACATGATGTGTATATCAAGGTGTGGGGTGTCAAAATTGTAACAAGGTGTATGTGGAAGTGTAAGTGTATTTAGAAAGCAGTTAAGAATTATATTGGTTTAGGAAAGAGTCAGCAGTAGGTTTTCCTCTAGGGTTCATGACCATCAGCCATGAGTAGCTGGCTAGGAAAGCAGTGTACCAGTATGAGTTCTTTCTAGACCCCATCTACATAAAGAGTTACAGGCAATTTATATTTATATGTATACGTATGTGTGTGTGCCTACATGTGGACAAACACATGTCAGTGTCCATGGAGGCAAAAAGAGGACACTAGATCTCTTGGAAAGAGAGTAATAGGCAGTTTTGAGCTGACATGTGGATGCTGGGAATTGACCTGAGTCCTCTGCAAGAGCAGCCAGTACTCTTAACCACTAAGGTACCTCTCTAACCCCCAACTGATATTTTTTTAAACATAGCTACTATGCTTATGGCTTGAGGAACATCACAGGTGAGGGGGCAGAAAGATAATAAGAGCCAGGGGACAAGGGTGGGAGATCTAGATAATGTCTTCTACATCTGACAAGTAAGGTGCTCTAATGCCGTCTCAGCAGCATGGTTACCTAAACAAATCCCGCACAGTGACAGGATCAGTTGATACCCCAGGACGAGTGGGGGAAATCTTGCACATAGCTATCTTAGCAGATATAGTAAAACCAAAAGTCAAGTCCCCCACCTCGTCATGGTAAACACCCTATTGCAACAGGAGAAATAAGTTTGGGAAACCTCATAGAGAACATTCATTTGAAGTTCCACGGCTGGTAACCCGAGCACTTGGGAGGCTATTGTAAGTTCTCGAGCACCCAGGGCTTCATAGGAAGAATCCAAAGGAAGAAAATTCTAGCCAAAGAACAGACAAAAGCCTAGCAATTTACTGGTAAAACATTGAACACTTTCCTCATAAGAGCAGGAACGAAGCTGGGATAGCCACTCATTCCACTTCTTCTGAAAACTATAAGGACAATCTTTCTAACACATTAAGAATAAAAAGGAATAAATGAAAAATGGCACAGAGGATGCCAAAATGCTTATAACTGCAGGTAATTTGAGTCCACACAGGAGATCTACGCCCAAGAAGAGTGGATTCATTTAGAAAGGTCACTGGATGTCACTCTATTATAGGACCGAGCAATTGCGCTGTGTGTCAGTGTGTCACTTGTGTGAGAATGTTCACAGGTCTTCTGTTCATAATCAACCCAAACTGAAAATAACCAAAGAGCCTGGTTATGGGACATGAGATAAATCAAATATGGGGTGAGTATAAAATGAACAATGTAACTGAGCCGACAATGGAACATTACTTGGCAGTTAAAAAATGAGCCATTAACATATGCAACATAGTGGATACAACTCAAAAACATCACTAGTTAGAAATCTAGGGCAAAGGCATACACACTTCAAGATTTTATTTGTATGAAATCCAAATACAGTCTGTGATGAAGGCCATCAGTCATGACTGGGAGGACAGGGAGAAAACAAGGAAATGACAGGAGGGAGCTTTCGGGGAGCAGACCACCTTGTTTCTAGACTCCTCAGTGCTAAAACTCATCAAACAGTTAAAGTCTTTGTATTTCTATATGGTACTTATACAGTGATTTAAAGCAAATGTGCTAAAACAGTGAAACAATTTATTATATTCACAGCATAAACTAGGAGAAAATGGCCATCTTAGTTACCAAGGAAGCTTTTAGAGACATTAATATTCACTGAAGACAAGAACTTAGCAGACTGTGAGAGGGTGGACATTCCTTGATGTGGCACTAGACCCCACTTGGTGAAATAAAGAATTTTTTATTTTTTAAAGGCTTGGATTTTTATTTTTAATTATGTATGTGCATGTGTGTCTTTGTACCTGTATGTGAGTGCAAGGTCCTGCAGAGGCCGTAGGTGGGCATTGGGTTTCCTGGAGGTTGAGTTAGAGATGGTTGTGAGCCACCCAAGGTGGGTGCTGGGGACTGGACTAGGGTCTTCTGTGAGAACAGTTCTCACACTTAACCGCTGGACATCTTTACAGTCCTGAAATAAAGGCATTCTTACCCAAGACAAAGATTTCCTTTGTTGCCTCATTCCTGTGCTCTAAGACTTTGGGAATGGAATACATGAGACTTGGATTAAGAGGAATATGTTATTTAGATACAATTTATTTGATTAGATGAAACTTCAAAAAGGTCATAGAATAATTATTAGAATAGATAAGCTACATTGATCATGATTGCCAGGACAAGGTAAACATCAAGTTTATTATTATTATTATTTTAACATAAAATCTGACAATTAAAAATATTACATAAATAGTATCAAAAGAGCTTATGGACAGTGTTCATCACTGGCAAGCAGAGAGTGAGTCTGAGAGAAATTAGAGGCTGCCTTTTGTAACCAGAGAGGTCCACGCAGAAGCAAGCAGGCTGGTGCCCACAGCCAGGTGTGCTAGAGTCTGTGATGGTTAATTTTATTTTCTTCTTTTTTTAAAAATAAAAACTGATGCACCTGAATAGGACAAAACAAAAACAGAAAGGAAAGAGCCCAGGAAAAGGCATAAGAAACATATAGATGCAGAGACTCACTTGTTTGCACATTCAGGAATCCCATAAGAACACTAAACTGGAAGCCACAACATACATGCAAAGGACACTCGTTCTGCCTCCTCTTCTGAAGGGTTCCCTGGGCCCAGTGGGGGAGAGATTTGATGGAGACATTTAGGGTTGAGTGTTCAAATGTCTTTCATTCTCTGTATAATGTCTGGCTGTGAGGCTCTCTATTTGTTTCCATCTGCTGCAGGAGAAAGCATCTCTTCTAATGATGGCTGAGCAAGGCACTGTTCTATACCTGAATGCCATTAGGAGTCATTTTATTATTGTTTTTTTGATGGTAGTGTTTGGTTTTTCTCTAGGTCCCTGGGTTATCTAGTTTCAGGGTCTTGGTCACTCAAGCACAGTTGGGTATGGGTTCCATATCGTGAAGTAGGCTTTAAGTCAAATAAGATATTGGTTGGTTACTCCCACAAGTTTTGTACCACCATTGCACTATCATATCTTGCAAGCAGGACACTATTGTAAACCAAAAGGTTTGTGTTGGGTTGGTGTTTATGTTTCTCCTCTGGTAGCATGTAGAGTACCTTCTTGTGCCAAGGACACTAGAACATAAAGGTGAAGGTGCTGTGTCAGCACCAGCTTGACTTCTCCATAGTCAATGATTTGTGTAGCTTGCTGTCTTAAGCAGTGGGAACTTGCTGTCAGTGTGTGGAGAACAGCCTATGATACTGGGAACAGCCCTGGGCTGTTTAGGGGTTCCCATGGGACGGCTTTAACTGGCAATTCAATTAGATGTACTGAAAACTTCATTTGGTGACAAGAGATGTGCAGTTGGACTCTGTCTCCCCTTTATTTGGAGATTTCATTTAGATTGCCTCCATGTATGTATTCATTTTATGAAGCTTCTATTGTATTAGGTTATCATACTATCTCTCAACTGGCCCTTAATTTTAGCTGTCTCGCGCTGTACTCTCTCCCTCATCATCCTTTCCCCTCCCCCTCCCTACTTGATCCTCCTGTTACAGCCTTCCATTCATTGGTAACTATCTATTCTATTTCCCTTTCCTAGAGAGATTTATCTGTCCCCACTTCTATTCTCCTACCCTATACCTAACCTCTGTGCTCTTTGGATTGTAGCTAGGTTATCATTGACTTAACAGCTACTATCCTGATATAAGTAAGGATATTAGGATACCATGTTTGACTTTCTGTCATAATCTTTTTTCTACTTTTCTACATTTACCTGAGAATTTCATTTTTAAATTGCTGAGTAATATTCCATTGTGTAAATGTAATATATTTTTTTATTCATCTATTAAAGGACATCTAGGTTGTTTTCAGTTTCTGGTTATTATGAATAGAGTAGCAATGAACATGGTTGAGCAAGTGTTCCTTTGGTAGGATGGAGCATCCTTGGAGTATATGCCCAAAAGTAGTAGAACTGGCTCTTGAGATATATCTCATCCCATCTTTTTGAGGAACCACCACACTGATTTCCATAGTGGCTGTACAAATTTTCAGTCCCACCAGCAATGGATGAGTGTTCCCCTAACTCCACACCCTCACTAACACTGTCATTTGTTGTAGTAATCTTGGCTGTTCTGATGGGTGTAAGATGAGATCTCAAAGTGGTTTTTATTTGTGGTTAAGGATGATGAATATTACTTTAAGTGTTAGCCGTTTGTGGTTCATTGTTTGAGAATTCTCTGCTTAGATCTTTATCCCATTTTTAAATTAGGCTGTTTTTCTTGTTTTTTGAGCTCTCTCTGTGTCTTGGATATTAGCCCTCTATTGGATGTGTAGTTGGTAAATATGTTTTTCCATTCTTTAGGCTGTCACTTTCTCTGAATGATGATGTCCTTTGTCGTGCAGAAGTTTTCTGTTCTGTGAGGTCCCATTTTATGAATTGTTGATCTTAGTGCCTGTGCTATTGGTGTTATATGTTCTGTTCAGAAAGATTTCTTGTGTGTCAATGAATTCAAGAATATTCCTCATTTTTTTTTCTTCTATCAGATTCAATGTATCTGGTTTCTGTTTTTTCAGACAGGTTTCTCTGTGTCTGTAGTCCTGGCTGTCCTGGAACTTGCTTTGTAGACTGGGCTAGCCTTGAGATCTGCCTCCCTCTGCCTCTCACATGCTAGGATTAAAGGCATGCACAACCATGCCCAGCTCAGTGTATCTGATTTTGTGTTGAAGCCTTTGATCTATTTGGAGTTGAATTCTGTGCAAGGTGGTAAGTATGGATCCGTTTGCCTTCTTCTACATGCAGGCATGCAGTTTGAGCAGCACTATTTGTTGAAGATGCTGTCTTTTTTTTTTTTTTGCAGTGTTTATTTCTAGCTCCTTTATTAAAAAATCATATGTGGATTCCTGTCTGGATCTTCAGTTCAACTCCATTGATTGGTGAGTGTGTTTTTGTGCCAATACCATATTGTTTTTATTACTATATCTCTATAGTTCAACCTGAGGTTGAGGATGGTGATACCTCCAGAGGTTTCCTTTTATTACTCGGGTTTTTTTTTAGCTATTCTGGTTTTTTTTTTTTTTTGTTTCCATATGAAGCAGAAAATTGTCCTTTCAAGTTTTGACAAGAATTGTGTTGGAATTTTGTTGGGGGATTGCATTGAATCTGTAGATTGCTTTTGGTAGGATGGACATTTTTACTGTATTAATCCCACTGATCCATGAGGACAGAGGATCTTTCCATCCTCTGATATCTTCTTTAATCTCTTTCCTCAATGTCTTAAAGTTATTATACAATTCTTTCACTTGTTTGGTTAGAGTTACCCCAAGATGTTTTGTATTATTTGAAGCTATTGTGAAAGGTCCTGATTTCTTTCTCAGCCTATTGTTTGTTTATATGAAAGCTATTGATTGCTGTGAGTTAATTTTGTATCCAGCTGGTTTTCTGAAAGTGTTTATCAGCTGTAGGAGTTTAACTAGAATTTTAAAAAGTAGAATTTTTAGGGTCACTTATATGAACTATCATATCATCTCCAAGTAAAGATATTTAAAATTTTTCCTTTCCAATCTGTATCCCCTTGATTTATTTCAGTTGCTTTATCTTTCTAGCTAGGACTTCAAGTACTATGTTGACTAGATATGGAAGAGAGGACACTTTGTCTTGTCTCTTACTTTCGTGGAATTGCTTTGAGTTTCTCTTCATTTAAGTTGATGTTGGTTATAGGCTTTCTATATACTGCTTTTATTATGTTGAAGAATGTCCCTTGTATCATTAATCTCTTCAGGACTTTAGGGGTTGTTAGATTTTTTCACAGGCGCTTTATGCATCTAATGAGATGATCATGTGGTTTTTGTCTTTCAGTCTTTTTATATGATGGATGACATTTATTGATTTTCATATGTTGAACCATCCCTGCATTTCTGGAATGAAGCCTCCTTGATCATGGTGGATGATCATTTTGATGTGTTCTTTTTTTAATGTTTATTACTTCAAGTTATATCTCCATCACAGTCCTCTCCCTCCACCCCTTCCAGTCGCACCCTCCCACTCTCTCCCTCTTCTCTCCATCTTCTCTCAAGATGACTCTGAGATTCCATCTCACTCCTGTCAGAATGGCTAAGATCAAAAATTCAAATCATTTGGGTGTATACCCCAGGAGTGGTGTGACTGGGTCTTGAGGTAGAGCTATTTCAAGTTTTCTAAGATACTGCCAAACTGATTTCCACAATGATTGTACAAGTTTGCACTCCCACCAGCAATGGAGGAGGGTTCCCCTTTCTCCAAAACCTCACCAGCATGTGCTGTCATTTGAGTTTTTGATCTTAGCCATTCTGACAGGAGTGAGATGGAATCTCAGAGTCATCTTGAGTTGCATTTCTCTGATGATTAAGGACGCTGAGCATTTCTTTAAGTATCTCTTGGGCATTAGAGATTCCTGTTTTATGAATTCTCTAGTTAGCTCTGCTCCCCATTTTTTTTTTTGGATTGGATTATTTGGTTTCCTGGTGTTTAATTTCTTGAGTTCTTTATAAATTATGGATATTAGCCTTATGTTGGATGTGGGGTTGGTAAAGATCTTTCCCCAATGTATAGGTTGCCATTTTGTTCTAATGACAGTGTCATTTGCCTTACAGAAGTTTTCGATTTCATGAGGTCCTATATATTGATTGTTGGTCTTAGAGCCTGAGCTATTGGTGTTCTGTTCAGGAAGTGCCAATGAGTTTGAGGCTTTTCCCCACTTTTTTCTTCTATTAGATTTAATGTGTGAGGCTTTATGCTAAGGCCTTTGATACACATGGACTTAAGTTTTGTACAAGGTGATAAATATGGGTCGATTTGTGTTCTTTTACATGACATCCAGTTAGACCAGCACCATTTGTTGAAGATGCTGTCCTTTTTCCATTGTATGGTTTTGGCTTCTTTGTCAAAAATTAAATGACCATAGGTGTGTGGGTTTATTTCTGGGTCTTTAATTTGATTCCATTGATCCACTGGTCTGTTTCTATACCAGTATCATGCTGTTTTTATTACTATTGCTCTCTAGTACAGCTTGAAATCTGGGATGGTGATACCTCCAGATGTTTTTTTTTTATTATTATTGTACAGGATTGATTTAGTTATTCTGGGTTTTTGTTATTCCATATGAAGTTGAGAATTGTTCTTTCAAGGTCTGTAATGAATTGTGTTGGTATTTTGATAGGAATTGCATTGAATCTGTATATTGCTTTTGGTAAAATGGCCATTTTTATTATGATGATCCTACCTGTCCATGAGCATGGGAGATTGTTTCATCTTCTGATATCCTCTTCAGTTTCTTTCTTCAAGGACTTGAAGTTCTTGTCATACAGGTCTTTCACTTGCTTGGTTAGAGATATCTCCAGGTATTTTATATTGTTTGTGAAGGGTGTTTTTTTTCCTAATTTCTTTCTCAGCCCATTTATCTTTTGTATAAAAAGGGGCTACTACCCTCCTGTCCAAGAGCCAGTCTATTACAGGAATCTGCCCACAATCTGGAGGTAAACACCAGGATCTCAAGATCAGCCAACCCCCAGGGGAGGGAGTTTTCCTGATCACCAAGGTCAGATGACAAAAGAAACAAACAGACAACACCAGGGTCAGATGACAAAAGGTCATCCAGATCCTAGCAATAATGCTACAGACAACTCTGGATAGCCGAACACGACTGAAACAAAGGAAAATGACCTTAATCCTATGCTCATATTAATAATAGAAGGCCTAAGGGAGGAAATCAAATACCTCAGAGAGCAACAACAAAGTACTGCAAAAGACATGATGGAAATGAATAAAGCGCTTAAAGGAATGGAAGACCTGAAAAGGGAAGTTGAAGCAATGAAGAAAATCCAATCCGAGACATCCATAGAACTGGAAAACCTTAAGAAAAGAATCGGAACTACAGACACTAGCATCACCAACAGAATACAAGAGATGGAAGAAAGAATTTCAGGCTCAGAGGATAAAATTGAAGAAATTGATACATCTGTCAAGAAAATGTCAAATCTAAAAAAGCCCTGACACAAAACCTTCAGGAAATAAGGACACAATGAAAACACAAAATCTCAGAATAATAGGAATAGAAGAAAGAGTCCCCCCTCCATGGACCAGAAAATATCTTCAACAAAATCATTGAAGATAATTTCCCAAATCTAAAAAAAGAGATGCCTATAACTGTACAAGAAGCTTACAGAACTCCAAATAGATTAGACCAGAAAAGAAAATCTTCCCGCCACATAATAATCAAAACACTAAATGTACAGAACAAAGAAAGAATTTTAAAAGCTGCTGGGAAAAGCGTCAAGTAACATATAATGGCAAACCTATCAGAATCACACCTGACTTTTCTTCAGAGACTCTAAAAGCCAGAAGGGCCTGGACAGATTTCTTGCAGACCCTAAAATACCACAAATGCCAGGCCAGATTACTATTCCCTGCAAAACTGTCAATCAACATAGATGGAGAAAACAAGATATTCCGTGACAAAGCTAAATTCAAACAATATCTATACACAAATCCAGTTCTACAGATGATTCTGGAAGAAAAACTTCAACCCAAAGAGGTTAACTACACACAAGAAAGCACAGGAAGCAAATAGCATGCCTGAAGCAAAACCAAAAGAAAAGAACCTCACTCATACACTATGTCCAGCAACACCTAGATGGCAGGAAGTAACAATCACTGGTCATTAATATCTCTCAAAATCAATGGACTCAATTCCCCAGTAAAAAGGCACAGGCTAGCAGAATGGATGTGAAAACAGAATCCCACATTCTGCTGCTTACAAGAAACACACCTCAGCAAAAAAGATAGACATTATCTGCAAGTAAAGGGCTGGAAAAAGATATACCAAGCAAATGGACCTAAGAAAAAAGCTGGAGTAGCAATTCTAGTATGCAACAAATTGGACTTTAAACCAACATTAATCAAAAGAGATGGGGAAGGACACTACATACTCATCAAAGGAAAAATCCACCAAGATGAAATCTCAATACTGAACATCTATGCCCCAAATTTAAGACCAACCACATTCATTAAAGAAACACTACTGAAGCTCAAATCCCACATTGAACCTCACACATTAATAGTGGGAGACTTCAACACACCACTCTCACCACTGGACAGATCAACGATGCAGAAACCAAACAGAGAAATAATGAACCTCACAGATGTCATGAATCAAATGGACCTAATTGATATCTACAGAACATTGCGCCCCAAAACAAAAGAATACACTTTCTTCTCGGCACCTCATGGAACCTTCTCCAAAATTGACCATATAGTCGGTCACAAAGCAAGCCTCAACAGATACAGGAAAATTGAAATTACCCCTTGTAACTTATCAGACCGTCATGGACTAAAGCTAGACTTCACCAATAACAAAAACAACAGAGAACCTGAAAAAACATGGAAACTAAACAACTCTCTCCTCAATTACCTCTGGGTCAGGGAAGAAATAAAAAAAGAAATTAAAGTCTTCTTAGAACTCAATGAAAATGAAGGCACAACATACCCAAACTTATGGGACACACTGAAAGCAGTGCTAAGAGGAAAGTTTATAGCACTAAGTGCCTTCAAAAAGAAACTGGAGAGTTCCTATAGTAGCCACCTAAAAGTACACCTGAAAGAGCTAGAACAAAAAGAAGCAAACACTCACAAGAGGAGCAGACGAGAGGAAATTATCAAACTCGGGGCTGAAATCAACAACTTAGAAACAAAAAGAACAATACAAAGAATCGACAAAACCAAGAGTTGGTTCTTTGAGAAAATCAACAAAATAGACAAGCCCTTAGCTAAACTAACTAAAAGGCAAAGGGAAAATACCCCAATCAACAAAATCAGAAATGAAAACGGGGAAATAACAACAGGCATTGAGGAAATCCAAAGAATAGTTAGGTCCTACTTCAAAAACTTGTACTCCACAAAATTGGAAAATCTAAATGAAATGGACGATTTTCTTGATAGATTCCACCTACAAAGGTTAAATCAAGAACAGGTAAACAAATTAAACAGTCCTATAACCCTTAAGGAAATAGAAGAAATCATTAGAAGTCTTCAAACCAAAAAAAAAAAAAAAAAGCCCAGGACCAGATGGTTTCAGCACAGAATTCTACCAGACTTTCAAAGAAGAGCTAACACCAATATTCATCAAACTCTTCCACAACATAGAAACAGAAGGAATACTGCCAAACACATTCTATGAGGCCACAGTCACCCTGATACCTAAACCTCACAAAGACCCAATGGAGAAAGAAATTTTGAGACCAATTTCCCTTATGGACATGGATGCAAAGATACTTAATAAAATACTTGCAAACCGGATCCAAGATCACATCAAAAGTATTATACACCATGATCAAGTAGGCTTCATCCCAGGGGTGCAGGGGTGGTTCAACATTAGAAAATCCATCAATGTAATCCACCACATAAACAAGCTGAAAGAAAAGAACCACACGATCATCTCATTGGATGCTGAAAAAGCTTTTGACAAAATACAGCACCCCTTCAAGTTGAAAGTCTTAGAGAGATCAGGAATACAAGGACCATATTTAAACATAATAAAGGCAATTTACAGCAAGCCAATAGCCAACATCAAACTAAATGGAGAGAAACTTAAAGCATTTCCTCTAAATTCAGGGACAAGGCAAGGCTGCCCACTCTCTCCATATCTCTTCAACATAGTACTTGAAGTTTTATCTAGAGCAATAAGACAACTAAAAGAGATCAAGGGGATACAAATTGGAAAGAAAGAAGTCAAAGTATCCCTATTTGCAGATGATATGATAGTATACACCAGTGACCCCAAAAATTCCACCAGGGAACTTCTACAGCTGATAAACTCCTTGAGCAAGGTGGCTGGATACAAAACCAATTAAAAAAAAAAAAGCAGTAGCCCTTCTTTACACAAAAGATAAATGGGCTGAGAAAGAAATAAAGGAATCAACACCCTTCACAATAGCCACAAATAATTTAAAATACCTGGGAGTAACTCTAACCAAGCAAGTGAAAGACCGGTATGATAAGAACTTCCAGTCCCTGAAGAAAGAAATTGAGGAAGATATCAGAAGATGGAAAGATCTCCCTTGCTCATGGATAGGTAGGATCAACATAATAAAAATGGCCATTTTTACCAAAAGCAATATACAGATTCAATGTGATTCCTATCCAAATACCAACTCAATTTTTTACAGATCTGGAAAAAACAATTCTCAACTTCATATGGAATAACAAAAGACCCAGAATAGCTAAATCAATCATGTACAATAACAGAACATCTGGAGGTATAACCATCCCAGATTTCAAGCTGTACTACAGGGCAATAGTAATAAAAACAAGATGGTACTGGTATAGAAACCGACCAGTTTACAAATGGAATCGAATTGAAGACCCAGAAATAAACCCACACACCTACGGTCACTTAATTTTTGATAAAGAAACCAAAAACATACAATGGAAAAAGGAAAGCATCTTCAATAAATGGTGCTGGTTTAACTGGATGTCAACATTAAGAAGAATGCAAATAGATCCATACTTATCACCCTGTACAAAACTTAAGTCTAAGTGAATCAAGGACCTCAACATAAATCTGGACACACTAACATTAATAGAAGAGAAAGTGGGGAAAAGCCTTGAAATCATTGGCACTGGTAGCAACTTCCTGAATAGAACACCAATAGCTCAGGCACTAAAACAAACAATCAATAAATGGGACCTTATAAAATTGAAAAGCTTCTGTAAGGCAAAGGACACTGTCCTTAGAACAAAACAGCAGCCTACAGACTGGAAAAGGATCCTCACCAACCCAACATCTGACAGAGAGCTAATATCCAAAATATATAAAGAACTGAAGAAATTAAACACCAAAAAATTCAAATAACCCCATCAATAAATGGGGTACAGAGCTAAACCGAGAATTCACAGAAGAGGAATCTCTAAAGGCCGAGAGGCATTTGAGGAAATGTTCAACATCTTTGGTCATCAGGGAAATGCAACTTAAAACAACTCTGAGATTCCATCTCACACCTGTCAGAATGGCTAAGATCAAAAACTCAAATGATAGCACATGCTGGCGAGGATGTGGAGAAAGGGGAATGCTCCCCCATTGCTGGTGGGACTGCAAACTTGTGCAACCACTTTGGAAATCAATCTGGAGATATCTTAGAAAATTGGGAATAAATCTACCTCAAGACCCAGCCATATCCCTCTTGGGCATATATCCAAAAGATTCAAAACGAAACCACAAGGACATTGCCTCAACAATGTTCAGAGCAGCTTTATTTGTAGTAGCCAGAAACTGGAAACAACCCAGATGTCCTTCACCTGAAAAATGGATAAAAAAAACTGTGGTACATTTACACAATGGAATACTACACAGCTATCAGAAAAGAGGAAATCATGCAATTCAAAACCAAATGGATGGAGCTAGAAAAGCTCATTCTGAGCTGACACAGTCCCAGAAAGATAAACATGGTATGTATTCCATTATAAATTATATTAACCATACATCACAGGATAACTATCCTACAATCCACACACCCAAAAAGATAGGAACCTAGCATATCTATCCTAGGAAAAATTTTACCCACCAGTGAGTTGTGGAATCTGCTGCAGGTTAGTGGAACACCACACCCTAGATGGTGTGCTTTATCAAGCTCCAGTACAAATGGAAACTCTTCGCCCTCACATGATGCAAGATCTGAGGGAGTATGATATGTGAGGGCCCACCTCATCTGAGGCGGTGAGTACCAAGTAGAGGAACGAGGAGGGAGGAAGGGAGGGAGGGAAGGAAGGAGGGAAGGAGAGAGGGAGGGATGGAGAGAGGAAGGGAGGGGCCAGGAGGGGAGGAGGGGGAAACTATGTTCTAGAAGTAAATAATACTTTTTTAAGAAAAGAGTTAATAAGCTTAAAAATATAATAAAAATACAATATAAAATTTTCAAACTATAATTTAACAAAGGTATAGTTGCCTTACTGGCATGAAAGGAAAATGGCCTTAATTTCAGATTAGAATGTTAGACGGCAGGTGGCCTCATAGATTACACAAACTTGATAGCAGCCTAAAAGTTCTTTTTTTTTTTTTTTTGTAGAGGTATAGGATATTTCCACAGTTTGGCATTAAAAAGCAGGCAACAGGTTTAAAATACTGTAAATAAATTAAAGGTTACAGCTGTTCAACCTGGTTTTATAAACCTCCAAGAGTTTAAAAAACTTAGAGCTAAGGTAAAATAATGCATGGTGTTAGCCCATGCCTTTACCTCCAGCAGAGACAGGAGGATCACTATAGAGTTAGCTGTCTTATAAATTCTAGAGTTACAAGGAACAGGGTGGTGATGGTGCACACCCTTAATCCCATCATTCCAGAAGAATACACCCTTAATCCCAACACACTAGAGACAGAAACAGGCAGATCTCAGAGCTCAAGATCAGCCTGATATAAAACAAGCTCTAAATAGAGAAAAACTTCGATCCAGGGGTGGTGGAGCACATCTTTAATCCCATCAGTTGGGAACCACATGTCTTTGATCCCAATACTTAGAATGCAGAGACAGGCACATGGGATTTGGAAGAATTTAAATTTAAAAGCTACTTACAAAAGGCATGCTGAAGTTCAAACAAAGTGTTCTTTGAAATCTCAAAATATATACACTAAAGCTTTCTTTAGTTCCAAAATATCAAAATAATTTCTTTTTTAATCCAGATTGAAAGATAATACTTTATATATTGTCAAAAAACCAAATTTGCTCCAGGAAAAATATTACCTGACCCCCCCCCCCCAAAAAAAAAAAAGGTAATTGTCCCAGAGTTAGGATTAGGGCAGGGCTCTGTTCTTATCTTTCCAGGAGATTTAAAGCATCCATTCAAGGAATCCAGGGACAACTGGACAAAGGAAACCTCAGAAGAAAACAGATCATACACCAAAGAAGAGGAGTGGCCCAGACGATCCAGCCTTGCAGACTTCCTCAATAGCTGTTTCCTCAAAAGTCTACAACCACAACAACTCAAAATTGCTAAGATTGTTCAGCTCCACAGACTGCTCCAGCCAGAACTCCAGTAAAGCTCTGAAGATCAGCTTCTGTCTACGAACTTCTTAGGACATCTAAATAGCTGAGCACAAAAGGACTGAACATCAAATGATTCCATTAACATTTTTAACCATTTTTCCATTCTTACTTGGGCCCCAAACAGGTTTACTACGTCCCAAATCAGCAGGAAGTCATTTTAAGAGAACAACGTCCCATCCCCAGAAGGTGGGGAGGGTGTTCTCCCCCCCCTTTGGTCATTTGATGGATAATAGAAAATTTTGTTATTTAGGGGAAGACACTACAAGCTGTTAAATGGTCTTGTTAAATGGGTTTTGGAGGTTAGACCCAGGGACCTCTCTCTTTTTCTTTTCTGTATCCTTCTTTCTCTCCTATGTAAGAGTGAACAGATTTGAGAAAATTGGGACATGGACATAGTATAGGAAAGATCAAGAAAAAAGGACAGATTATTGAATATGCTCTTATACCTTTGTATATTCATACAAAATTAATATTATATTTGGCTAAATTGGTATTGATAATTGTATATTAATGCAAAATTAAGAGTGTATTGGACTACATCGGCATTGATCTTTGTATATTGATACAAAATTAAGACTATATTTGGCGACAATAGTATTGACCCTTGTATATTGATGCAAAATTAAGATTATATTGGGCTACATAGGTATTGATATTTGTATATTGATACAAAATTAAGATTATATTTGGCCACATTGGTATTGATCTTTGTATATTGATACAAAATTAAGGGTAATGCTTCTTAAAGGTATTGTACCTAGTAATGCTTAAAAATGAAATGTGAAGTTTTGGCCTTTTGCTAGCAACCGTCATAAACTGTTTAGGATAATGAAGAAATGCAAACTAATAGTCATGCAAACATGTCATTTTGTTAGTTACTATGACTGTCTATCACAGTTATTTTCTAAGCTACTCAGAAATCAAGTTGCTAAGAGACAAGCAACATTTGCTTATCTAAATATAAGAGATAGATGGGGTGTCTTCAAAAACCTCAAGAGATCTGCAGAATATGGCATTCAAAGATGTTTTCTTAACTTAAGATTTTTTGATATCGAGACATGTCAGCTCCTGACAGCACCCCCTATTCTCCTCCAAGTAGAAGATGAGCATCGAAGAATCTCCAGTGTGATATGGTTGAATTAGTAGCAAGCCTATCTCTTGGCAAGAAAAACCCCTTGCTTCAACTGTAGACAGACTGCTGTCCAAAAAGGACAAAACTTGGAAGCAGGTAAGTCGACAGCCTAGCTCTGCCAAGACAGAGTAGGCAAGTCCTTCATAATTCCTGCTCTACAAGCAATGTCTGTCAGAGAAACGGGGCCAAATGGCTGAAGATTGATGCTGTAATGTATGGAGAGAAAATGGGAACTGTCCAGGCAGCCACTGGTATGTCATTTCTTAGTTTTGGAAGCTGTGGGCCCTGCATTTCCTATATAATTAGATATATTTATCCCTCTCAGGTCTCTGAGGTGGTTGAAGAATAGATAGCTAGAGTCTCATAGTTAAATTTTGAGTTGTTTAGGAATCAAGAGGGTGTTCAGGATCTAAGAAGATGTTTTTAAAATTGTGAGTCAAGTTAGTATGAAAGCTGAGTTAGATAGAGAACTTTAAACTCATGGAGATGGTTAGATAGTAGAATGTTAAAGTCAGGCGCCAAATACATGTGGACTGGGCATTGGGAATGTATGCTAAGCCATATAACTCTCGTAATTGTGGCCTATTTATTTCTGTTGTTTTGTATTTTATTTATTGTTATAAGAGAAAGAACCATTTGTTGGACTGAAAGGGGGAGCTTTTGGGTGGAAAAAGATATACCTTAAGCTAAAAAAAAAAAAAAAAAGGGGGTAGAGGATGGGGGGTTGAGGGGAAGAGGGTGGAAGGGTGGGACTGGAGGAGGGAGTAGGGAGGGGATTGTGATTGAGATGTAACTTGAAGAAATAAAAAATAAATTATAAAAAATAAAATAAAATAAAAAAGGACTACTGATTTTTCAAATTAATTTTGTATCCAACCACCTTGCTGAAGGTGTTTATCAGTTGTAGGAGTTCTCTGATTCAGTTTTTTGGAGTCACTTATGTATAGTATCATATCATCTGTGAATAGGGATACTTTCACTTCTTCTTTTCCAATTTGTATCCCCTTGATCTCTTTTGCTCTATCTAGAACTTCAAGTACTATGTTGAAGAGGTATGGGGAGAGTGGGCATCCTTGCTTTGTCCCTGATTTTAGAGGAATTGCTTTAAGTTTCTCTCCATTTAGTTTGATGTTGGTTACTGGCTTGCTCTATATTGCCTTTATTATTTCTAGGTATGGTCCTTGTATGCTAGCTCTCTCCAGGACTTTTAGCATGAAGGAGTGTTGGATTTTGTCAAATGTTTTTTTCAGCATCTAGTGAGATGATCATGTGGTTTTTTTTCTTTCAGCTTATATATATGGTGGATTACATTGATGGATTTTTGTGTGCTGAATCACCCCTGTTGATGTGCTCTTGTATTTGGTTTGTAATTATTTTGTTGAGAATTTTTGTATATACATATACATAAAGGAAATTGATCTGTAATTTTCTGTTTGTTGGTCTTTATGTGGTTTTGGTATCATGGTAACTGAGACCTCAAAATGGAATTTGGAGATGTTCCTTTTGTTTGTATTTTGTTCAATAATTTTAGAAGTTTTGGTATTTACTCTTCTATAAATACTGGTAGAATTCTGTACTAAAACTATCTGGACATGGGCTCTTTTTTGGTAATGGGGGGAGACTTTTAATTACTGATTTTATTTTACTGGGGATTATAGGTCATAGATCTGTATAAATTGCTTATCTGATCTTGATCCAACATTGGTAAATGAGATGTATCAAGAAAATTATTCATTTCTTTTAGATTTTCCAATTCTGTGGAGTACAGGTTTTTAAAGTATGTCCTTATACTTTAAAGATTCTCTGTATTTCCTTGGTGTCTGTCATTATGTCATCTTTTTATCTCTAATTTTGTTAATTTGGATTTTCTCTCTCTGCCTTTTAGTTAATTTGGATAAGGATTCATCAATCTCATTGATTTTCTCAAAGAACTCTTCGTCTCATTGATTCTTTGTATTGTTTTGTTGTTGTCTCGTTGATTTCAGCCCTGAGTTTGTTTATTTCTGCTTCTTTTGAGTATTATTTCTCCTTTTTGTTCTATAGCTTTCAGGTGATCTCTCCAGGTTGCTGTTTTCCGTTGTAGGCACCCAGTGTAATGAACTTACCTCTTCAATCAGCCTTCATTGTGTATCAGAAGTTTGGGTTTGCTGTGTATTCATTTTCATTCAGTTCTAGAAAGTCCTTAATTTCTTTCTTGACCCTTTTTCATTCAGTAGTGAGTTGTTTTCATTTCTGTGAGTCTGTAAACTTCCTGTCATTTCTGTTGCTGTTGATATCTAGATTTAACCTGTGGATACATGTTGTTACTTCAATTTTCTTGTTTCTGTTGAGAACTGTTTTGTGTTCAAGGACATGGTTGATTTGGAGAAAGTTCCACCAGGTACTTAGAAGAAGGTATCTCCTTTGTTGTTTAAATGAAATGCTTTGTAAATACCTCTTATGTTCATTTGGTTTATAATATCAGTTAGCTCCAGTATTTCTCTTTTAGTTTTTGTCGTGATGACCTGTCTCCTGGCAAGAATGGGATATTGAAGACTCCCACTATCAGCGTGTGAGGGTCAATATGTGATTTAAGCGGCAGTAGTGTTTCTTTTATAAACTTGGGTGACTTTGTGTTTTGTGCATAGATGTTAAGAATTGCAATGTCTTTTTTCGCCTTTGATGAGTGTATAATGTCCTTCCTTATCTCTTTTGCTTACTTTTAGTTTGAAGTATATTTAATCACACATTAAACTGGTTATACTAGCTTGCTTCTTGAGTCCATTGTTTTATCATGGAATATCTTTAGGTACCTTAAATTTGGTATTATTATGGAATGCCTTTTTTTCTTCATCTATTGTGATTGAAAGTTTTTCTGGGTGTACAAATCTGGGGTAGTACCTGTGGTCTCTTAGAGACTGTAGAACATCTATTCTGGAATATTTTTGCATTATTTACCTGGAGATGATGTCTATCTTTAATGTTAAGGTGTGTTTCTTAGATGCAGTAGAAGGATGGATACAGTTTTCATGTCCATTCTGTTAGTATGTGTCTTTTTATTGGGGAATTGAGTCCATTGATGTTAAGAGATAGCAATGAGTATTCTTTGTTGATTCCTATCATTTTGTTGTTGTCCTGTGTTCTCTCTCTCTCTCTCTCTCTCTCTCTCTCTCTGTGTGTGTGTGTGTGTGTGTGTGTGTGTGTGTGTGTGTTTCCCCTTGTTTGATTTCTTGGTCTGGCATTATTTATTCATTCCTTGTGTTTTCTTGGGTGTGATTAACCTCTTAAGGTTGAAGTTTTCTTTCCAGAGCTCTCTGCAGGACTGGATTTGTAGGTAGATTAAACTTGGTTTCATCATGAAATGGTCCCTTTTCTCAACTTATTGTGATTAATTTTTTTTTTTTTGAGTGTAGTAGTCTGGGCTGGCATCTGTGGTTTCTAAGAGTCTGTAGAACATCTGTATAGGCTCTTCTGTTTTTTAGTGTTTCTATTGCGAAGTTGGGGTTATTGTAATATGTCTACCTTTATTTGTCACTTAGTCTTTTTCCCTTGAAGCTATTAATATTCTTTCTTTGTTCTGTATGCTTTGAGTTATTATTATTTGCCATGGAGAATTTCTTTTCTGGTTCGGTCTATTTGTTGTTCTGTATGCTTCTTGTATCTTGATAGGTACCTCATTCTTTAGGCTAGGGAAATTTTCTTCCTACGATTTGTTGAAAATACTTTCTGTGCTTTTGATCTGGGTGGGCTTCTTCTCCTTCCTCTATTCCTATTATTTTCAGATTTTGTCTTTTCATAGTGTCTCATATTTCCTGGATGTTATTTTAGGTTTAACCCTTTCTTTGACCGAGATATCCATTTCTCTCATATTTCCTGGATGTTTATTTTAGATTTAACCCTTTCTTTGACCGAGATATCCATTTCTTCTGTTATGCTTTCAATGACCGAGATTCTCTCTTCCGTCTCTTGAATTCTGTTGGTAAGGCTTGCCTTTTCAATGTCAACTTGCCACAGCCTCAAACCACCTGGGAAGAGAATCCCAATGAGGAGGTCAGACTGGCTGAGGGCATGTCTCTGAGAAATTTTCTTTTTTTTTCTTTTTTTTAATTATTTTTTATTTCTTCAAGTTACATCTCAATCACAATCCCCTCCCTACTCCCCCCTCCAGTCCCACCCTTCCACACTCCTCCCCCTCAACCCCCCCATCCTCTTCCCTTCTTTTTTTTTTTTTTTT
Organism: Lophiomys imhausi; assembly: GCA_907164525.1. Taxonomy (NCBI): domain Eukaryota; kingdom Metazoa; phylum Chordata; class Mammalia; order Rodentia; family Muridae; genus Lophiomys; species Lophiomys imhausi. The sequence continues at coordinate 2,254,199 of CAJQZJ010031773.1, forward strand.
AGTTTAAGGTATTTATTTTTCCCCCCAACAGCTCTCCCTTTCAGTCCAAAAAATGGTTCTTTTTCTTATAACTATAAATACAATACAAAACAACAGAAATAAATAGGCCACGATTATAAGAGTTATATGACTTAGCATACATTCCCAATGTCCAGTCCATATGTATTTGGCACCTGACTTTAGCATTCTACTATCTAATCATCTCCATGAGTTTAAAGTTCTATATCTAACTCAGCTTTCATACTAACTTGCCTCATAATTTTAAAAACATCTTCTTAGATCCAGAACACCCTCTTGATTCCTAAACAACTCAAAATTTAACTATGAGACTCTAGCTATCTATTCTTCAACCACCTCAGAGACCTGAGAGGGATAAATATATCTGATTATATAGGAAGTGCAGGGCCTGCAGCTTCCAAAACTAAGAAATGACATACCAGTGGCTGCCTGGACAGTTCCCATTTTCTCTCCATACATTACAGCATCGATCTTCAGCCATTTGGCCCCATTTCTCTGACAGACATTGGTTGTAGAGCAGGAATTATGAAGGACTTACCTACCCTGTCTTGGCAGAGCTAGGCTGTCGACTTATCTGCTTCCAAGTTTTGTCCTTTTTGGACAGAAGTCTGTCTGCAGTTGAAGCAAGTGGTTTTTCTTGCCAAGAGAATGGCTTACCACCAATTCAATCATCTCCCACTGGAGATTCTTCGATGCTCATCTTCTCCTTGGAGTAATATAGGGGGTGCTGTCAGGAGCTGACATGTCTCGATATCAAAAAATCTTAAGTTAAGAAAACATCTTTGAATGCCATATTCTGCAGATCTCTTGAGGTTTTTGAAGATGCCCTATCTATCTCTTATATTTAGATAAGCAAATATTGCTACATTGGTATTGATCTTTGTATATTGATACAAAATTAAGATTATATTTGGCCACAGTGGTATTGACCCTTGTATATTAATGTAAAATTAAGATTGTATTGGGCTACATCGGTATTGATCTTTGTATATTGATACAAAATTAAGATTATATTTGGCCACATTGGTATTGATCTTTGTATATTGATACAAAATTAAGGGTAACGCTTCTTAAAGGTATTGTTCGTAGTAATACTTAAAAATGAAATGTCAAGTTTTGACCTCTCGCTACCAACTGACATAAACTGTTTAGGATAATTAAGAAACAGAAACTAATAGTCATGAAAATGTGTCATTTTGTTAGTTACTATGAAAGTCTATCACAGTTATTTTCTAAGCTACTCAGAAATCAAGTTGCTAAGAGAAATTTTCTTTAGAGAGTTAATTGAGGTGGGAAAACCAAGCACGAAACATGGTGGCACCATTCCTCTGTGTGTGTGGGGTCCTGGGTTGTGTAAGAATAGAGAAAGCTAGCGGAGCAGTAGGTATGTGTGCATCCTTTTCTCTCTGCTCCTGACTATGGATGTGATGTGGCCAGGTATTTGAAATACCTGCCTTGACATCTGTGTTATGATGGGCTTCAACTCTTAGCTGGGAGCCAAAATAAACACTTTCTCCCCTTGCTAGTTTTTGTCAGGATATGCTTATGACAGCAACAGAAATGAAACAGGGATAACGGAAGAGAAAGGGGCCATGAAGGTCAGGGAAATGTAGTGTCCCTTCAGGGTGTAGTCTAATTGATCCATAGCACAAGGTCCACTATAGACCCATACCTTGGTACAGAGAGAGGAGATGGACAGAAGGTCCACTTAGGAGGTTTCACTTGGTTATTTGTTCACTGTGCTCTGCTGTGAGAACATGTTGGGAACCAAAACTGTAAATTTCTAGTCATTCAGGTGAACACACAAATAATTAAAACAGTCTTAGATTGTGCCGAGAGACACAGAGGCAAGTGGAGGAAGCGATAGAGGGAAATAGAGCCCTGGAGACAAGAAGCCGAGAGCCACCTAGAGACCATGACTTGCTTAGTCCAGCAGAGGATAGCAGGCATTGTTGGCACTGGAGGTGATTGAGCAAGGCAGACATGTTCTGCCTCGTAGGCTGGGCATTTAAAACAACAAACAAACAAACAAACAAACACAACATCAACAACAACAACAACAAAAATCCCCAAACAGTAAAGTTCTCCCAGTGTCTGATGTCAGGACGTCTATGTTTGTAAGCTTTCTATGACTTTAACAAATACTTGGGACAATTAACTTATAAGCACAAATGGTTAATTTTGCTGTATAATTTTTGAGATTTCAGTCTATGATCAGTGAGTTGCATAGTGTGGGATCTATAGTGAGGGAAACAGAAAAATCTGTTTCCCTCATGACTGGAATGAGGAAAAAAGGTAAGAGAGAAAAACTAGGTTCCCACAAGTCATGTCAAGGGCATACTTCAAAGACCTTAAACTTCCCACTGAGTCCCAACTCTCAAAGCTTCAATTGCCCTTTAGTGACACTATTGGGTAGTGTTTGGGGGGGGAGATGTGAAGCTAATATCTGTCCCACACTGGCATAGACAACAGCTCAAAAACCACCTCACATCCTGATTAGTTTTAGGGATCATTAATGAAGGCCCTGCACACAAAGTCCCTATTTTATTTTAAGTGTACAGCAGAACCCAATGCCTAGAGAAATAGGAATGTTAAGGCAACTAGTAGACTAGAGTCTCGGGAAACAGGCACACAGTCGAAAGAGCACAGGACTCTGGGAAAGTGGCGTGTTTAAGAGAGCTGCATCCTCTCCCTTGCTGGAGGCTCCGAGGGCTCTGCAACTTCGGCCCCACTGTGGGAAGGAGGGCTTGCTTAGCTGCAGTCTGGCACATGGAGCAATTGAATGGCAGCTTACTGTAATATGCAGTTACTTTATGTAAGATTCGCAGGGCCAGTGTCACTGTAAGTATTCATCGGACATGAAACATTCAACACATGAGCCTTTGGGGGAGCCCTTACCCAAATCACAGCAAGAGAGGGTCACAGTACTAACCAGCTTACCCACAGGAGCAGACCCATAAATATGTATGCACAGCTTGGCTATTTCTTGGGTGGAGTGACCAGAGACGTTTTATATCACCCAGGACCAGGGTGAGCAATGGGACACAAGTGAGGGGGAAGGGAGGGCTTGTGGGGGAAAGTAGTCATGACCAGGGGAAGGAGGCAACCAGACCTCATGGGGATAGTGTGTGTATTGGAAGAGTGTGTGTGTTGGGGTCTAGGATGTTGGACTTGATCCCAAATCAGTAAAAAAAAAAAAAAAAAGTCACAGTAGTAAGCAGGGTGACTTGACCCAGAAACAGAGTTTCTGAGTCAGAAATTTCATGGTGATACAAAAAGTTGGATGCCAGTCAAGACAGAGGTGTGGAGACTTAAATTGTCCTAAACTTTAAATGTCATCTTGATATAGCCTAGAGTCGCCAAAGAAGGGAGTGCCAATTGAGGATTTCCCAGCTCAGATTGGCCTCTGGTCATGTCTGTGGGGGACTGTCTCAGTTGTTAATTAGTGTAGAAGGGCTCAGACCACTGGGAACAGTGTCTTTCCGTACAGATGGGCCTGGACTGTTAGAGAAAGCTAGGTAAACATGATCCTGGAGTGAGCTAGCAAGCAGCATTCCTCTATGGCTTCTGCTTCAAGTTCTTCCCCTGACTTCCTTCAACGATGAACTATGACCTGGAAATAGAAGACAAATAAAACCTTTTCTCCCCTAAGTTGCTTTTTGTCAGAGCTCTTTTTATCACAGCAACAGAAAGAGAACTAGAGTAGAAGTGCATGCTACACAGCGTACGTAGCATTGGGTGAGTGATGGAGCAGCGGGGAGGGAGGGCTTACTGAAAGGAGTTTGGGGGAGCTATATTTGAGAGGAGCCCAAATGCACAGGTCATCTTGGGACATGGGGATGAGGATGAGAACACTGATAGGATGAAGGTCAGAGGTAATCCCATCAGGCATCCTGGGATGATTTCAAAGTTGCTTTCTAAATGGTGGCAATTTCTGTGAGATGTTCTGTTCAGTAGGATGAAGTCTTTCTGCTAAGGTCAGACATTACTGTCTGCATTTGGAGTTACCCAGTTTTGTCCTAGCCTGCTCTCTAAGTCAACACCTCATGAATGAACACACCATGCCCAAACTGGTTGACACGGTCTAGCATTCCTGGTGTGCCTGTACGTCCTCGTCTGAGTATAAAGTTGGGTAAAGTGAGACTGGGCTGTGGCTTTCAAGGGTGACTCACCACCACCACACAGTGGATGAGGAGGACAGTGGTGCTGGCTTCTGTTTGCTCATGGTACACTAGACATGAGTCGAGAAGTACAGAGCAGATTCTGGGACTGTAGGGATTGTGATGAGGTGATGTACTGGTGTCTACTCCACCATAGAACTGCAAGACTGTGGTCCCTTTTAAAAGGGCAGGGCATGCGGAGAAGCACTGCATTTGGTGAGAAGGCAGCCAACTCGCCTTGTGCTCATTGAGCCTGAGGTGCCTGCCAGCTCCCAGCAGACACGGCTGAAGGGCACTGCCTAGTTGTTCTGACTTCTCTCCTTGTAGTTCTAAAGCCTATGCCTGTGCTCTATGATGGGGCTCGTAGCTCAGACCCCTGGCTCCACAGGCCCTGGTCTTTGAAGAAACCCCAGCAGTTAGCCCCTCTGTTGGGTCTACAATGCTCTCCCTTTCCAGCTGCCTTCTACTCTTTGGAGTCAGAAAGTACTACCCAGTGCTGCTTTGGAAAGGTTGCCCTTAGCTGGCATGGGCTCTTCACTAGGGAACATGTGTTGGTTGACAAGGGTCATCTCTGTTCCCTTTGCTTGATAGAAGGACTTGAGTTGTGGTTTTGCGTACTCAGTTATTCAGCCCACTGTTTATCTGAACACATCGGAAGGATTTGCAGGCTGTTGTATGGCAGATGTCGGCTGTGAAGTGCTCCGAGTCCCTGGAGTCCTTTTTGCAACTGACAAAATGAGGGTATGAAATAACTTTTGTTCCCTGCTAATAATGTTGGGGAATGCAGAGTCAATACTTTTAAATATTTCAAGGATTTTCATTCTGAGATGGGTAAACAAAAGAGAAACAAATGGCAAGACTCCCCCGTGAGAGGCCACACTGTGACCTATCAAGGCAGACAGGTAATCTCCCAGCCCAGTGAGGTCCTTTCCCCAAGATTGCAGCAGGCTGTAAACTAAGTCACTAAGAAGGGGCATCTGGGAGGCATAATTCCCTAGCCACACTCTCCAGTGGTCCTAAGGTCTCTCCTACAACAGGGAAGAAGGGCAGAGATAGCTCTGCAGACAGTAGGAGCCACCTGTCATTACCCATGTCTCTTCTCTTCTCTTCTCTTCTCTTCTCTTCTCTTCTCTTCTCTTCTCTTCTCTTCTCTTCTCTTCTTCTCTCCTCTCCTCCTCTCCTCCTCTCCTCCTCTCCTCTCCTCTTTTCTCCTCTCCTCTCCTCTCCCTTCCCCTCATCTCTCCCCTCCCCTTGGTTCCCCTTCCTTCCTTTTTCTTCCTTCCCTCCTTTTCTCTTCCCTATGCTCTCCTCTCCTTCCTTCCCTTCCCTCCCTCTCTCCTTCCCTCCCTCTTCTCCTTCCTCACTTTTCCATTCCTTCTCTCTCCTCCTTCTTCTTGAAATAGAGACGTGTGCAGAGACTCAAACCACCCATGTTAAGTAGAAATGGGTGGCATGGAACTGTCACCAGGAAGCTGAGGCAGGGGGATTATGAATTCATTCCTAGTCTGCCCTATATAACAAGAAGAAGGTTAAAGTCATCAGCAATTTGCTTTTTTTTTTCTGATTAGAGAGGTGTGAGGGTTCTCAGCTAGAGTTTTTCCTTGTATTCAGTTACCCATAAGCTACCCATGGAGCACCAGATCTCCTTTTACCTTCCTGCTTATCCCAACACCTACTCTATTACTGTGTGCTCTGTTTGAAGCCCCTGTATCAGAGATTATGTCATCAAGCCCAAAGGAAGTTAGTTACCTAGATACTAGTTAGCAAGCCCTGTGGTACCAGTATCTTCTCATATTTGGACAGGGCTGGTCTCTTCTTTGGCTCAACCATTTCTTCCTCCACCCTGCCAAAAGAGTTCCTTGATTCTGTGCGCTCTCCAAAGGCTCCTCCCTTCTCTCTCCCTTTAGCTTGTTCCCAAAGGTGCCTTACACCCAGTTCCTGCCTTAGCCTTGGCTCTCTTCTTGTTGGGGAAGCAGCTCAGAAAGCAGGCAGGCATGACCAGCAGGTCCAAAGGTGAGATTTGTCCTTTGGCTGAAGGAGCTCCACATATCTGGAAAGGAAGACAGGAGAGGCTCGTCCTTCTAGGAGGAAGCTATACACTGCAGATATTAGGGACACTGCCCATCCAAACTTTGTGGCTTCAACTCGGATGTGTGCATGGAACTGAGTCAGGGTTAGGTGCCTCCTGAACATGGCTCTGGTGGTGTCCCCATATGCATATCTGGATGTCACACTGGTACCCTCAGCTCAGCTAGTTGACAGGTAAAGTTACCATCTTCTCAGATTCTCTTTCTTCCCCCTTGTCCTTGGTGGAGACTACTACAAACTCACACCTAGACCTCAGATACATTACTATGGAGCTCTGAACATCTAATATGGAAACAGCCAGTCATCTTTTTGGTCACTGCCTTTATCTACCCAAGATATTCTTTCTAGTCATAGAAAAAAAAAAAAAGAGAAAAATCTCTTTGGAGGTTAGGGATGTAGCTCAGTGGTAGAGCACTTGCCTAGAATGTGTGAGGTTCAAGGTATCATTACCACCAGAGAGAAAGAGAGAGAGGAAGAATAAGGAGAAGGAGGAAGAGGAGGAAGAAGAGGAGGAGGAGAGAGAGGGAATCTCTATTTTGGTGCCTCACCCTTTGTAGTGGGGCTGGAGCCCCTGGCTCACATTGCTTTAGGACACTTCCTGATTATTCTCATGCTGTGATGGCCTTGCTGGCCAAAGCCACCCTTAATTATCACCACATCACTGCTGAAGCTGTATGCTCACCTAGCTGACTTCCTGGCGAAGTCCCTTTCCTTCTGTGTGGTGGGTGGGGACCCTTAGCTCCCTATCTCCTGCCTCTGTCCCTCTCCACCTCCCTGATGAGGTGGCATTTTTCTTTCCATTCCCCTACCTCCGAATGGCAAGCCTCTGTCCCCTTTCCTGTTACCTTCAGCTGTCCCCTCTGTGCATTACAGACCCCTTTTGCCACTTCTCCCAACCACACATCTTGTATTTGTCACCATACTTCCTTCTCAACAAACTCAAACATCTATAACTCCTCCCACTTCAGAAAAGAATTAATTAGGACATAAATAGAAGCATAAAAATCTCTTAGTACAAAATCTATGTCCTTTCCCACTTGCCCAGCCCTGAAGATCAGCAGCCACCCTCCTCCTATCCCCAGAACCCTAACTGTCATCTGACCTGCCATAGTCTGGAAGACACTGCTAAGCTCAGTTGATATACTGGCAGCTGCATCTGTACTACATCTCTGAGCCCCCGCAGAAAGCAGGGTGCCCACAGATCTCACTCATATGGAGAGAGTTGGGGGGGAAAGGGTTGAGTCCATCTAAACCCATGCTTCAACTCATATGCACCTGACTTGTAATAGTTCACAACTTCATAGTGGCTTCATCAAGCATCCTGTGGCTTCCTGCGGGATACTTGATGCTTCCAGGGAGAGACGCTTCGAGGAAGAACCAGATGGACATGTGAGTCCTAAGTCATTCATGCAGAGGAAGAAAAATTGTTAAAGGCATTCTACGCCAACAGTGAACAGACCTACATGGGGATATCTAACACACACTTTAAAACCTTTGCTACATAGGTTTTTATTTTGCTTTTCACTGATTCTACTTATTTTACTGTTCAGTTAAATAACACTGCTAACAATTGCTACCTTAATGTCAATAACAGGGGACTTGTAAGAGAAGTCTATGCAATATCCAACAGCAGTGTGAAGTCTCATTTTACATTAGCCACATTTACTCATGGCATGGAGCATCCATAAGGCATTCCATTATGATGAATGGCTTCTCTTCTATGGGGACCGAGTTGGCTGGTGCCTAAGTAAGTTACTGAGTTAAAGACACAGCTGCGCTGTTACAATGCCTACAATGTTTATTCTTGTTTGCTACTTGCTGAATGGAGGGAAAAGAAGTCAGTGAGTGCAAGCCAACCCAGATGAAATAAATTAGAAGAAACAAATCAAGAGAAGTAAAAGCCAGACAGAGTGCTGAGACAACATGGCCATCCCAATCCCAATCGTGGCTTCCTCTCCTGTTCTCTCCCTCTATATGGATTTCTTTGCCTCCTCCCAGCAGTCAAGTCTGTATAAACAGAAGCCAAAGAGAGCTGCAGCGGCTCTACTCATTCCAAGTAAAACACACTTGAAATCAAGAGGAAGGTAAAGGTGGATGCTTAGCAGTGATAAATAGCTCAGGACATAACAGCATGAAATGTATGTATATGTGCTTCATGATATGGTTTCAGTCGTATGAAAGAAATGATAAAACAAAAAAAGGATCCTAATGCCATGCAATCCATTGGAATTCTTAACATATCTTTCACTAATACCACCAGAAATGATACTCTGAACATGGAGTGCATGGTTTTTTATTTCCAGTTTTTAAGTTTCAATGTAATATTTATACAAGTAGACTGTGCAGTGGACCGTATCCAGGCTACTTTCTCTCAGTATAATTGAATTAAACTGGAAATCAATTCCCAAGAGATTAAGAGGAAACTCCCAAATATCAGGGAATACTGGATCACATTTTAGATTTCTTAAGGATTTTTTATGGAACGATGGGAAAGCAAAAATATTTTTATTTAATAAAATTGAGCAAACTACAACTGGTTTAGACTTGTGGGACACAGCGAATCAATATTTGGAGAAAAAAAAACATAGCTTTCAGTGCATATCTACAAAGCAGCCATTTGTTTAAAGAGCTACAGGAAGAGTAGCATGCAACCTAAAGAAATCAACTGAGGATATAGTTGTGACAGCAAAACCCAGTGAAGTGAAACAAGGCTTACCATAGGTAAGAGTAGTGTGCTCTTTGGAAAGACTGGTTACTTTATTCATTTCTTAGGTAGAGTAGTATTTTTAAAAAAGAAAGAAAATGCTATCAGTACTATTCATAAAATAGGAACCATTAGATATCAGTAGATATAGACAGGATACAAAGAGGATGTGAAGAGTTACTTTATCCACACAACCATTTTATATTTTACTTTATGTGTAGGAGTGTTTTGTCTGCATACATGTCTGTACACTATGTGTGTGCAGTACCTCTTGTGGCCAGAGGGGGCTATAGATCTCTTGGAACTAGAGTTACAAATGGCTGTAAACTCCTGTGCAGGGAACCAACCCCACTTTTTCTGCAAGAGCACCAAATGCTCATGACGGCTGAGCCATCTCTCGTCACTCCATGTATGTTTTATAGTCAAATTATTCTCAAACAAAAAAACCAAAAACATATTTTATAAATCTGAGAAAACAGTTGAAGGTCTTGAATCCTCAATGAACAACCCCATTCAGAAAAATCAAAATAAATCAAATGGGTCTAGATATAGGTGTGTCTGTGGGTGAATTCTTTTGAAGACCTAAGGATGAAATAACCTTTTTTTAAACAAAGTCTTCTAGAGAATAAATAAGTACTTTTCCAACTCCCATTTAATGACATACTGGGTCCAAGGCCTGAAGCCACTATGGCATTAAGGGAAAGGCAGGCTATAGGAGAAAGCACACAGGCAGAGTGCAAGGTGCCTGAAGACTCAGTAAGATTCTGCCCCAACATGCTGAGGACATGGGCTTCAGGATGGGGTGCTTTGTGCTCCTGGGGCCCCTCGTCAGCCATGTCTCAAGAGAGGTTCTTCATGGCTTTCACCACATTTCACACTTTTAGAGTTGCCTTCCAGCCCTGAAAGCAGGGTGGCCAATGGAGGCATCTAGTGACTGTGGTCCTGTATTAAAGTCAGAGTGAAGAGGGCGCAGGGTCCAGCCATGTCACCTTGCTGAGCTGATTGAACTGTGTGGTCTCCACATTGGCACCCAAGCCACATTCTCCTTGTATGACAGATGAATCTTGCCTTTTTTTTTATTACTTCAGGTTACATCTCCATCACACTGCCCTCTTTCCTCCCCTCCCACACTCTATCCTCTATCCCTCCTATCCCACTCCTCCGGAATGGAGTGTCCCTAGAAATCCTGCAATTTGCAGCCAAACGGATGGAACTAGACAAGCTCATCCTGAGTGAGCTAATCCAGACTCAGAAGGATGCACATGGCATCTATTCACTTATAATCGGATTTTAGCCATATAGTACAGGATAACTATACTACAGCCAATGCACCAAAGGGAATAGGAACATAGACTTTGTTACCTGTCAATGAGACACTTTGCCCTAATGGTGCTGCCTTTTTTTTTTTTAAATCCAGACTGCTATTTTTTTTTCCAGTTTCCACAGGCCACGACCTTTTCGGGTTGGCTTCATTTGGTTGCCATCCTGCAAGCTACCCCAGTCTCTCCTTCACAGCCTATGTGCTGTGGCCCATCCTCTTGTTACTTCTCAGCTTCGCGTGTCAGGACCATGGACAGAGCAGCTGGCTTGGTTGCCCCTTTTCTAGGTTCCCTCGTGGTGAGGGCTCCCTCCCCCCCAAAGCTGTTTGCAGAAGGCTGGAGAAACAACAGGCTGTCTGGAGATTGTGTGATCTGGGATCTGGGGACAGGCGCCTCCGGGCATGTCCCCGCCCATAGTTCTATGATCAAAGAAGTCATCCAGAAGTAACTCTTTTACCTTAAAAGTCCAGGCTTTTGCTATTCCTAGTTCCCTATGCTATTAAATGCTATAACTAACCCCACCACATTTCTCCCTTCTCACTAAATAATTAATTTTCTCTAACATACTTATGTGTCTATAATAAGAACAATCATATGAATTGTTTATGTACAATACATAAAACAAAATAAACAAATTTTTATCGCTCTCTCTCTCTTTCTCTCTCTCTCTCTCTATATATATATACATGGTAATCTTTACATCTCTTGAAAATCAAAATACAATAAGGCAAGATATCTACCCATAATACAAATTAATATGTGAAAAATATCCTGAAATTGGGCTTAATTTTTATAAATATACAAAATAATATATAATAACCTTAAATCTTGTCAATAAACATAAATCAAGATTATTTTTAAAATAATCTTAAATTTATGAAATATTTTAAATTATTTTTTAATGATGTGAAAAGAAAAGAAAAGAAAAGAAAGAGATCCCTGAATTCACCCCTTTTCCTTGCCCGATATCCATCCCTTTTCCTTGCCCCAAATAAATCCATTCTTCATATCCATTCATCCTAGATGATGACAATCACAACATATAACAAAACAAACAAAAAGAAACATTTTATCCCAACTTTGGGGATAAGCAGTGAAAATATTTTTTTTATTTTTTAGTATATCAGTTGAGCTGTCCCTTCTCCCCTCCCGCCCCCCGCCCCCCCCCATCTCTATGTCACAAGTATCTTTACCCCAGAGCTCAGCCTGGTGCAGGCTCTTTGTAGGTACCTCAGCTCTGTTCCATTGAGTCCAATCCTGTGGACTTGTTGCTGGCTGCAGGAGGCTGGGATTTTCTCATTCCTCATGGCTGCCAGCCCTGCTTTGGAATGCTCATTTATCTGTTCTTTTGCTCATTTTGCAGTGTAGATATCATCAACACCTTCTCTGCATGTTTCCTCTCCCTGCCTCCCATCCCCAAGCCAGACACCTGCTCCAGTGTGAATGTCTTACCCAGCATGCTTCTGTTTCCAGGTGAGATGCAGGAGCCTCTTCTAGGGCTCACTTCCTCCTATCTGGCAGCTGGATAGCCATCCTGGTCTCGTCTATGGAGTCAGCCAGCACAAGACATCCTCACCCTCTATCCTCTGGCCCTGTCTGCTTCCTCCTTTTTTCACACAACTGGTGTCCATAGGTGGCTACACCCTCTTCTCAGCACTGTTTAGTTGTTCTGTCTTTCTGGCTCTCAGCTCTCCTACAGATGACCTTCTGTCTATTGGCATACAGCCTTGAGCATATCCACGGCAAGGCGTTGTCCCACAGGCCAGTACTGACCATTCCAGAGGACAGAAAAGCTAGGGATTAATAGTCTACTAGTCTTGGTTCATATCCAGAAGCTGTTGGTTCCAGACTGAGACCAGGAATAGCTAGCTTATCCTGAAAGAGATGGCTAACATGCCCAGAAACCTACTGAAATTCAGGACATACCCAAGAGGAGGACCTCAGAGTGGGTGAGAGAGAAGGACCTAGAGTCATACTGGTATAATGTGGACCCCAAAGCTGCTGGTGGAGATAGGCATTGAGAAGATTCTTCCGATTTGGGCCATCCTATGAGGTGTCCAAGGCTCACTTTGGTACCAAATGAAAAGATGTTTGCCTAGTCCCAGTGAGAGATGATGCTTGTTTTTTATCTTTACTCAGTGTGATGGCTCTTCATGATTGTCAGTTTGACTATGTTTGGAATTAACTTAAATGCAAGAGGCTGGGTAGACCTGTGAAAGATTTTTCTTGATTGAATTGTTTAAAGTGGGAAGACTCCCCCCCATGGATCTGGATTTTTTTTTTTTTTGAGGTGAGAAGATATACCTTAAATCTGGGCCACACCTTCTGGTACCAGCTTATATAAAGGACATGGAAGTCATTCCTCTTTGCCTTCTTGCTCCTACTCTCACTGGCAAGTTCGTCCCCTCACTGGTATTAGAACCTACTTCAGGATTCTCCTGTATACTAAAGTTCAGCTGAGACATCCAGCCTTGTGGACTGAACAACTACTGGATTCTTGGACTTTCCACTGGGAGACAGCTATTGTTGGAATAGTCGAACCATAACCTGTAAGACTGTCTGTCTGTCTGCCTGTCTGTCCTTCTATGTATCTATCATCTATCTATGTGTGTATGTACACACACACACACACACACACACACACATACACACACACACACACACACACACACACACACACACACACACACACA